>JAVDPK010002991.1:0-24164 GCA_034780415.1 Cichlasoma orientale
GTAAAGTAAAAATACTCAAAAATTGTACTTAAGTACAGTACTCAAGTAAATTTACTCCGTTACTGTCCACCACTGTTAATTTGACACCTTGTTGTTCTGAAGATGACGGGGGTGAAGTATTCACCTCAGATCTGTCGAAAGCTGTAGGAAAATATTAGTTAATGTGGAGGCGGCTGGATCTCAGAGAGGTGATGTAGCACTAAAGTTCTGTTAGCTGTGGTGAGACTGATGCTATCGGTAGCTAAGAGAGCCTGCAGAGGCAAAGCCCACACAGCCCATTTATTCGGCCACACCACTTTAGTCTCATTAGCTTTCCTTTAGCTCAGCCATGTCTAAAGTCGGATCGGGGTCCAATCACGGCCAGAGGTTCAATTTTTTTTATACAGCCTGTCACTTCCATCTAAAATGTATTATTTATGGCAGCGTTTCCACTAGCCTGTCAAATCTAAGTAGCTTAAAGGTAAATTTTATTACAATTTTTAAAATTTTTACTTCACACCTCCCTCCACAGGTAGCGGTCTGCACCTTGTTACCTACTATCCAACCAGAGAGACCGCCCGTCCTCTTGCTTTTGTTGTCAGTTTTCATGTACTCGTATAGCTGAGGCACCCACCCAATAGTAGATCAGTCACTGGAGGAGGGGAGAGCAGCAGATGTGTGCAGATCATGACAGGCGAACTTGGGGAGTGGCTGAGAGTCCCAAGCCTCTAAAAATAGTGAGAGCAGCCCTCCATCCTCTGCTTTATTTCAGGTGGCCCGCAGTAAGTCGGGTGTGCTTCATTGATTGATCATTTGATATCATATCATCTCAATGAACCACATTCTATTAAAATAAATACAGTTTTTTTTTTGTTTAACTTTACCCGTCTTTTCTCCTCTTTTCAAAAATTACAACCACAAATCAGGATCAGGTGAGTTCATTCATGTCATGCAGGGTCAGGGTCAAACAATACTGGCATTCATTTCAATTCAGTTACTAATTCATTTATTACTCCTGGGGAGAGGTTACTGATACTTGGTGAGAATGAAGTTGACTTCACGTTTTGAGCCGTGACGGCACATCTCCTTGTCCTGGTTTGATGTTTGTTTTGTTTTTTTCTCATAGTGAAAAATTAATTTTTAAGGTTAAAATAAGTACTCTACATTTCAATCCTATGTCAATATCATGAGCACAACATATTTTTGGAGGGAATTTAATAATTCCTACATCTATACATACATTTTTTACATTAATGGGAACCCTGCTATGGCCCCCCACCCACCACCGTCAAACAGAATTAATAAATCATACAAGTTCGAAGTGTAATTTGTCTTCTCACCTCATGGTGGCAGCACTAACTAACCTTAGGTCCCCTTGGAAAACAAAACTGTGATTGTCGTTTTTGTTGAGATCATTATTGATATAAAAATTATGAATTATTTATGCACACGATGTTTCTCCCTTATGTTTTTTATGTTGACAACTGTGATGCAGTTGTTACGGTTCAGCTGTGTCAAAGTCGGGTAGTGGACCTCAATGCAGGACTCAGGAGTCAGGACTTGAGCTCAAAAACACTGAAGGGAAAGGTAAACAAAACATGGGCTGAACAAGGAACTGACTCGGAGGAAAACGCTGAGAACGCACACTGCCACGTGGGGAGGACGCGACAAAGAACTGAGGAAAACAAAAGGGCTTAAATGCACACACATGGGGTAATCAGGGAGAGAGGACACAGCTGGGGAAAACAAGACCCAGGTGAAAAGAAGACCAGGACGCAGGGACCATGACCATAACAGCAGTGATAATATGCCGGACAAGGATAATTAAAAATTTAAGATTAATTAGGCTTTTTCCCCAGTTGTTCCAGAGACATATTATGGTTGTTGGCATTAAAGGCTACCTTATGATATATTTAATTCAGAATGGCTAAAGTTAATATCTCATGTGAGTTAGTGTGTGTATAAAATAGGGGCAGCTCAAATTCCTTGGATTATACTCTATGTATCTGGGCTATCAGGGATCTTCCTGGGATTGTGTGTTCCTTTAAAGATTAAGTGTAATAGCTTTGACACGTTGGTCAGCCCTGTCTAGACTGAAACTGGCTGCAGTACTGTCTCTTTTCTCTCAGCCTTCTTCTCTTTATTTTTCCATAGTTCTATTTTTCTTTACTTTCTTTCAGTCTGTGTTCCACCCCTCTTTTTTTTGCCTCTCGCCCTTCCTGTCATTGTTGCGCTGTGCTGGCCTGGAGACAGTGCTGCATTAGCATTGTAGTCATCACGCGCACACACACACATATACTCACACACACAGAGGCATAATTAGCACCCAGCCTGTGGCACAGCCTGGTCCATTGAGTTGAATGTTAACCTGTCTAGCTTTCAGTGTTTGATAGTCCGGAGCTTTAAGGAGCCAAAATCTGGCAACAGCTCTGATCCACGGCACTACTAGAAGGGGATGTTGGTGAAATATATTGTACCGAAAAAAACTATATAATCACTGTTCTAATTAGTTTAACCAAGTAATTTGGTGATCAGGATATCATGACTTTTAAACCCTTGGACTAAAGGGCATACAGCCATATACCCACACCACACCCAACTCACTATCTTTATTTTGACCTCTGCTCCTGAAATGCCCACTTCTCTTAAACTCCCCCAACACACAGACTACACATAAAAGATGGATACAGCCCTGTGACATCACATGTTGGTTTGTTAAGTCCCATGCCCCCTGGTGGGCATTAGTAAACATTGTATATATGGTCTATAGTACAACATGAGTTTATGATTAATTTATTAACATTTTAGTTTAACTACTAGACATATTTTATTTGTGGTTCCCTGCGCTATTGTCACTGTGTATGGAAAGTATATTATAGTGACATTTTCTGAACATTTTTTTAATTAGTCAACAGCCCTTATACGACACCTTGGTAATTGTGGGTTTTGCTGTATGGGGACAATTTGAGCCGCTTTTAATGCAGTAGTATTTAATACTCTGTGTATTGATATCACAATGATATCGTTCAACTTAAGTTGGAAAGCTAATGTGACTGCATAGAGGTTATGGACTGAGAAAATCCAGAGCCAGAGATAGATGAGATTGTGTGGTATCGTTGTGATGCTAAACACAGATGGCGCACCAGACTAAGTTGCATGTTTGTTTGTTTGTTTTTTAATCCTTTCTGATAAACCATCAGCTTGTCACATCAGCTCACAATTCCCCTGACATGCCTGCGCACAGCTGGTATAATAATAATCATCAAAAGCAGGACACATCCTCTGGTTATGTGTGGAGCTGAATCCTTCATAAATGTGTTTATGTAGTGACACTGTGGGTACCCGACTTCCTTACAGAGACAGAAGTCAAATACCCAGAATGTGTTCACCATTACATTTTAGTGGAAATACTGAGTTGTAGGTTACTGTAAGGGTTACGCAAGCAGAAGTCATTTTAGTTACTGTAAGTCTCCAGTGAATTAATATAAGTCAATCAAATATGGTCTGCAGTAGTGGACACATGACTGTGTTTGTGCATGTGGGTCAATCTTTCTCAATTCATCGTGGGCCTTCTGCTCCAGTTTGGATTAAAATGTTATGGTCCAAAGTTTGGACATATATACAGTAAGGATTTTGCTCTGAACTTTTTAGCTTCATTTATCAAATGACAGATCTGTAATTTGGGACAGATAAATAAAAAAAATGTTTGAGTATTGGCTAGTTAAATTATGAAAAAAATTAAATAAATAAAGCAGTCCTGTAAAGCCCCATATTTGAGCATATACAAATAAAAGATTTCACATTGCAAAAGTCAACAAGTGACAATTTCTGAATAGTATATAATTACATTTCACAATAATGCAAAATAAAATATCAATCATTATACAGTGTATGTATCCAAACTTTGGACCATAACATTTTTATGCAAATCGGAGCTGGCCGAGCAGAAAATGTTCCAAAAATGTGATGATTTGAGTTGGAGTGATCCATGTATGGGACCATTTAAACACTATATACAGCAGGCCTGTAGGCTTCATTCTGTATGAGTGTTCCTGTCCAACACAGAAGGTCCCACTGTGACTGAGAGCAGATGTTTTACCACAGGGGCTTCTCTGATGTTTTCATATCAAACATGCATCACCACAGACACACAAGTGATGCCTCAAGGATCCATTCTAGGCCTTCTTATTTTTAGTGTTTAATTGACTTGAAAAGAAAATGCAAACTAAATGCGAAAAGTTGCACTGAAGCTAAATTATGTTATTCATGTTTTGATTTGCTGTTTGATGTTGTAGCATTTTATTTTCACACTGCTATTGTTGAATTAGAGTTGCTCAATCCAGTCATCAGATATTGTTTTCTACTTGTATATTAAGTATTAAGTAATGAATATTTCCTAACTTGCGATCCCCTAAAATCCCTCAGAATCAGTTGTTTTTATTTTTAAATAAATTCATTAGTAGATTTAATGAAGCGAGGCAAAACTTCACCTTCATATTATGAATATTTTCCAGGGTGCAGGCCCTGAAAGTACAGATGGGTGGTTTGAAATTTGGTTCCAGGATGTTTGATCCACATGAATTTTTCTAGAGCTTAAAAACACATTAAAGCTCAATTAAAGCTTTCTTGTTCAGCATGATTTTTCCCATAATCGACTTTGAGCAGAGGTATCATAGTTTCAATAGCAAAACTACACCAATTTAATGTATTCATAGTAGTAGAAGCTTGATCTGTTCCTGATCGTTCACTCGAGAAACCTTCAAAGAGCCCATCCTCTGTAAGAGTCACATCAGCATGTGGGATCGCTGGCTGGTCGAAACAAGTTATAGCATTTGAAGGGTCTCCTTTTTACATACATTTTGATACCAGGCTCATCTTATAGCTGTGATTCAAGGGCACTGAAAGCTGTACCCTTTGACCTGCACACTAAGAATCATTTCAGTTCTATAAAGATATTATGTCAGTGTTTACAGCTGTTTGTTGAGTCATCATACTTTGCAGTATTCTTGGCTGTCATCTATCCCAACAGTGTAGTTTTTTGCTAGCATGGCAACAAGCCTGATTCTGGATCCACCTCGACTGTTACGTTTCCAAAGAGTAGAGGATGTAATGTTAGGAGTTTCTCTCCAGCAGGATTCATTTCAGCGTCTCCTCCAGCTTGGGTGAGCGGTTGATGGGAGAACAGGAAAGACAAATGTTCTTAGAGATAATGTGAGCCAGCCAGTTGTGACACATGCTGTGGCATGGTTAACATTAAGAGTCAGAATAATATAACTTGACTGCATTTCTATATTAATAGGAAATAATTTTGACATAACTGCTTGCCAGACTGACATCCCTGGGTGGAGGTGAAGGCCTGTCAGAAATAATACCAATCAATGAGATCTCTTGTCTGAGACAGGAGAGTTTCTCCTCAGCTTCAGTTTTTCACCATCCGCCTGCTTTTCTTTTTCATCTGTCCCTCGATTTCTGTTGTCCTCTAGCAGGAGGTGTTTACTTCCTTTCCTAGGAAGCCGGAAGCTCGCGTGTCCTCAATGTCAGTGAGGACAGACCTCTTATTTCTGCCTCATTTTTCATCCTCGCACATCATTTTGCACAAACAGCACCTCCGTTACTGCTTTAGAGTGGACTGAACGGAAGTGGGCTCATCCCAGTTCACACTGGTCTAAAGAAGAGAAACAGAATATAACAAATACACCTCAGCGAAAGCTTTCATTAAAGTTGTGACACTCTGTGAAATGTAAATAAAAAACATTTATTGGTAAATTGTTTAAACTCAACATTTAATTATAAATCGTACAACCGGCAAATGTAAATATTAAAAAAATTGTAATTTTGCAAAGTGGTTATTTGGTTCAACTTGTTTACAATGAATTCAAGAGGAACAATTTGGAGGTGTTTTTTTAAAAATAATTTATTAGGAAGTACTTTAAATGTTCTGGCCAACTTAAGATCAGGTTGGGCTGAATGTGTAGTGAGTTTGACAGCTTTGAAAAAGAAAACAAAAAAACATAATACACTATTGTTTACAAATATTGTTTACTTAAAGAAAAAGAAAAACGAACTCAGTAGGTTTAAAATGTTCCAGATGAACATGAACCAGAGTGAAGTTTAGCTGACTGTGGGCTCATGTTGCAGCACAGTGGAGGGGAAGCTACTGCAGTCTGCTCGTGTTTGTATCCAGCTAGGATGAGGCTGTGTTTGTTGAAGCATGCTAACACACCCCTGCAGTAGTATGCTTTTACTGTATGTGTGGTATCACGGTGCAGGGGAGGGAGAGAGGAGTGACCTCTCTTCTTGGAAGAGTGTGTGTGTGTGTGTGTGTGTGTGTGTGTGTGTGTGTGTGTGTGTGTGTGTGTGTGTGTGTGTGTGTGTGTGTAAGAAACCAGAAAGCACATACTGAGAATGTGTGTGTGCGCATTGGAGGCGTTTTGCATTCCTGAGTGCATGCATTTGTTTGGGTGTGTGTTGCACTGACTGTGACTGCAGAGGCAGCAGTGAGGTCATTGCACACACCTATGCTGTCACTGTCAATAATCAGGATGTGTGTGTGTGCTGAGTTCAGCTTATATGCTGAAGTGAATATGACATAAGTGAGGCTTTTACAGCACTTCTGGAAATGTCTGAGTGACAGCTGAGCAGATGTGACACCCTGAGCCTCACAGACAGACAGAGCAGTGTTTGAACTCAAATGGTTTTACTGTAACCTCTGAAGTAATACTGTGTACTGATAATACTGTGACACAGATAGAAAAGGTATCATTTGTGTTTATTAGAGCTTGTCACTAAATTGAAGCAGTTCAGTTGTACTCTGCAAAGTATTTTCTGAGACCTGGGGGCATCCCTACTGAAAGGATAAGGTGACTTATCCTTTCAGTAGGATACTGGTGACTGTTAAACAAACATGAAAGACAAACTAGCTTGTAATATAAAAACTGCAAAATAAAGAGCTTAATTAGATACAAAAGTGGGGGAAAAATAGGTCATTTAAAAGGTCATTTTTCTCTTTGCTCTCGGCTCTGCAGGATGTCAGTGAGAAGGAATGTCCCTGTGTGGTCATCTCAGGCACACATCTCCTGCTGTGAGCACAGAAGCCCCACCCATTCCAAAAAAAAACTTAGCTGCTGGGGTTATAAGGATTATTTTGAAGCGTTATTCATGCAAAGCTACTAGAGCAGAGTCAAAAACTTCAAATTCACAATCTTTCAGGGCAATAAATGCACACAATATGATACATTTGTGTTTTTGGTCTTTAAACTTCATCTTCAAAGAGGATATTTTGCTTGTTATTAGATTAGTCGAGACTCAGCAGCTCGACACATTTTTATTTTTTGACTAATGGACCATAAAGTCCAGTATTGTTTTCTATTCTCGCTGAGAGAATTTGAAACCACCCCCACTGCTTTTAATAGGACATTAGACTAACGCCTCCCAAGGCTTTAACCCAGCTGTGGAAGGAGGAAAGTTTCTGGAAAGGTCTTTTAAAGATTTTGTACCTTTGGAATAATTCAGAAAGTTTTAGTAGAAGTGTAACATACGTTCTGAAGAATTTGGGGCATTAAGTAATCAAATTAGAAAGAGGTGGCTCTAAAAATCCTCCCACGGGAGCCCTCAGTTACATCCACTTATTGGGAAAAGCTGGATTTTTTTATGCTTATCAGTGGGATTTCTCTGTTATTACAGAGCAACTGGAATGTGAGTTCTAAGGAGGAAACGAGTGACCTGAACATTTCTCATTCTCGCATCACCATTTTTTTAAGATCATCATTTTTGCTCTGTCATTCATTTTATGTGTAGTTAATAAGTCTTTGTGTATCTTTTCATTCAAACAATAATGAATTTAGCAAATCCCCCCCCCCCCACACACACACAGACCCTCTACTTGGTTTCTGTCCATCCACATCATCTGTTCCCCCTCCTTCTTTGTACGCTCTGCTTTATCTCTGACCGCAGTGAAACGTGGCCAAGAAGGTGTCAAAACTTACTGATTTCAAAGCGCTTTAGAAATTCTATTCTGAATCTCACTAGAATGATATTAGCGTATATGTGTTTATATGCAGTATGTCTCTATGTACCCTATCTCCTCTTTAATGGGTGGACCAATCTGAATGAAACTTTGCACGAACATCATCACACATGCAGCGGTTATTAACATCTATGTGTTTGTTTGTGTTTTAAAGATTTATTATAAATCTCAGTTCTTTTGACTTTCCTATTCATCCACCCCGGTGAATGCGATGTTGCGTTCTCCATTTGCTTTTCTTTAACGGGTCACCAAAATTTGTATCCACGCTGGAATTTTGTTGGAGTCGCCACTAAAAACGGAATGAAATTTGAAAAAGTGCTGCAGGTGGAACGTCACGGTTAGGGTCATTTTTATGCTGTATTTTTGGATTTTAATGTTATTTCATGCCATCTCATGTCATCCTGTAAAATTACTACCACTGAGTGCTTGATTGATTTTTAATCACATGGTCAGCAGCTTGGCTACAGGTCCATGACAGTGAGCGACAGACTTCACTCAAACATATGGGAACATATTTAAAGAAAGAAACAGCCAGTATTTAATAAATCTAGCTGATGTCTTCACAATGATGCATTCATTCACAGCAACACTGAACAATAACAAGCTGTAATAAATTGATAATTAAAATATAATTGATCGATCAGTTTAAAAACACTCACTCCCTCCATTACCTTTTCTCTCTCCTCTCGTCTGCATCCGTCTGCCATCCATTGGCTTCTTCACCCCTCACTTACTTTCCTGTCCTTCCCTTTAAACTCTCTCTCTGGCTCTTAAGTGCTTGTGTCTCTCCAGAGATAGTGACAGCTGTGACTGAGGATGGGATGCAGCAGTTTGACACTAACCTCCTCCGTCCTTGGCATGGAGGCAGTATTGGCAACATATGCATGCCAATATTAGCTGCACAAAGCCACTAGCAGGTGGCAGGAGCAGGCCAAGGACAGCATGATAACATCAGGAGGTTGTGATGGTGAACGATCTCTCAGCAAGACTTTTTGGGGTAAAATGCTGGGATGTCCCAAGCACATCTGATTGCTGTACTTCTCAGTGTTCTGCAAATCTCACACAGTTCTAAGCCCTCCTTTTTACCACATGCTGCCCTGTTTCTAAGCAGCTGACTGCATTTGAATACAAATGCAAAAATTATTTGATTGGAGTCAGGTTGGGGGTTTGCTCAAGGCTAATCATGTCTTAAAAACCTAAAACACTGCACTGAGGTGGCAGGAAGACCAGTAAAACGACCAGAATAACCAAGAAACACAGAGCTAAATGCAGCCGAGAACTCACAAACAAAAGGAAAATTAGACAACAGCTTGACAAAGACTGAGGGTGTAAACAGTCTGGCGCACCGAGGAGGCACAATAAGGCACAGGTAAACTCAAGATAAGTCAAGGCAATAAAGAGGACGGGAAGAACAACAGAAATCCATATGAAGAACTGAGCTTCAGAAAAAGCAGAAAACAAACTAAAAGAGGGGCAAAATCATAAAACGTGCGCCTAAATACTAAAATGAGCTTGAGCTCATTCAGGACTACATTCATACTAAGCTTGCTAAACTGGCCCTTAAGGTGCCTATAAATACAGCAGCAGCAGGATTGCCCACAGGCTGACTGCCATCATCTGGAAGCTTCACTCTTGATAGGAGGGGAAGTGCATCTCAGTTCAGTATTGGTGCCTGGTTACCTTCACCCCCGCAAGATACAGCCCACCAAGGCTCAAACCACCCCAGAGGCACTGCACAGTAGACGGCGTTGCATTGTGATATCTCAGAAGAAGTGTTTACATTGTGGCTTCATTATCTCAACAACTTTAAAGTGGTATTCCTGAGAGCTGCGCTTCTGGCAAGTCCTTTTAAACAAGGCAAGTCCTTTTAAATAACTGGAAAGGTGGGTTGCAGTGTGGTATACAGATGCACTGGAGCTTAAATAGCAGTTAAAAGAAAGCTGATGTGAGCTGGCACTCAGCAGATTGATTTTGGGGAAGGGGGGGTGGGTGTTCTAGAACTGTAATAATATATCACACTCTCATGTGGGTATTTACTGTATGTCATTTGTGTGCTATATTGTAGATGACATCTGATTTGCATATGTTCCTGAGTAGTGCTTTTTTTTTTTAGCATTAACATTTAATCAGGTTTCAAGGCTCACAATTAATTTCTTAACCAATTTCCTTCACTTCCATAGCAACTGGACACAGTTTAAATAAGAGGAGCAAAAGTGCCAGACGCTGTGGTGCTGTATACAGCACAGTGGGAAGCCCATCAAACTGTATTCCTTCAAACTGGGGCTATTTTAGTGGTGCTTCCCCACTGGTATGTTTTGACTCGTTTCTGCCGGTAGAAAATTTGAAAGGGCTTCCAGTCCAGTGATGCAGAAATGACATAAAAATAATGTTTGAAAAAAAAGGAAGGCGGTTGACCTTGAGGCTTGATACTGGCTGCTGTCCTCGGAGGGCTGTCTGGCCTCTGACTGTGCATGCGCACACATGCTGTTGTGTGTGTCAGTGTGTGTGAGACTGTGTGTGTGTGTCTATGTCTTAGATGCAGGGGGAAGAAGAGCAGAGAAGAACGCTGCAAACTTTTCAGACATAAAGCACTACCACATTTTAGATTCTTTTACTCAGGTAACTCTATCGGCTGCTTGTACCATATGTGTAGTACCCGTCTCTTCTATGACATATCCTTGGAATTTGTGACAAATACTGCAGTTATTTTCTACTGATATGCTGTAAATGTGTGCGTGACTTGTCTAAATTGAATGAAAATGTAAACTGCAGATAAGTTGTTAACTCAGACTGTATATAAAAGATGGATGGGGCTTCTGGAAGTGAAGTGAAGAAAGTGGAAGTGCCTTAAACCTGCATTCTTTCTAGTGGCCAGCAGGAGGTGGCTCTTCTGGACTTCCAGCTATACAGAAGTACAGAAGTCTACAGCTTCCTTCCTCAGTCGCCACTTTCCTGATGAGATTATGGGCTCAGTCACTAGATTCAAGTCATATCGAGTAAAATATGAAGTTCCTTCTGTAGATTGTGGTCAGAAAGGTGCTCTTTGGCTAACAATTTGACAATCACAAGTTGTTAGACAATGAGCAGCAGCTTACTGGGCATCTCTTGGTTTCATTCACAGTAACATCCCCCCCCCCGTAAAGCTCAAGGCTTCACGGGACTTCACTAACCAGTGGGTGATGTCATGGTGGCTGATCGTTTCTATGCAGTCTCTAATTGTTCAATTAAATCTTATTTAAGATATTTTGTCATACACTGATATTCAGTTATTGTCACAAGTAATTGCCACTAACAACAACCATAAGCTAAAGTACTTTAGCTACAAGCTAAAATGAACACAGTGATCCCTCACCTATTGCGGGGGTTACGTTCCAGAGGCCCCCCGCAAAAAGTGAAAATCCGCAAAGTAGCTGTTTATTTTGTTATTTATATATATTTTTAAGGCTTTATAAACTGTTCCCACACTCCTATAAACCTTTCTCACTCTCTTACTACAACTTCAATGATGAAGATGATGAATTAGGTAGCATTACAGCTCTTCTGAAGGCACCACATCATCAGGCGCTTCATCAGATGGTACAGTCTCTTCGCCCTCGGCCGTGACTTCTATTTCCACTAAAGGCGTAACTTTTCTCTTTGTCCGAGTGATGAACATAGTTAAGGGGAGTTATATAAATACCTATATACCGCAAAATCCTGTGAAGTAGCAAAAACTCCACAATACAGAATTACAGAATACAGAATCGTGAATTAAAAAAAAATATATATATATATATTTTTTTTTAATTATTATTTTTTTATTTATTTATTTTTTAAATTCACGATACAGTGAAGCCACAATAAGTGAACCGCGATATAGCGAGGAACAGCTGTATTATGATTGTGTTTACCCACCTCTTAACCCAGTCTTGCTCTTTAAAACCTTTCGGATAAACATACACACATACAAAAGTAGCAAATGCAACATTAATGAAGAAGTAAAAAGTGTGATAGCAATAAAGCAAAAACAGATTGAGAAACTGGTAGCTGAGGAGCAATCTACTCAGAGGAAACCCGGACAAAAAAGAAAAGAATGCTGTGACGTTGCGTCTAGAATGACTCTGCAGTTAGTGCTTGCATGTGTGTGTGTGTGTGTGTGTGTGTGTGTGCGTGCGTGCGTGCGGTGCTGTAGACCCCAAAAAATGCTCAGAGCCACAAAGAAACACTGGCTCTAACAGGCACACTCAGGGTAGATCCACTGGGCCTAAACTTCCACTTAATGCACACTTGTTAATTATTCACAATACCCACCATTACGGTGGTACTGGGCCACAGCCAAAAATATGTGTCCCTGTTTCCCCTCAGTAGATTTGAGAGAAAACAGCTTTTCAGTCTAAACCTGTGCATGTGCATTCAGGTATACGAAGAACCATTATGCTCCACTTTCTGTAGGAACTAGTGATTAGTGAGAGGCAGCTTCTGTCTGTTTTGGTTGTTGGCTACAGTGACAGTTTTTATGTGCATTTCAGGACCATGGACAGATACATAATATAATTCTTGCTGTGTGTAAAAGGAGAAGAAGTGAAGATCACAGTTGATTTCATTTCAGGCTATTTTTATTTTTGGACTGTACTAGAGTAGATTTGCATGATTCACAGTTCAAAATAATACTTATTTATCTTATTCTGGGTTCTTGGTGCAGCCCCTCAGTTCATCCTCTCTCACTTTGGCCGACCTTTGTAAATGGAAAGCTTCAGATGGCCATAAGTTGACCGTGTTATTTTAAACCTTTACCATATTCGGTATTAGCGCCACCAGCATAGTAGATCTCATTGAAATTCTGCATGACGGTATTAAGTGGCAGCTGATTTTTACATGTTGAACATGGCTTTGCGGTTCTCAGTAAAAGAACTGTGTAAGTAAGACTTAAAGTTAATGATGTAATGGCCCCTGGTAGAGTCAGTATTGAATTATTTAGTAAATAGCAGTGTTTCATTGTTATGACAAGATTATGATGTATAGCTAGTTTTATTTCTGTGCTGCTAATGGGAATTAATGGATTCCACAGTACAAACCCTCCCTTTATTTCAGTTAATAGACCATATTATCCTCTCAGCTTCTTTTATTATACAGCACTCAAAGGAACTGTGCAAGTCTGACTCTTCCTGTTCCACATGCTTGTAATAGTGATGATTCTTATTTAGCTTTTTCCATCATATACATGTGCTTGTGAATGTGTTCCCTGAGTCCTGGTGCGTGCCTCAGTGTGTGGCGGGCATGCATCGATCCTCTAAGACACATCCGCTGACAGCTTGTGTTGCCAGGGGAACCACAGATGCTGTCATCTTCTACTTACGTAACCATGGTGATAGTCCCTTCAGCAATGTGTTGTGTCTGCTTGCTTCACTGTCAAATGATAGAACACAGACACATATACAGCATGGAGAGGCAAGATTTGGAAACAGGACCCGTCTGACGGGCAGACAGCTGACAGAGCAGAGCTACAGACAGACAGACAGACTGAGCCGCACTTTTCAGGTCTCTGTCTCACTCTCCATGAGGAGAGTTTTAAAAGAAGCCCTGCAGAGTGCTCAGTGTGCTAGGGAGAAACATGTGGGACAGTCACAGCTGAAAATGCATGTTATAGACAAAGGAAAACTACAAATACACTCCCTTCCTAAAGTATTGGAACAGTGAGGCCGGCCCCTTTATTTTTACTGTAGACTGAAAACATTTGGCTTTGACATTAAAAGATGAATATGAGGCAAAAGATCAACATCTCAGCTTTTATTTCCAGGTATTTACATCTGGATCTGATACACAGTTCAGCACCTTTTGTCAGAACCCACCCATTTTTCTTGTGAGCAAAACTTTTGGAACAGATAAAATAGATTAAAGTGAATAAGTCTTAATATTTAGCTCCAGATCCATTGCTTGCAGTAACTGCATCAAGCCTGTGACCTGCTGATATTACTAAACCTTTGCATTCTTCTTTTGTGATGCTTTTCCAGGCTTTCACCGCAGTAGGGCTGCAACTGTCGACTTTTTTAGTAGTCGAATATTCTTTCAATTATTGCATTGATTAATCGAGTAGTCGGATAAGAACTACTTTTGTCTTATTCACAGTTCATCTGCATAATTTAACTTCCAAAGATTTACTGCAGATTTTTTGCTGTGTGCAACAAACAGCGGTGAATGGAGCAGCTACAAAGTTCTCTACACTTGTTAATCAGGTGGTTGATGAAGGGCTCCTCCAGCTGTTTCCCAGTAAAGGTTTTAGGCGTTTCCTTTTGCTCCACCTGCGCTCACTGTCTCGGTAACAGCTGTTGGTTCCTCCTCTAACTATAAATGCACAGTCTGCTTGAATAATCAATGTAACAGGACATACCTGGGCACCAAAACACACCTGTCAGTCACATGTTCCAATACTTGGAAATAAAAGCTGAGATGTTGATCTTTTGTCTCAGATTCATCTTTTAATGTCAAACCCAAATGTTTTCAGTCTACAGCAAAACTAAGGGTTGACTTCACTGTTCCAATACTTTAGGAGGGGAGTGTAGTACAAAACAAAACAAAAAAAAAAAAAGTCATGATTATACATCTTTGCATTGTGATATATGGAAAATATAAAGAAATCAATGGCACAGTACTATTTGAAGATTCTTGATATACAGATAAGGTTTGCTAAAGCAAAGATGGAATGATAGTGATAATGCTCTTTATGTCTTCAGGTCCAGGGATGATGTCATCAATGATGTCATCAGGTGGACGCCAAGACCCACCAGGACAGCCTGCCTTCAGCTCTGACTACCTGTCTGGTGAGGGTGGATGGACTGCAAGTCATTTTTATCACTCTACAACCTACAGAGGTCACAAGAAAAAAATGGCCCAGACCTCTGTAAACACTTTTTGGGCTCAGTCACCCAGAGCATTTTCTAAGTTTTGGTCATTCTAAGTGTTAGAAAGGAGGTTTATCCAGAGTACACTCACCCATTCCAAACTTTTGACTGGTACTGTAAGACCTCAGCAGAATAATTCGACCTACTAATATATATCGTAAAATGAGGTTTCTGTACCTCCAGTGTAGCTCATCTATTTGTTGCTTGTTAAAACATAAAGAGGAATCTTTGTCCTCTGGAAGAAAAGCTAAAAGTCCCAGCTGGCTAATCTGCAGCCATTGAGCAAATATTCTCCAGTTTCCAAGGATTGTAAAGTAAATATATGACCATATGCGTGCGATCATGGTCAAAGGAAGCAATGACAAAGAGCTGTTGCAGGTAACTGTTGTTGTCTGAATGTCAAACTACCCTTGAGTAACTAAAAAGAGGAACTATTTCAGCAGTCAGCCTCCATTTTGGAAGTCTGCCGCCAAACGACCATTGCTGCATGACGTTCGAGGCATTTGTACATTTTCTGTTGCATACATATGTGTGTCTACAGTTTTTCTTAGTGCTTGCATCCGAATAAAATGCAGGTAGATTCAGGCTGATTTTATTTGCAATGTCTGACATTTGCTCTGCCCATTTGTTTTTTTTTTTCTGTCCCATTGCTTCAATTTCATTCTGCTCCTCGTCTTCCTCTTCTTTCTTTCCACTCCTCCCTTCTTTTTGCTTCTCTCTTTGACTCTCTGTCCCTGCTGTCCTTTCTCCATTTGCCAATTTTCTTTGCCTTTGTCGCTCTGTCTGTCTGTCTCTTTCTCTTGCTCAGGTCCTATGGGTGGGATGACAGATCAGTGGAGCCTGAACAAGACAAAGGACAGCGGCAAGCGTGACACATTTATAGGTCCATTTTCCTTTTTCACCTCCTGTGTCATTATTACCTCTGCAAACTAAGTAGCAGGTCACCATATTTTCTTTCTTCTTTCTTTGCACCTAAATACAATAAAATGACTCAAGAGTAAATTTATTGTGGGGATTTTGAAATGAACACACGGTCAAAATTGCACATACATAGACAAAAATGTATATATAGCACAGCTTTTGTGTATTTGATGTAAGGTTATGCTGAAGAATTCTGTGATAGTCTGCCTCATTCACAATTACAACCACTGTGTTCAGTGTACCAGCACCACTGGAAGCAAAGCGGCCCCTGAACATGATGCTACCACCACCATGCTCCAACAGCTGGGACAATATTCCTGGAGTTGAATGCGTCACTGTTACACCCCCAAACATACAGCACTTAAAACATTTATTAGACCGCTTAAAAACAAGAAACACATGTTTTAGAAATCAGTCAAAAACTTGGTTAAAACTTAAAAAGTTGTATTGTTAATTACGGGGCAGAAAACAAATTCATGTTCTTATGCCTAAACATGAGCGGGTACACTGACTTCTCTGAGAAGTCAGAAATTAATGAAGTATAGCATTCAACCACTAGCATTCATATTCATTCACATATTCATTTTCTTCCCACTTATCCGGGGCCGGGCTGCAGAGGCAGCAGCCTAAGCAGAGAAGCCCAGACCCTCCCTCTCCCCTGCCACTCAGAAGGTGACTTTATAGAAACTTTAGCCCAGCTTGGAGGGGCTGAATTTGAAGGAGGGGCTTCTGTTGTCTTGTGGTTTGTTCAGATGTAACTTTGCAACCCTAAGCTGTGCTTCCATGTTCTTTTTTAGAGAGAAGAGACTTTCTCCTGGAAACCCTTCCAAACAAGCCATAGTTTTAGTGTCACGAACTTTAACTTTTAACATGCTAACCGAAGCTTGTAGAGTCTGAGATGTAGCTCTTGGTTTTTTCATAGTTTCTCTGAGCATTGCATGGTCTGACATTGGGGTGAATTTGCTGGGATGTCCATCCTGCAGAGACTGGCGCACACTTGCTGATGGTCAGTTAATCAAGTCCATTTGATTAGCAGAGACTTTAAAAGCTCCTGCGTCTAAATAAGAGCGAGCTGAGCCATATGTGCGACTCAAGCCTCTGGCATCAATAACTCATAATTAAAACATTGTAAAAACACAACGATGCATCTTCCCCACCACAGACATTTTCATTAAGGAAATCTGGGCAAGTAGCTGGACAGTTCGATGAAAGTGAGTGTAGCTCGTTGTCTGTGGTTAGAAACACACATCGTGAGATGAATGTGCTGGAAACAAATTGCAGCACTGCAAAAACTGAGATGCATGAAAGTATCAGCAACATTCACTTATTATTGCTGTAGAACCTCATATAGCAAAATGACTTAATCTACCCCAATATTGAACTTTTTTTCCAGGCAGCAAGTGGTACATGTGTAAAGTATTCAGGGTTTAAAAAGACAGCTGTCTGTTGGTGATGTAGCTTTGTGTTGTTTCTCCCTATCAGGCTTTTCTCAATCTGGGATGGGAGGGACCATGGGGTCCAGCATGTCACCTTTCCAGACCAGTATGAGCTCTCCTTTTGGCCAGACCGGGATGAATCCAGCTATGGACGCCCAGAAGAGTTCAAGCCTGTTTGGTGTGGAAAGCAAAACCACCAGTGGGAGCAGTCCCTTTAAAACCAGTGATCCGTTTTCTTCCGGTGGCACAGGAATCCATTCTGTGGATCACTCTGCAGGTATCATAGAGGGGCTTGGTTGCATGTAATAATGTATTCTGGGGCAGCAGGGGAGGGGGGAAGACAGGAGAATAAGTGGAGGACCATTCAGTCAATATATAGAGGGCTCATAAACTTTCCCAGACCAAATGAGTTACAGCAACAGCGGCAAATTGAGCTGCAGCCCAATCTTAAATTCAGAAGTCTAAATTGATGAACATATCTCACATTGAATTTAATAAAAGCTAAGAATTTATGCTAATCTTGTGTTAAAACTACTGAAAAATGGCAAAGGCAGAGCAGGAGGGGACGGTGGTGACACCCTGATCAGGGCATGCTGTCAGCAGCAGAGGGCAGCCTTTTCTAGTTTTCACCGTCACTGGAACACTCCCAGCTCTGCAGTTTCATTGCTGGTGACCTTATGGCTTTACGCTCTGTGCAACCGGCTACTTTCCTTATCAGCTGACAAACTGGATGGACAGACAGATGGGACTGGCGGTGACCAATTTAAATAATACAGCCACACACCGATTTTAGGTCTTCATTAGTTCGTGCAATGAAGACAAAACAACAGCCAACAGGAAATTCAGTCCACCGCATGACATTTCTAGTTTCCTTTATTATGAATTTTTAATGTTAATCATAAGCTGCTGGAGTGAGTAGCAGCTGGACGTCAATTAAATTTGTGGTTGCCAGGTAACAAAAACACACAGGAGCAGTGCATCATGACTTTGCAGTTTTCCTGTGTAACGGTAACATGTTAGAAACTAGAACAGAGACATGATGTTCTCCTGCAAATACTTTTATATGTATTTCTTATATCGAATTTTACATTCAGCCACAATCCAAACCCTGCTGTCAAGGGTCAAATGAAAATGTGCTGCTATAAAAATTCAAGGGCTCTAAAGCCTTCGCTTGAACTTTTAAAATGACTTTCTAAGTTTCCACTCTAGGTAGGACTTATTAAACATTTAGTAATATTTTTATTCATTAGCTTTTCTGTATTCTGTCTGTTGCTGTACTAAAGATAGCCCTGCTAGCTTAAAGCCAGCGAGCAGTTATGTAACAGTTTCTGTTCTGGTTTAGTCTCTGCTGGAGCAGATCTGATGCATCAGTGACACAGATGAAAATACACCACAGAGCATTTCGAAATCTGTCTCCTCAAACCAAAGGTGAGATCATTAATGAGGAGCTTTCAGGTGTAAAAGGTTTTTCCAGCACAATAATGACCATTAAAGGCTACTTTGGTGGATGCATCAATCTTTAATAAAGAAAAACACAGCTGTATTTGTTTGATTGTAAAGAGAAAAAAAAAGAAGAAATACATCCTATGACACATCACACATCAGGGAAAATACACAAAATACCAGCTACATAAGGACAACAATCAAGACTTAAATGTAAGCTTTAGATAAGCAAGTCTGGGTTTTAACCTTATTGTTGCGATTTTTTTTTGTTTTTGTCACTTGTTGTTAAGTGCTTTAAACTATGCAGGTATGCTTCTTGGACACGTAGAGCGTACAGGAAAAAGTCCATAAACCAGAATGAGGAAGACTTTAATACGGTGCTACGTATCGTACAGATGAGCGGTAGAAGAAGTAAATCTTTAGTATCCAGAATATGGGAGGCTCTTTTCTCTTAGCCAGAATTTCATACAGTATGACACTAATGTAACACATAACACTAATGTACAGTAACACTAATGTAAGTCGGGTTAAAAAACAGTGTGTAAATGCCAGGACAAATGTATGTGTTTCATCTCAGATATGAATGACGCTTTTCTGCTATAAGTTCCACTTCGTTCACTACACTAAAACTTACTTGAGTAGTGCGTGCATTATGGCACATCCAGACTGTCGAAATGTTGACTTGTGAGACATCAAGTGGAACAACGCCTGATTAAAAATCTGAAAGCTGTAAGCTAGCTAGCGAGCTCTGTTTGGCTATCAGTGTAGCTTCCACCTAATGGCTGAAAATTAGTGGTCGGTTGCTCCTTCTGTAAATAGCCAAGGTGATGAAAACTGAGCCAATAAAGACGTGTATAGGAAGTACAGTAACTCCTTGGAGCTGGTGCTAAAGTCAGCCAATCAGTCCCTGTGGACTCACATGTTAAAATGGCCACCTGGCCCCCCCAGTGAGGGTTCAGCCAGTTTGAGTCACTGAATTGTTTTTGTAGCTGAAAGCTACGTTGTTGTATTCGTGACATTTAGATAAAATTTCAGAAATAAATACAAGAACGCTGAAAACCTGGAATTTTCTCTTATTGAAGAAGTGCGTTTTCATTCAGGCTTGACTGAGCAAATTTTATGGTTTTGTATGATTAACCTTTTATTCAAATTAGAGCGTTACAAAATAATCTGTGCCAAAAATGTTACCAGCTGTCCCTGACGGCATTTTCGAGGTATCTTGTCGTAAAGGTTAATCACAGGTGGTATTAATTACATTAGCAATGGCTGTGTTCTGATCAGGTGTTCCAGTAGTTAATGGTATAAAAGTGGAACAGCAGGTGCCACCCAACACCCAAAGTTTTTCAAGGGTTCCATAAAAACCCTAAAATGAATGCAATGAATCTGTGCTAGGTCCTCGTCCCCTCTCTGAAAACTCCCCTGCTGTCCATCATTCACATGATTAATTTTTCATACTTAAGTACACATATATCCACACAACATTTACAGAGTACAATGTGCACCAAATCCTTTGGGCTCTGTACTACATTTAGAATCATATGTTTTTGGACATTTAAACACTTTTTGTAATACTATTTCAATATTCCACAATATTATAATTTATGTGAAACAGACACAATGTGAAGTGCAGGCTCTCAGCTTTAATTCAAATAATTTAGCATTAAGTGTTGAGAAATCACAGTCAGTTTATAGTCCCCAATTTTCAGTAGTACAAAAGTGATTGGGCAGTTGATTGATGAACAGTTTCTTGGTCAGCTGTGTTCCCTCCGTGTTATTCCCTGAAAAAGTTCCGGAGTCGTCCAGAGTTGATTAACTTACATTTGGTAACTTTTCACTGGAACTGTCGATGTGTGATCCAAAGAGATGTCGATACAAGTGAAGGAGGCCATCATCACGCTGAAAAATCAAAATACACCTGCCAGACAGATTAAAAAAAATAAGCTAGCAAAAGCTTTAGGAGGGGCCAACTCAACAGTCTGCTACACCGACCAGCTCAGCAACACCAAAAGACCACAGAAGACAGCAACAGCGGATGATCACACAATTCTTTTCTTGGTAAACAAATTCACAACATCTAACCAAGAACCCTCTCACTGAGGTACGTGCATCATTGTCAAAGTCTTTACAACAAGGTACAAACCTGAACGGAAAGGCCAGATTCGATTTTGCCAGAAAACACCTTAAAGAGCCCGCACAGGTCAGACAAACTCTTTGGACAGATCAAACCAAGATGAACTTTCAGCAGAATGATGGGAAGTGAAAAACAGGGTGGAGGAGAGAAACCATGATCCGACGCATACTGCATTATCTGTCACACAGGGTGGAGGCAGTGTTATGGCGTGGGCATTAGCAGCAGGGTGTTACTCTGCTCAGGTTCAGCCAAATGCTGCAAAACTGATCGGATGGTGCTTCAAATGGGTAATGACCCAAAGCATAATGCAGAACCCAAGATTTTCTCAAGCCAAAATGAGATATTCAATGGCCAAGGCAGTCACCTAATCTCAACCCAATAGAACGGCTTTTCAGTTGCTGAAGACCAACATGAAGGCGGAGAGACCCACAAACAAACAGCAACTGTGGTAAAGGCCAAGCAGAGCATCTCTATCTCTATGTTCATGGGTTCTAATTGCCTCTGAGAATAATTTGTATAATTCCTCACATAATCAATATGTAATTCCTACATAATTAATGCATCACTTTTGTTAAACCCTTGAACTAAAGCTGAAAGTCTGCACTTTAGTCACATCTTGATTGATTTTAAAATCCACTGTGGTGGCGTACAGAGGCAAAGTTAAAAAAAAAGTCATTGTCCAAAATCTTCTGGACCAAACTGCAAGTATTAAGTGAGAAAGCAGTGATGTCATCCCATTGATGCTGAAATCATGTTTTGTTATTGATAGAACTGATTTTACACTACACCGCGTTTAAAATGAAACGAGTGAAATATGTGTTGTGAAAGAAACATCTTAAAAGTTTGTTATGCTTTCTTTTTTCCGCATTTTCTTTAAGCGTGGGTGAGCATGGACAGCTCATCCCTGTTGGCAGGCAGAAAAAAGAAGCCCATATTTGGGGTGATGGCGAGTCGTGTCCCTCCACGTCTCCCTGTCTCATGTCACTGAGGATCTAATGAAGCAAAAAAAAGTCAGAAAACCTTACTTAAAGTAACTTTTTTCACAGAGGGATTAAATTGGATCTGGCTGTGCTCTGTTTGGTCAAATGATTTTACAGGCACGATTTAGGGAATTACAGTGATGGCTGGAATATAAGACATGTCCTCACTGAGGTGCTTTATAAATATGAGTCATTTACAACTCGTGCTGTGTCTGATTTACCGAATTTTGTGTTTTTTAATTTGTGTGTACAAGCCAGTGTAGGGATATTTCTGCAGGATACTAAAGCTGCGTTTTTCAAACGGGGTTCTGTTCTTCCATGTTTACTCTTCAGTGTTTGAGGCCTGCTGTCCACTGTGCTCCTGCTCTGTCTGTGCTAAACTGTAAAAAGAAGCATCTTTGCACAAAATTTTCATAACTGTGTTTTTTGCACAGGCGATGTGTTCGAAGCAGCCCATGCTCCGACCTTAATGTATTTCATGGCGGTTTGCCAGACTCCAGATTAAGAAGTACTCCCATTAAATACCTTATCACATTAAATATAGATGATAATATCCGTGGTCTTGTCTCTCTTTAGTGCTGTTTATAGCTGGGGAAGCATCAGGTCATGGGGAGAAAATAGCAACTTCAATCAGTTTAAAGATGTTGGGAAAGGTGCCAGATTTAGAGGGGATTGCACCTTTTTCTAGCTTTCCATTAATAAGCGGTGATGTCAGACTGTAGTTAGGATGATGAAAACTAGAAATAGAATAATATTTTAGACAGCTGAAGAGCTGATGAGCACTCTGAGACGGGAGGATAAGTCGCAGATTATTTTACAGTATGTCTGTTTCTGTCTGTTCGCCTTTGTGTTTCTTGTTCTCTCTGAGCTAATGAAGTGCTCGTCAGTAATAATTGGGAAATAAGGACTCAGAGGAAAAAGCCATAGCTGACTGTGACGCCTTCATTCCTCAAATAGGAGAAGATAGTGTGAACAGACAAATAAGGAGATCATTTCAGTGCGAGCTGAACATTTTTTTGCTTTGTCCACCTTTTTGTTTTGTTTTGTTTTGTTTTGTGATTCCGAATGCATTCCTAAAGGTTGATGTGATTTAAGTGTGTTTGGATGTGCATTTAGTAGACATGCATGCCTTTCATTTTGGTCTTGCATGCTTGCATTGCTCCCTGTGTTATATGGACTGGATATATTTCTCTGTTTGAGTTGCTTCAAAGTTATGTTGCTCTCGCAGTGTGCTTATTTTTTTTCTAGTATGTGCGCCTGCTCCCTGTAAGACCAGCTCTGTGTCCATGATGATGATGATGATGATGATGATGATGTTTAAAAACTGAGAATGATACATATTACCGCAGAAAGACATTTGCATCATGCATTTACTGTTTGACTGGCAGTTCTGTCAGATTATATAACCATGTTTCAGCTTTTACTTCCTCTCATTTTACTTGATTGATATTATCATAAAAGAGTGATGACTAAATAAACAATAAGCCTTAAACAAGTGTACACATATCAAATGTATATATTCAGTAGACTTCCAATCACAGTCTACCCTTTGGTCCTAAAAAGTTCCCACAAATACGTGCAGGATTTATATAAGCAGCTGCATGTGAAATGTAAGTTTACAGTATATCCAGCCAAACGTGGCAGCACCAAGCAAACGACTCCACTGTCTGGTGAAAAAACATTATGTTGCTGTAAAACGGCTTCTATAAAAATATTTATGGTAAAAACATTTTATACACACATTATAGTCTTTACAGAACCATAGAGAACAGGTGAGTAAAACAAACACAGGTTGAATGTATTTATAAAAGCAGGCACCATCACATACAACTTATTGGATTAAACTGTTCAAAATGTTGTGCCTAAAGGAGCCTAAAAGCAGTCAGACTATGGTTACTATCACTGGAAACCAGCCCAGCAAAGCAGACTTCACTTTATGATTTTACTGATTTGGCATGTAACTCACCTGCTCCACAAAAGTGTCTGTTCTTTGTTTTTGAGGATGAGTCGAGGTTCCAGGTCACAGTAATTACAGGCATGTGTTATTTACAATATGTATTTGCCTTTGTGTACTGTATTCATAACTACAGTTGATTTCTTTTATTATTATTCTGGCTGATCTGTCAGATAAACTCATAGAAGCCTTTTGTCTCTTCAAGCAAACAGCGGTATCATTGGTAGGAATTTAGCCCAGCTTTGCTCAATTAATGGCCATAATTGAAATTATTAACAGGGTGTGAAGAATTAAATGCTATCACTGTATGTCATAGATGCCTGTAACTTGTGCTCCAGTTAGCAATGGTCCATATCCAGCCCAAAGGTGGTCTAATGAGTCAGGATCATGTTCGGTCTGCCCTCGGGGCAGAAGAA
>JAVDPK010002991.1:32773-47269 GCA_034780415.1 Cichlasoma orientale
TAAATGTGAACTACAGAAATCAAGTCTCTGCCTAAAATGATTTAAGCCTTGCCGCTCATGGTCATCTCGGCGTCACAGGCAGTGTTACTTTGGCATCATCGCTGGAGCCAGCAGGCTGTACTCTGGTACACCAGCAGCTTTGCTGAAGCAAACACGCTGCACTGCATCAGTCATAGATGTTGTATTTATGTGTTGGCCTGCTTATGCACAAGTAACCTTTTGTCCACAATAAGCCGCATTTAGCTTTGTTTTCATTCAATCAATGATCAGCTGATCTCAATGCCAGCCCACATCAACTGATGGCTCAGCTGATACCATAGACACATCAAATTGCTAGGCAAATCTGCCGGGGCATGCTGTTGCAGCTACATTAGCCTGCCCACAGTTGCTACGCATCTAGTAGCTGCCACCTCCACCCCAGCTTCTCCGTCCGTGCTGTTTCTGACTAAATCACTGTCATAAATGTCCCAGAACATGCCGCTAAATATAAATGACTACAGATGAAAATATCAGACTTGTTTCAACTGCGATGATCCTGAGAAAAATGTAGTAAAGCGAGGGCACACTTCTGAACATTTTGACCTTGTTAGCCGTAACCAGAGAGCACGGAGTATCAAGGTAATGCCAAACATGATCACTCAGCAGCAGCAGCAGCTTCATTATGAGGGGATGATTAATTTAAAAGCTTTGTGAGAATAAAGTAATATTGCATAATATGTACCCTCTGTTCCAGCGCTTATCAAAAATCGTGTACTAATTAATACTGACCCTAAGTAACGCTGGTCCTTGGTACCCTATGACCAGGAAGTATAAAGAAACTCCAAACTAGATTTTAGGTCATCTCTGAACACTTTTACCGCTGTCGAGTGTAGACACTAGAGACCAAATGGTACATTGATTTTGACAGTTAGAGGTCCCAAATATCGTTATCTCTGTTAACATCAGTGATCCTGTGTAAGTAGGACTTTAGTGGAACACTGCACGTGTTTCACCAGGCAGGCATTCATTTTCATTTATCTCAATCCCCTTCAAAAAAAAACCTCTTAGAGACGCTTTAAGTTTGCTCTGTGTATAATCCACCAAAGTGGTTTTCTTTGTGAAAGTTACTTTATGTTTGTGCTGTATTGCTTTCAAAATCGTCCCAAACTCGAGGTGCGTAAACACCAACAGAGAAGAGATGCAGTCACCAAACAGTGTAACAAAGCATGCTGAGATTTTATCAGCAGAGCAGAGAATGTTTCTGCAGCTGCTGCAGAACAACACAGAACCGAGAATGCATTCGGTTCCTTGGAAGCCGTAGGGCTCGTTCGGCTTCCCATGTGACGGCTCTTTAAGGCTGCTTCTCTCCCAGCAGCACACGTTCTGTTTTAACAGCCTCTGTAAGGCTCAGTTTTACCCACAAGTGAGCTCAACAGAAGATTCAGGGTACCTTAAAGAATAGCTTTGGACTGAAGATTGACATCTTCACCTGTCTCATCGTTTGCCCTTTTCATCATCGGTTTTTGCGCTATTCCTCCCTCTTCTGTATTTTTATAATTTTTTTCACTCCTTCCCATCTGCTGCCTGTGGAACATCTGAAAGTTCCATCTTCCTTGCATCATCCTGCCAATTCTGACTCACTGACACGTAACATAAACTGCAATGTAGAGGCTGGAAGGAGCTGCCAGTCTTCTCTGCGTGTGTAGGTCTGTTTGTTTTCTGTCATTTTAAGACAAAATACATTTTCTTTAATGCTTCAGCTCTAATTTTCCTAATTAAAATTCTATGTGGCACTTTTAAACTAATTGCAGTCACAGGAGCAAGAAGCGGGCTAAGGGGAGGTTTTGGAAATTATTTTTGCATCTTGTCCTCCTTTCCTCCCATCTTATCACCTCCCTCCTTCACCCCAGTTTCCTTCTTTATCTGTAGCCCCAATCCCTTCTCTGGTTAAGTCTCTTCCTCGGTGTATTTACTTAGTGAATCTTTCTATTCCCACCCTTCTCCCGCTCTCTCTTCTACCCTTTATCATGTCTCATCTTTATCTTCTGTCTTCCTCATTCCCCCTGTCCACCCACCCTTCTTCTCTCTATTTGTCCTTTCCTTTTCTGCCCTCCATCCCTCATTTTCCTCTCCTACCCCCCTCCCTCCATCTCTTTGCCCTTACTTTCTCCTCCATCCACATCACGTCTTTCCCTCTCCTTCCCAGACTCCCTGCGTCGCTGCGCAACCATAATAATCACTGCATCGACGAGTCGGGTGTGGGTGGGGGCTGTGGGGGCGTTGGCATTGATGGTAGTTTTTTTTGGAGGGGGGTGGGGGGGTGGGGAGGGTGTTGTCAGGGAGACATGGGAGGCGGTTGCCATGGAAACACAGACTCAGAGACCGAGGGATGGAGAAGGGGTGGACTGGGTGTGACACTCAGTGAGGTCGAAGAGTTAAAAATAGAAACGCTCTGACAAGATCCCCCTCCCCACCACCACCCCCACACTGCTCACAGTTTCTCTCTCTCTGCCGCGTGCCGTGGGCAACCAGCTGTAGCATGTTCTGTCTCCATCTCCAGTTTATGTTCAACAATCTGTGACCTTCAGAAAAACTACTGCCTGTGACCTCCACCTCGCATAAGCTGCTCCGCGCTTTCATTTGCTGCGTTTTCTGCATTTTTAGTTTTCCTGCCTCTGAGCTTCTACCTGTAGCCCCAGTGGCTCTGTAGTTGAGCTTGTTAGCTGCCAAAGTTTAAGTTAAGTACACGTTTTTTTACATTCGCACTTATGCGGCTATATTTAACAACCTCAAATTTCTAATCATCAGACTTTCCAGAGATAATTTCTCCAGGCTAGATTTGCATTTGCAGCAGGCCTTTCTGAGGCGAAATGCAGCCATGTAGCATTAGCATACTAATGAAAAGATTGGACAGGATTGGGAGGAGCTGGAGCAAAAGAATCGTTTCACCGCTATCATTTCTGCTTTTGCCTGAAACCCTAATTGTGGAAATATTTTAACTTGAATTTGGTTTGCATAGAAAAAGTGTGCGTGATAGACTAAGCTCAAATATAAATAATGAAATGCTCATCCATCTTCAGCAATGTGCATATTTGTACAATATTCTGCCTTTAAAAAATGCCTAATGATGCCGACTAATTGCAGCTATTTAGTTAAAAAAAAAATCTTTAGCTAATGGCTGAACAACGAATGGAGCTACAAGCAGGGATTACTGAGGATAAAGTCCACATACACAGTTTTGATTTGAAACTAGGGTCACATACAGTTAAGCAGTCCATGCGAACAAAGTAAGAAAGGAGCAGGCAAGAGTTAAAAAAAAAAAAAATCAAAAACTCCAACTAAACAGAACTCATAAGCATCAGGCAACAGCAGAAGTCAAAAACTGGCAGGTGGTCTCACACGAGAGAATCGATGAAACTCTGGGAAAGCGCCAGAAAGCGTGGAGATTCTCTCTGCACAATCTGGCAGGGAACAAAGGGAAGCGTGGTGTTGTTCCTGTGTGCACCGGGTGACTAATTAGCTGATGGGAAAGGAGGAAGTGGAACTAACGGCAATAAAACAAGGAGACTAATTTCAATATAAAACAGGAAACCATTAGTCATAGTTCATGCAGGTCATCACATATTTAAATGGCCATTGTTAATAAATGATAAATTAATAGTTAACAAGAAGCACTCTGAGAGCACATACCTCTGCCAAGGCAGCTCGCACTCTGTGCAGTATTTACTTTGAAGGGAATCGTATTCATTTTCTTTGCTCTTTTTAAACATACTTTAAGAAGTTTGTAGTGCAGTAAAAATCAGATGAGGGCAGCGTGACAGATGTTTGCCTTGAGTACACCAACATTATGTAGGAGCAGGTGATGGATAACAGATACTGATTTGCAAATAACTGGATGTGAATAATGATGTATAATATTATACTGCAGTAGATTTCTGACCGGGCAGCTCATTGTCGCTCTCGACAGTTTTAAAGATATAACCCAACTTAAAAGAAAGGCAGATGTGAAATGTAAACATGAGGTCAGAGGTCAAATGTGACATGATATTTGGATGCAAACTATGACGTGATATTCAGAATCCCCATATGCCAGAATCATTATGTTGCCAGTACAGACAAAGGCAGTAAGAAACAGGTTTAAATACCTTTATATAGCAATATTATCACTTTGACCTTCAAAGTAATCCATTGACCTTGAATGAAAGGTCAGAGGTCAAATCTGACATATTTTAAATCTTTATATGGTACCTTCTATATGTTGACAACACACACCACACTTGTAAGAATCATAGTTTCTAAGTTATGAGGCTTTTTGTCAATCTTGGACCAATAAATCATCAAGTTGACCTTGAAGACCTCGATGGATTTAGGCCAAATCTTAAAGGACTGTTAACATGAGCCCACTCTGCACCCCTACAAAGATCTATCAGTATTCATTCAAAAATCTTTGAGCTATCGTGTTTACAGGCAGAATGACTGCTGAACACAGAACCTCCTTGGCAGAAGTGATTAAACTTTAGTAAACTTATTTCTTTTACTGTTAAGAAAAAGTTAAATCGATAAATATTTAGTAAGGTTCTAATGTGTGTTTTTATGTTATATCATTAGTCAACGTAAAGTCAAAGTAAATGTGTTGCCTAAACATGACAGCTAGTGAAAACAAAGCTAAACAGGAAAGGAACCAGTTTCAACTTTGTAAATGCCATCCAATAATGTTAATAGATACAACATACAAACTTATTAATTAAAATTGCAACTTTACAAAACAACTTTCAGTCAGTTAGTAAACATTATTAGAGTCATTCCATTTTTTTTTTACCAGTAAAAGAAAAAAAAACTGGAGTTCATTTAACTATATCAACTTCTAAAAGCAACTTGCAAATACTGATTGTTTCACAGAGTTCTCCAAACTCGCTCTGCTCTCAGTCAAACAGGGCAAACAGCATGGACAGAGGGATATCAGGGTAGGGAGAAAATGGGTCACTAACTCATATAGAGTTTGGCTCATCTTTGAATGTAGACTGGTTTGATAGTCTGTTTAAATAATATATATAGTACTGTGCAAAACTCTTGAGCCACCCCTCATTTCTTTATATTTTGCTTCCAAGGTGTCAGACTTTCATGTAATTTTTTAAGTGGTCTTGAGCACTTAAAAAAGTGCTCAAGCACTTAAAAAAGTGCTCAAGACCACACCTGAATTCAATGATTTGGATGGGTGAGTGAATACTTTTGGCAATAGAGTGTATATTTAAATTCTCACCTCCTTCAGGGTTAACCTGACACCACCTTTATGTGATAATTGTACACAGGAGAGTACTTCTACAGAAGGTTGGACGTGTTGCAAACTAAAACATTCAGAGTGGATTGTTTTCAGTGCAGAGCCTTGTTAGAGTTTATGTCTGATCAAATGAACCATAAGTTTGCTCTTTAGCATGTCTGCTGTAAATATTTTTGATTCAAATGTAGTCCTGTGCAGAAACATTTGCCGTGTTGCTGATGTGCACATGCATCCCTGAAACAAACACCCAAACAAAACCTAATTTAACCCCCTCCAACATATAGGTTAGGGCAGGGTCAGGGTTAGGATTATATGGCATATGCCTCAGAGGGTTAATCCAGCTGCTGTTGAGATATTTTATAGGCTAAGTAAATATTTTTGACCTGCTGGTGATGCTAGAGGGAAAGTCAGCACGTACCATGGATGTCTGTATTTATCTTACTGGCATTCAGGATAGAGCCTTTAATGAGGCTGTAGTTTTGTGTAACTGTGCACATGCACAGTAGAAGGATAACCTGCAGGGGAAATGTATTTCAAACCTTATTTTAGGAAGAAGTCACCCACATTTTTAAACATTTTTGCCATCAAATTTGACAGTTGTTTCTGTATATGCAGTTTTTATATTGCGGTGCCCATTTAAATTAAAGTTATGGCTTTCTGCTCATTAAAGTACTTTTTAATTACCTGCCTAAATAAGTGCCCGGTGGCATTGCCAAGACGGCTGTCAAGTGGTGAGACTTAGAAAAGCTTAAATAACCTCAGGTGGAAAAAAGAAAAAAGTGGGGGGATCCCCACAGTGGATCAGTTTCAAGGGGAATTTTTCCAAACTGTAGTTAACCATCCACTCAAGAGCTGAAGGACAGCACTGAGGGATCAGTGTAATACAAACATATTGTTTTTGGTAAAATAAACAGGTGCGTGCTGGGATGGTGGTTATGTAGTTTAGCCCATTGATTCAACCTTCTAATTAACTTGGTCACAAGTTGGAGCTACAGTGACTTTGAAACACAAGTCAAAGCAGTTCAAGTAATTAGAACTCTTTAAATTGGTCCAATTTGTGTCAAAAGCTCTTTCTCTGACTTGTATCTCAAAGATCATGCACATATTTTTAGATGCAGTGTCAACCTTCTCGACACTTTCTTGATCAACAGCTGCAACAGCATCAGCAGAGGGATTGACTCACAGCTCGTGGAGCCAATTAAGGTGGAGCGTTTCTCAGCGCGTCAGTCGCAGGGACATGATACTCGTATTTTTAAATCCAGCCCGACTTAATTGGCAAGAAAAAGATTGTGACGTCTTTGGAACTATCTGGTTTTCTGAATTGGTGATTGGATCATCATATAAGTTACAAGCACAAACGCAGTGTGCTTGAGCTAACATCACTGGCGTCTAAGAACATCTAATAACTGACCGACATTGAGACAAATAAGTCTGAAATTAGCATTTTGTGTCTCTGTGGAAGATTCTTTTTTACAGCAGTGAGACTCACTGTGTGGAGTATTAACTAAAGCTCACTGCATGCCACAGGCTTTCAGACTTGATAGTTCGACAAAGGCCTAACGAACATACTAAATCTTTATGAACTATTATCACACATGAGTGATTACAGTATGTTAAGAGGACTGAATTCATAGTGGCAGTCTGTCATGAGCTCTTATGTTCTCTGAAATGCCAGAATATCGTCTGCCAACCTTTAACCCCTGAACCCTGAGCTTAAACCAAACTCGGGCACAAGTGTTGCCTGGATTTCTTGTATAATAGCCATCCTTTCCAAGTCTGTTGAAATTATACAACAGTCTAATGTCTTTCTGTCTCTCCCAGTGGCTCACTGTTCCTCTGTGGTTACACTAGACAAATTGTTTATGGAGAATTATGTAATTCTCATTCATTGTCAGTCATGCTTGCTATTTTGGCACAGGCCTCGGGTGTGTTGGGGTGAAGTGGGGTTTGTGGGAGACACTCAGCTCTCCAAAGTTGCTCTAGAGAGAGAGAATAACGACCGTCTGCATATTCAGTAGTGATTTCTACTACATTCTCTGTCTCCTGAAAGCACTTTCTGTTGTATTTCCACGTTCAGATTGCTAAAGCTCCAATATTCTAATGCTATTAAGAGTAGAAACATATGCAGTATAAAAAGATTTATGTAGATTTTGGGTCTGAAATGTGAAGCAAACACGGAAGTGCCTTAAACCTGCGTTCTTTTAGTGGCTACCAGGGGGCTTGTAAAAAGACTTCTGGTCCTGTACAAGAATTGACCTTAATAAATATTTTCGTGATGAGTTTATTAGCTCAATCACTGTAGTTTTGGGTCATATTGAATAAAACACTAAGTTAATTTTGTTCATTATAAATTGGGTTGTATGTACATTAAACCCCTCAATCGTCACCTCCAATTTCAAACCACCAAGACGGTGACTGCAAAAATGCTCATCTTGAGGCTTCACGGTGGAACTTCGCGAACCAGTGGAAGACGTCATGGTGGCTGCATCCGTCTTTTATACAGTCTGTTAAAACTTTAGCTGCCAAAATTTTCAGCTACACAAACATACTGTAAGGGTAGAAAGGTAAAACAGACTTACAGTATTTGGAAAAATGGTTTTTGATGTGTGTCAGAATGATTTTTTTTCCCCTGATTGCCAAAACTTGAGAAAACAATTTAATGAAAACTAAATAACCTATTCTGATTGTCTAGGGTTAGATTTTAGCGTTAGAACAGGGTTTGATCAGGATTTCAGCACATTCACCGACGCCCTGCTGCCAGTTCATCGTTGCTTCCACCTCTGTGTGTGCTCAGCGCTGCTGATCAGGAACACCCTGCAAGCCTTGCCATTTTGGACGTGCTCCAACCCAGTCATTTAGCTGTTGGGGTTTGGCCCCGTTCCAGGTTTCTCAGGCCTTAACACCTGCACATTTCTACCACATACAAGACGTTGACTAAGAGAACCAACTGGTCTAAATTTATTGCCAAATATATCCAAGACTTTGACATTCCTGTGTGAGCAGTCTTAATGTTTTTAGCTTTGCAATTTAGAGTTCCATGTACAGCATATTATGAGAGCTATACCCCCTTTTGAATATGACCTTGGTCCTTTGGAAAGGTTACGTCTGCCTTTAGGCACCCTTAAGAATCTCCAGTAGATTCTGCCAAGAGAGAATACTGAATTCCAGATGGTTGCACTCCTTGAAGTCAATTTATTCTCACTGCAGTGCACATGGTGCCTGTGATACGAGAGCAGCACAGAATGTAAGGTCACTCTGGAAACAGCATCACTTAAATGCCTAGAAAGTATCTGGATATTTCACTTTGCTGATCAAGGCTACAATTTTAGGTAATTGTAATGTAATACTGACAGCTGATGAAAGATTTCTAATCCTTACAAAGTTATAATATCAGTCCCATGCAGAGAATAGTAGAATTCTGCACCACTCTTCAAAGTCCTTTCCTTCCAGCTCCCATCAGCTCACCATGCTGTTGTTCCCTAATGATTTTTCATATTTTTAATGAACTGAACTTCGAGAGCGTTTGGACTTCATCTTAATTTAATTAGTGGTGTGTTGATGGTGTCATTATCATAAGGGCACGGTTACCTTATGCTTTGAATATTACACAGGCATACAGAGCAATCAAACCTAATGAGTCGCTCCAGGTGACACTTAATACCGTCACAGACCATGTGTAACAGCAATGCTCTCAAACAACAGCCACTGTTGGCTTGATCAAGACCATGTTGCCTTAAAGGATTCATCTACCACTGTCTTATACACTGATCTGCCCTAGTTTTAAATACAAATGGTTTTAAAACCATAGCTATTACATAATGAGATATCCATTCATCCATTGTATCATTTAGTCTTTATTGGCATTTGGTCATAGATCTGATTTCCATACATTTCCTCACATTTAATTTAAATCTTATTGTAGTTTCTGTCTCTGGTATTTTTTTGTTTGGTTTGTTTTGTCAGAGAAAATCAGGGAAACATAAGATCTTTCACTCGTCCTTTTTGCAACCCTAAAGATTGTAGTGCAAGTCCAATGTTATTATTGAAATTTATCTCCAGAGACAAATATCTTTAGCTAGATGTGGGACATGTTCTTGACAGGTGAAGTGAATAACACTGATCAGCTCTTCATTATGGCACTAAGAGAGAGGGATATATTAGAGACCAAGCAAACATTTTCTCCTCAAAGATGTTATACTGACCACCGGTCTGCAGTGGTGAACCAGTGACAAGGGTATGGGCAGCCAAGGCTCACTGATGCACATGGGGAGTGAAGGCTGGCCTGTGTGGTCCAACACTTGGCATCAGGATGCACTATGGAAAGAAGACAAGCCAGTGGAGGCAGTGTGATGCTTTGGGCAATGTTCTGCTGGGAAACCTTGGGGCCTGCCATCAATGTGGATGATACTTTGCAGTCCATGTACACCCTGACATGGAAATGATACTGGCTGTGGCCTCTTTCAGCAGGATAATGCGCCCTGCCACAAAGCAAAAATGGTGCAGGATTGGTTTGAGGAGCACAACAAGTTTGAGACGTTGACTTGGCCTCCAAATTCCCCAGAACTCAATCCAACTGAACATCTGTGAGATGTGCTGGATAAGCAAGGAGGCCCCACCTCACAACCTAGAGGGCTTAAAGGATCTGTTGCTAACATCTTGGTGCAGATACCACAGCACACCATCAGGGGTCTAGTGGAGTCCATGAAATAATATGAAAAATAAACATACATGTCTGTGTTTTAATACATGAGCAAAATGAACAAGCGCCTTGCTAGTAATAATAAGAATAATAATTTATTATTACATATTTAAATTTTTTTATTCTTTAATGTAAATTTTAGAAAAAAATTAGTCAAACATGAATAATAAAAAATATATATATAGTATTATAATTCTAAAATTTTCAATTCAAGAACATTTAGCCAATTAGTTCCTTGTCGGTATTTCTTATTAATGCGTTGCATGCCTTTTCAGCAGCGTAACCTTTACTGTCTCACGTTACTCAACACAAGATGAGCGAATGCTGCAGAATTCTTACCCCCCGGGATCAAGATCGCTGTCAGCACCAACTAACTGCTGGTTACTCTTTGGTGTTGAGTGGATGGTATTCACACCCAATTCCAAAACTGTTGGGACACAAATAAAAACAGAATGCAATGATTTGCAAATCTGATAAACGTGTATTTTACTCACAATAAAACATAACTGAGAGATTTTGCTGTATCACAAAAGATTTTAGCTAATTTTGAATTTGTTGGCAGCAGCATGTCTCAAAAAAGTTGGGATGGGGGCAACAAACTTTTTATTGTTACCTGGTAGCTCTGTGACCGTTTAACACCGTCATTTTATGGGGGAACGCCAAAGTAATCTGAGTAGAGTAACAAATTACGTTCTAACGTACTGCATTACTTTTGAGTAACGACCCCAACACTGCTCACAACTAAAACTTGAATGTGTGTACTAGAAGTATCTGGTTGTGGTGGTTGAAGGGGATGCTTTCACAAGGCTGCTGCTGCATGCAGTTTTCTCTGCTGCTGCTCATTTCATGCCTGAATGGTAGAATGCCACAGAGTGGCAGAGTGATGTGACATCTCATACTTATAGAAAGGTATTTTACTGAAATCCACATCAAATCTGAAAATGGACTTAGATCTGTCAAAAAGATGATGAAAATGTCCAGAAGAAAGATGTTTTCCCCGAGCTCCACCGTGCTGGACTGTCTCACAAGTGCATGTCTGAGGTCCAGAGAGTGTGAGCTGAATATACTTGATGATTCAGAAGTTGTTTGGTGACAGCTGCCACATTGTTTCCACATTGTCATCTGTTCCATTGTTACAATGTCAATTATACCTGGCCTGTGTATACACTAAATGAACCTTAATTAAAGTAATAAGTGTAATCAAATGATTTGATTCAGCTAATGATGTTAAGTGGATAAAATCTTTGCATGGGGAAAATGTGAAAAGCACAAAATAAATTGCAAGGTTCAGACGCCATCCCTTTGCGTGGCAACTTCATGACGTCCCTGTGGTAAATCCTATATAGTATGCAGGTTGTCTGCTTTTGTGGCCACTCACTGGCTGGTAGAAGAAGGAGGCAAGTCTCACCAGGATGATTGCAGTCTTCAGCGTGTCTCTCACCATGTATCAACATGTGAACACTGGCTGTCATTTGGCAGCTGAGTAACTGTGGCAGCCATTGATCTGTTGCGTGTGTGTGTGCGTGTGTGTGTGTGGGTATATGCATGTTTGCTGCTGTACACGTGTGTAGGCAATCTTATGTCTTCATGTGTGTATGCTTCTGCATGTTTGTCGCTAGGGGTTGGATGCTGAAATTTTGCTTCAGCGAATGAGGGAATATTCCTGGCTGTCATGTGACTGTATGATGTCAGGGAGAGAGAGAGAGAGAGAACAGAGATAAAGACAGAGGGAGAGAGAGAGAGAGAGAGAGAGCAAGGTGCAATTTAGCCCCACAGCTGATCAGCGCAGTGCTCAGAGAGAAGCTGAGACGGCTAGACACATACACACACTCACTTACACACACTTCTTTTGCCTCACCTATACGCGCATGCACTGTGCAGACACACATGCACTTTAAGCACATCAGCACACAAACTGGGAGGCATCACTTTTAAAAAGAAAGGATGCATTGCTTCTTCTGCTTTCTAAGCTCTTGATACTTTGGATACTGAGGACATATCTGCCTCCTGGACAAGAGTAAAACGATTCTTACTGGAGACAGAAAAAAAAACTGAGAAAGAAGAAAAAAAAACTCCCAAAAAAGACAAGAGTTAACAGCAGAGAATCAGCGACAAGTGACAAAGCCAGAAAAAGCCTGTCTGGCTCGCCCTGGCAGCAGTCTGGCATTATTAGTGGCAGCAGCGGGTTTGGACAACCATTCAGTGGGCATCAACAGCAGCAGCAGCAGCATCATCAACAACACAAGCCTTCCAGCACTCTCCCTGGTGTCAGCGTCCCTGCGGTCCTGGCCTCCTCTCCGCTGTCTCCCTTCAGTCCAGCCTCTACGCACCACAGTGACTGGTACTGCCAAGGCCAGATGGCACTGGGGGGGCAGGTTGCTGCTGCAGCCCAGGCAGGGTCCAGAATAACTTTGATGGAAGACCAGGTGAAATTAGGGCAAGGCAGGATTGAGGGTACATCATCTAGAATGACGGCAGAGGCAGCAGGTGCCCAAAGCTTCAACGTGCCAGCACAGAAGATTGATGATGAGGGATTCAGAGGGGGGAGATTGAGGGAAGGTGGACTTAGGGTGGGAGAGGCAGGAGGGTCATTAGGAAGTGCAGGACAAAGTCCCAACAGTCCCCTGTCTTCCCACACCTCCCTATCCTCTTCATCACTCTCACCTTCTATCTCACCTGGAGCATCCATTCCAAATTCATTGTTAGATCCTAATCCTGTATCCAACCCCAACATTGGACAAAGTAATCTGCAACCAAAAAATCCAGGCAACAAGGATGTTTTGGCTGTCCAAGGCCGGGGCTCACTTTCTCCTCCAAAACAGATTTCCGGCCAAGGGGAGAGAAGCACACTGAACCCTTCCTTCACTGGAAGTACCAACGTAAGTCTTGGAAACGAAGATGCTGGGAAGAAATCCTCTGGGAACTTATTTGGAAATCGCAAAGAAAATTCTGCTGCGAGTATAACTGGAAACCAAATTCTCAAGCCATATTTAGAAAAGCAAAGTGTTCATACACAACTTAGTGTGACTGCTGTTCCGTCTGCTGACTTAACCGGGAGCAGATTTGGTTCCACTGCCATGCATACAGGAGACCCACCAGCAGCTACCACTGATGTTGGAGAGAGTGGACAGGAAAGGGAACACTTAAGCCATGCTGAAAAGAGGATATCAGGATCATATACTTTACTGAGCAGAGACGAAAAAGAGTGCGAGGTTGTAAGTCCCGGAATGTGCCAGGATTTAAATCGCGCTGAGGATGGCAGAGCGGGATCGTGCCGGCCATTTAACAGAGAAACGAAAACAAACCATAGTAACGAGGGTCCGCAGCGGGCTGCAGTGAGACGCGCAATGTCTGACTGTTCACATCTGTCTGTTCCCATAGTAATGGCAGGAACATACCCCACCAGTACAGCAGGCTTGCCAGTGATGGCACCCAACGCGCTGAATTTCACCCTGACGGGAACAGCATGCCCGACCAGGGCGCCCTACCCACACGCCGCTGTCCGACGCTCGCTCACGGTCACGGATGGCACCGAAGCCGCTGCTGCGATGGCGACAATGATGGCTTCCCCATTAATAACTTCCCCACTTTTGCCATCTTCCCCACCCCCTAAAAGGCATCATGGGAGCTGTGAGAGCAATTTTTTAATTCCTGTCCCACCCCCTGTTGGAACGTCGGCTAACACCTCTCGAGATAGTAAACTAAACACAGCGGGTAAGACTTCTGGCTTCGTTTATGTGTGTGTATCCATGGGCGTGGGTAGGAATGCATATGAAAGGTTGTAGTTAAGAGGCTTTGACTGTGTGTCAACCACACAACCGCCACAACTATGCACCGTCATCCCTGATTTGTGAAGTTGTGTCTTGAAGCCAAAATCACCATTTTGGGTTTTTGAAGTCAGATGTCACAAGTGTGAGGTGGATCTCACTGTGAGACCTCTCTGTGAGACCTTGCATGCTCATTGGCTAACAGCTTGTCAATCACAGGCCGTTGGCCAATGAACTCATCTTGTTCTATCCTCCATTCTGACTTCAAGTTGATGTTATATTCAGTATGACTTGAAACTAGTGACCGAGCCCTTAAACTCATCAGAAAACTGTTTTCTGAGGCCTCACACTTCTAGACAAAAGTGTCTTTGTAACAAGCAGAGTCTCCCCCTGATGGCCACTAAAAAGAATTCAAGTTTTAGGCACTTCTGCATTGGCTTTATTTTTCAAAACTGGAAGCCACTTCCCTACTGTGTACTTGCATTCTTGGAAAAACTGTGGCAAGTGCATGCTCTTAGTAGCTACGCCCGCTGCTTTCACGAAAATGTATATGCATTGGTGAGACGAACATTTCAGATTTGTAGGAGTGGCCTAAGGTAACCAGTCATTATTTGTGTGGACTATACACAGTATTACTTCAGCCCATAGTCACAATGCGTATTTTGGGGTGGCCTGCAATGGCAAAAGCAATGCCACAATGGCTGTGTGTGTGTGTGTGTGTGTGTGTGTGTGTGTGTGTGTGTGTGTGTGTGTGTGTGTGTGTGTGTGTGTGT
>JAVDPK010002991.1:57304-93393 GCA_034780415.1 Cichlasoma orientale
TCAGTCGCTACAGACCTCCAAACTTCATGTGGCCTTCAGATTAGCTCAAGAACAGTGTGCAGAGAGCTTCATGGAATATATATATAAATATAAAAAGAGAGAGCGATCATAAATTATATACAGAACAATATATACAGAACACCTGTATATAATGGCAAGTGAACTGCTTCCATGCTAGCATTTTCCCAGCAGCTAGCATGTAAGCTAATTACATAGACTAAGATAGAGAGTTTATAGTACATTGCCAACACAATCTACACTGTAAACTTACACAAATGAAATTCACTGTCCATTGACTGTGTGATGTGTACTTTGTATTTTCTTAGATGTTTATAAATCTGTCCGGTATCTGACATCTGATTTCCATATTACATGCAGCTGTGGGCTGCTGCTTATTTTATCTCATTTAAGGCTTATAATTTTATTATTTGCTAATCATGAGCTGTCTAAGGTGGTTATAAATTGCTAAGTCAGTTCTATAATTTATGACCTGTTTTATCTGCGGTCGCTGGCTGTGCTGCTATATCACGCTGTCGCTGCAGTCATTGCTGTGATTTCATTGCAGCTTCTTCTTTCTGTCTCTATTCTTCCTTACTTCACTCTCCTCCTTTTTTTTTTTTTTAACTATTATTTTGGCTTCTTTTAATTTTGTTATCATCAGCCTGATGCAGGTTCCACCAAACCAGATTCTGCCAAATCACGCCCATCCACTCTCTCCACAAATGGCGAGGCCAACTCGGCCAAACGCCCCTCCCCTACCACTGCTTTAGCCAATAAAAAAAGCCCTGTACCCAAGGCAACTACACCTACTGCTGCCAAGCGGCCGCCAACAGCAGCTGGCTCTACCAAGGCTGCCAAGGTAAGTATATGACACAAGGTTAGAGGTATTTCTTTGGTGCAAGCTATGTCTTATTTCTTATTTGGTAAAGGCTGGATCACTCTCAGTCTGATTTATTGTCTGGGTGTGTCTTTTAGAGTCGGAAAACATTAAAATTCCCCCAAAAGACATCAACAGTCAAACATGGTAAAGGGGTCCAGTGTAGTATCTCAGATTAGCAGAGGTGAGACCTAGCAGACACCTTTTGGCTACAGCTACCTGTGTCCAGACACCTGTCAATCAAAGCAGCCATGCCCTTAACTTCAGTATCCAGTTGGGTGGATTATAAAAAAAAAAATCACCCCCCTCGGTCCTTACAAAGAGGGAACTACATGGGCCAAAACCCTTTTTTTTTGTTTTTGTTGTTCCAGCCTAAAAAAATGCTTTTTAAGTTTGGCATTTTAATAATATGCATCTTGAGCATTCCTCATGTGACCACTAGAAAAACTGTACTTCTGTGTTGGCTTCATTTGTCAGACGTTGCTACATGATCTCACTAAGTATGGACCAAATCAATCAAAGCATTCTTGGTCTTCCAGTTCCCCAGTTTAAAAATCTCAAGCACCATCATCCCCAATAATAAATGCTGCTTTTTTTTTTTATTTAAAGACCCACAGATGTCTTCTTAACAACTTAAACATACTGTATAATCATGTGCTCGTGCTGTAAATAGAGCTGGCCAAGCTTGAATGACACAGACTTTCTACTGATTTAGACTTTGTCTCATAAAATGTGTATTTTTACACGCATCTTTTGCCTGCTGTCATTTTAAAAGCCCTGATTGTTCATGTGATTCCAAACATCAGCCACCATCTGTCCCAAACGTCTTTTTTTAATCTCGCAATATTAAAACCTTAGCCTTTTCTTTCCTGTCTTCACGCTCATTCTCTGCTTGCATCTGGCTACATTATAATGCTGGAAAACAGGATAACAGTCCTTATGCACACAGCAGACATGCACGCAATCGTACTCACAGAATACACACCCACAGCTGTTCATCTCTTCTCTGCTTTGATTTTCAGACTCCCGAAAACGGGGAAAAACGTGCACCTGTGGCAAAGGCCACGCCCACTCCTCGTACAACTGCCAGTAAGAATGGCTCCTCTGCAACTGCTGCAGCCAAAACTGCAGGTACAGTGCAGCATCGCTTCCTCTACTGCGTGTACAGTATGTCTACCTGTATCTGCGTGATATGAAATCTGCTGCTCCTGACAGTATCTCAGCTCTGCTTTGGCCAGGTCATTATGCTGCCAGCTCAACATAACCTCTGCAACAGCAAGCGTAACTCTCTGCTCTAGCTGGAGCAGTGACTCACATTGCAGGCTGGCACTGCTCCAGGCTACATCAACAGGCTAACTGAATTGCTTCCATATGTTACTCTTTATTGGATTCGAGAGCCGGTTTTTGAAGATCCCAACTGGTATTTTTATCTGCACATCACAAACAGTATCTCACCTCTCTAAGCAATGGAGATATGAGTCAGTCAGAGAGATTTTAGTCAAACTGGCTTTCTGCTTTTTTCCCCTGTTTTCTGCTGTTTGTGTACCCTCACAGAATATGATTCATTCACCCAGTTTACAGCAATAGGTGTTTTGTATTGCAGGCTTTAGATTTCATTTTAGCTGCATGAGTGCTCCATTACTTTCTGTGGCTTTTGCCCCAGTGACAGCAGTTAAGTCCAAGTCCATAATATCTCTGTCACATGACAGCAGTATTACATACCGTGGCTTTATCAAAAATTGGACGTGCAGAACTTGCAGAACATTGTAATTGTCAATCAGTCTGAAAGGCAACCAAAGGTGAACTGAAAACAAAATATATATTTTTGGTCATTAAAATATATCTGATCCAAGTTTCCGCTCAGTTCTTTGAAAAATTACAACTCAAATACACGGTGGTCTCGGCAACTCTACAGCAATGTAAGGATGGCAGAGCGGTGATGTATTATCACTTTCTAAATTTGCTGTGTGTTAACAGTTTTCGTCAGTAACGTCAGGCACAAAGGAGGTGACAACAGCAATAAGTATGCACATCTATTCTTCACTCTGCTTTTAGCTTTGGTTTGGTGTCCACAGACCTGAGAAAAACAAATGCCTCTTTAGATGCAGAATATTTAAGTCTCAGCTCGAGCTATCGAGTATTTGCTGGTTAGTATTTTAACATGCAAGAGCACCTAGTACATGCATTACAAATACTATACCTTAATATTATATATTAATATTAAGGGACCCTGACCCATTTCTTCGAATATAAAAAGCAGTTACGTCCTTTATTAAAGTTTAAAATCTAATATTGGCTCTGTTTTCAGACTGCAGAACATTGTACGTCACATCTAAATGCATCCTTGTCAGTAACAGAAACAGTAAATACTTTATATTCAATGAATAATATTAACAATAGTATTATTATTAGTTCTATTATTGGTAGTAGTAGCAGTAGTAGAAGTCTTCTTTCGGCTGCTCCCTTTAAGGGTTGCCACAGCGAGTCATCTGCCTCCGTCTCACCCTGTCCTCCTCTCTGCACGTCCTTCACTGCGTCCATAAACCTTTTCTGTGGTCTTCCTCGTTTCCTCCAGCCTGGCAGCTCCATATTCAACATCCTTTGTCCAATATGTCTACTATCCTTTTTCTGCACGTCCAAATCTCAGCCTCGCCTCTCTAATAATGTTGTCCATTCTGGTCACTCCCAATGAAAATCTGAGCATCTTCAACTCCATCTCAGCCTCCGGCCTTTTTGTCAGTGCCACTGTCTCCAAACCATACATCACAGCAGCTCTCCCTACCATCTTGTAAACCTTCCCTTTCACTCTTGCTGCTTTCCTTCTGACACAAATCGCCCCTGACGCGTACCACTCCACCCTGGCTGCACCCTCTTCTTCACCTCTCTTGTGCACTGCCCATTGCTTTGGATGGTTGAATGCAGGTATTTAAACTCATCCACCTTCACCATCTCTACTCCTTGCATGTTCACCTCTCCACCCGTATTTTGTCTGGCTTCTACTGACTTCCATTCCTCTTCTCTCTAGATCAGAAGTAAAAGTAGTAAGCATAATAAGCATAAACAAACTGCTGTAATATTTATGCCAAAATATAAATAACAAAATAATTTCTTATCTAAACATGGCATTTGAAAGACTATAACAGACAACAAAAGCATATAAAACACACATAAAAGCAGGTCTATAAAATGTCCTTTAACAGGTGTTGGTGATAGCCGAGGGTCCCTGATGGTAAATGTAGTCACCTTGAGCCTTGATTTTGGAACAGCCAGAACTCTTCACCTCAGGCTGTAAGGCTGTAAAATGGCTCATATGGGGTCAACAATTTTGATATGAAGCTTGGGGCCAGACCCAGGTGGGCTTGATCAGTAAAGCCTTAAAGTCAGTTCTAAAATGGAAGCCAGTGGAGAGGAGCCAGGATGGGGCTGATGTGATGCCGTCTGGTAAAAGCATTACAAAAGAGAGTGTACTTTTCATGTGCTTGTCAACTCTATTCATGCTAAAGTAAATGCAAACAATTGGATTACCTTTTTTTTTTTAACCTAAAAATTACTGGTAAAATTCTGTTTTCTGTCTTTCTACTCACAGCTAAAAATGACAAGACTGAGAACAAGACCGGTGAGGCCAAGAAACCCAAGACTACACGTAAGAAATGTAAAACGCTTAAAAAGAGCAAAATGTTTTTTGAGAATACCACATACACAGGCAAGTGCAGCCCAAAGATTCAATTCAATTTTATTTATATAGCACCAAATCACTATAAACAGTTGCCTCAAGGTGCTTTATATTGTAGGGTAAAGACCCTACAATAATTCTGTCCACCATGATTTTATTCCCACTGAAACACCAGCACTCACACCATAACCAGAAGTGGCACAGCACTGGTGGAATCGGGGTAATAGAGAACAAGAAGTGTGTTACATGAAATTAATAAATATCATATTTTATTACGAGCAACAAATGTTGCTCAACACCAGTTGCTCAGTGATGAAAAGTAAGACCACAAATTCTTTCCTTCCTCTTTTGTTGACACAGCTAACACACATAAGCCTGTGAAGCACTACACTGATGCTAATGCTCACTTTCAATAGAAGCAGATGGCATTTACATTTTGTCTGTCCGATTTCACACAATATTTGTAAAAATATGTACAATATTTTACTGTAACATAAATGGTTATACCATTATATTACTATACACATAATACCATTATATTATGTAGCACTTATTTTTTCTCTTTCTCTCTAGCCCGTCCTCGCCCAGTCTCAACCGCCACTCCTGGTACCCCGGCTGCTTCCACCAACGGAGAAGCTAACGCCACTCACCGCCGTCGGGTCATTACCAAACCCCCTGTGCCCAAGCAGACTCCCATGGATAAGAAGCCAGCTGCTCCCCGTGCTCCCCGGACGCCGCGACCCATCAACGCACCAACACCAGACCTGAAGAACGTCCGTTCCAAGATTGGTTCTATTGACAACATCAAGTACCAGCCTGGGGGAGGAAAGGTAAGACAAAGGAGACGGCACAAGAGAGGTCTATGAATAATTCAGGACAGTGATGCGCCTGTCAAGATCCCTGAAATGCTGCAGAATATTTTTCTTGTAACAGCAAATGATTTGGCACCGGGTGGTTTGTAATTCAAATAGCGCTCGTGTGTTGAACATCATAATAATATATTTTATTTGCTCTGCGCTGGGATCGGATTGGCTGTCAGAACACAGGCTGTTCTGTCGACCATTTAAAAGTTAACTTTTCTTTGAATCTTGGCTTGTTTGAGAGTTAATAGGTTTCTAGTTTGCTAGAAAGTATTCCAGCTTTCTTTTTTCAGTTCCTGCTAATCACTTCCGAATCATTTCTGAGCTGGCATCTATTAAAATGCCAAAATTAAAACAAATTCAGGACAAAAAGGAGCTGTGTACTTTATGCATCTAAGACATCTCACAAGGACTTTTAAGATAGGCTTCTTTTTATATTAATTGCAAAATGTATCTGTGCTTAAGTCACGTTTAGCCCTTTAGGCATCTATTACCATTAAATTATTATCCTCTTAAAAAGTAGCAACTGTAAGTCAGTGCTAACTACCCAGAGTTCTAGCCGGCGCTACGCTGGGCTGAGAATTTCACCGGTTTGCTGCCCACAGTTAGCAAGTGGGCGGGGCTATTAGCACTAGCAAGCGTTCGTCAAATACCCATGTAGGGGTACTTGCTAGTAGTTTTTATTTATGTCCAGAAAAACAAAATCTTCATTATTTAACAAACTGAGGTATTTTAATTTTTTGAGCCCTTTATTGTGTGACACAGCAAATAAACATCAGTCAACGAGTCTCTTACCTGTAGATATTACGATATGTCATGTTAGTAATTAGCTCAGCTGTCAACGCTTACCCAGAAAACTCTCCCCGCTCCTGGCAGCACGTCACTGAAAATAATTACACCTTCTGAGTTTTTTCTGTGCTGTGATTTGATTTTAATGTGACTAACTTAAAAATTTATTGCAAAAATAAAAAAAGTAGGGCAAAAGGCCTAGAGCTGACTTCACGCCTGTTTCCATTTAATTATTAATGCATAAATAAAAAATGTGACATTTGTATTTTATTCACCAACATTTTATCATTTTTTATCTTCCATCTGACTATTTTCACCAAATTTCAAGGCAGGTGTTTCAGTCATCTTTAGAGTGTTGTTTTTATTTTCGTTCTGTCAGAATATGGTAAATGGACTGATTCTTCGAACCACCAACCTCCCGATTAGCAGATGGCCTGCTCTACCTCCTGAGCCCCCCCAATGTGTACGTTATAAGTATATGTATAGAATATATATAAGCATCAGAAACTTTCAGAACTTTAACACAGAAATGTATGGCAACAGATGGCTTTCCATCAAACATTTCTAAAAATTAAAAAAAAAAAAGGCACTGAATTGATGTGATTGCATGGAAATTCTAAATCTGCTAAAACATTTTTAAAGGATTTCACAGGTTTACCTTAAACATAAGTGTATAATATACCCTGGCACATACTCTCTGGCTTTTCATTCTGTAGCAAATCATTTCCGCAGTAGAAGTGGATTTCATGAAGCATTGTAAATGTGTTCTCGGATCCTCATAATGCCGTACAAACAATGTGTATGTGTCTGGGCCAGATAGCTGAAACCATCAGATGATGACTGCATGCTCTGACTGCTGAATACACTTGATTCAGTCATATTTGCAGTGCTGTACAGCAGTGCTGTCACAGTCTTATTTCTGTGCTGTGTAAAGCAGCGCAGCACAGTGTAGCTGTGGTTAGGCCTACAGTAGCGAGGAACACTTTGAAGAGGGAAAGACAATTCCTCGATAACAATCCTCAAATGAGTGAATTTGACATTATTTGACATAGCCGTGACTCACCTCCGTACTGTGGACATTTAATTGTTTTAAAGGGCATCTGTATGTTAACTGAGGAAATGGCAACTCCACATCTGTGTATTTATGTCTTTCCGTTTCTCTTTCCCAGCTTCCATCTGCCATCAGTCTTTTAATCTATCCCACTCTCTGTCAGTTAACATGCATCATTTTTAACAGTGCCATGCTGTGGGTCAAATTTTACTTCTCACCGATCATCTTATAATATCTCAGAATGACGCTCAAAACAGGATGCATGCGTTCTACCTGTATTCCACTGCGCTAAAGGTGCCCAGCGTATCATGGCGTGGTTCAGAGACTGGACTGTGTTGTGCGTGTCCCTTCAATGCTATGTGACAGTGTGTCTCGCAGAAGGAGGTGTGCCGTCGCTTTGAATCACAAGCATCATCCTCTCCCTGTCTTCTCTGCCATGTGAAATAATGTGTCAGTGCACTTTATCCTCTGTCCATCTCTGCTGTGTTGTCTGTCACAGAGCGACTTTGCCTCAGTACGGAGAAAAGTCGGCAGTTTGGAAAATGTGCATTTGTTTTTCTTTCTTGTTGAGTTATCGAGAAGTTTGATACCTCTTGATTGGATAAGCTTAGAATAAAGAAGCAGGGACACGGCTAATATTTCTTTTTTATTTGTAAGTGGTGAATGTATTGTGTTTATGCAAAGATGGTATAAAACATGGACGTGGTTTCTAAATGTGACAGAAAAAAAAAGAAGTGTATGTGGAAGCGCCTTAAAGCTGCATTCTACCTTAAGGCCACCAGATGGTGATAGCTGTGGTTTAAAAGCCATTTCTGGTCCTATAAAAGTCAAAAGCTTTCTGACCTCTGTAAACATATTCCTGCTGAGTTTATTGGCTCAGTCACTCATTTTGGTTCATATTGGGAAAAAAAGTATATTTTGTAAAACGTGTTTCAAAATTGAAAATTATCTGTGGTAAGAAACCGCCAGCTCATTGGCTAATGACTTGTCAGTCTAAAGTTGTTAGCCAGTGAGCGTGTCAGACCTTTAGGTTTTTCTATGGGGGCAACTAAGATGGCCACGGTGGAAAGAGCCAAAATCAGGGCCGTTTCTCAATCCTCAGGTACGCATGTTTGTACTTGCGTACTTGACAAGTTCGGGGATTATTTTTCAATTTGAACACCAGCGGACTTGATGACATCACAGCTCCGCTCCAGTGGCTCTATCGCCTTCCAGCTTAAAGTTACTGATTGCTTGGCTTTAAAAACTTCATCTCTGAATAATAAATTATACATGTATACACAGCTCAGCTGCTTACTGAACAAAAAACAGGTCAGAGATTAAAATTATTATATTTATTCCAGAAGACTTCCAACACTTCCAACAAACAGTTGGAATAGATATTAAATATTTAAAACATATAAATTGATCATTTCTGGAGCAGGCTTGTCATCAGTCTTCACGATCTCCATAAACAGCATTTCACAACTTCACAAGTACACAAGTCCGCACAAGTACGCATATTGAGAAACGTCCCAAGACTTCACAAACAAATGGGCCACGTCCATCTTTTATACTGTCTATATGTTTATGCTAAGATAACCTAATCATCTGATGGTTTTTAGTGTTTCCTGAAAAGAAACCAGAATAAAATCTGCTTATTTTTGAGCTTCCGAGGTTCTGGTAGGTATTTTTATGTTTGACTGTTGGAATTGGCTGTTTCCAGTTTTAATGCTAACAGCTAAGCTAATCGGTTCCAGCTTTCTGTTTAGCATTCAGATATTTGAGGGCTCAGCGAGAAAGTCGACTTTGCAAAATGTTGAATTATTTTTAAATCTTTCCATAAAACTAACAATTATGTCTTTTTTTTCACTACTTAATGTTTGTTTTTCTCTGTGTTTGTATGTTTTTTTATGTTTGTCCAGATATTCAGAGTTAGTTTGTGGTTAGCCTGCACTGTGGCATGTAAAATCTGTCTTTCTGTGGACTAAAATAGGTGCACAAGTATTACAAACTATTTATGTTAATCTGTTCCTGTCATATCCATTTATATGCCATTAGCTTTCTCCTGCCTGGTCGCACTGTAAAGATTCAGGCTAATACGCTGCAGTATTTGGCTGGGAAAGCAGGGTTCATTTAAGATTTGTTGTATCCAGCACAGACATTATCTCTACTCCTGTCCAGCGAAACAAAATGCGTGCCCCTTTTCAGAAACACTCGGCATCTGCAACCTGTGGAGTTTAGACGTGATCACATGGTCAATTAAAGCTAGATTACTATAGAGAAGGAGCTGTTGCTTTCTCTCCAAATAGTCCTGTGAAATTGGCCTGACCTTGTGGTTTTCTGTGCGCAACAAAAGAGCAGTCAGTAGGGGAAATATTGCATCAAACTGTACCTAATGGCCCTATTCACTCGTTCAGGCATTGTGTTTTGCAAGAGCAGGTCTGCTCCTGCTGTGTCATCTTCCCTGCTTTTCAAAAACGCGCTCTTACACAAACACATTGCCACCCTGCATCGTAATTACTGCCACTGACTTATTCAGTCTCCTATGATACTGAACTCCTTTGTCTCTCATATATTTACTATTTTCTATTCAGCAGGAGCTCATGAGTCCAACAGCCTTTCTGTCGTCAGTATTGAGGAATGAGACTGGTGCTGTTAATATGAACAGTGGTGCACTCCAGAAATGTGACATTTGATCTGTTGTTTTTAGATTGTATAATTAATCCCACGCTCTTTTTTTTTTTATGCTGGTATTTGATGGCTCTTGTCACTAACACAAGATAAATGTTAATATATTGGTATTAATCCACTGTGAATCATTGTCATGTTTTAAAAGCGCTCCATCTGCTTCAGTTTCCTACCATCTGAATGGCTGCCACCATCCCTTTTATACAATACTTCTGGTCTTACCGCTAAATTGGCCCTAAATTAAATCTTACATCTAATTGGTGCCACTATTAGCAGTTATATAATGTTATTAATGCACCCACTCATTTGGTTAATGTATTTGCTTCTTCTGCTTCTGTTAGATCCATGCTGTTTTTCCCTCGTGCCAACTTCCTTTTTGAGTGGCTGTAACATCAATTACACTCCCGCAATTGGTCCAGGCATTTATATTCTTTTGATCAGACCCATGTCCTCCACCCTGTTATAGTGTGGCGTGTGGTTGGTTGGAGGTTGTATTGACCAGGGGGCTGGTTGTCTCCCCAGGTTTCCTCCACCCCGAACAACAAGACGTCAGACCCCTCCACCCCTGCTGCCAAGGCCAGAGTGAGTCGCTGCCATCGACACCCTCACACACCAGTACATCCTGCCTTCTCTCTGCATTCATTACAAGCACCACCTACTCCACATTCCCAACAACATACCGCCTTGCTGTTCATTCCTACATGCACATGCATATTTTGTTTGTGGATATTTCTAAAGCAGGTTTCATAGTAATAAAAAGGCTCTACTATAGAATCTTTGTTAGATACTACATTACATTACCTGATACATTACCTGATATCTTCCTTCTTCTTTCTTTATAGTTTATTTGTAAGAGACAAGTTAAAAAATAAAAACAGATATTTGCAGAGGCCATGTGCATATAGCCAAGGCTAATTTCCATTACCAGTCCCTTGATGGGCATTAATAGATGTAACTGTTTAAAATTAGAGTTGTACAATAGTGAGTAAAATGTCATTATTGCAATTCTGGACAGATTTTAAGCAAAACATAACTGCTGTCAGGAAAGTTTTAAAATCCTGCTTTAAGGAAGCGGTTTGTGCAAAGGGAGCCTGACTTTACAGTTTCCTGCAATATGTTCAGCATGTTTGTAACGTTTTAGTGAAGTCTAGACTGAGACCTTGGAAGGCTATACATTTTGAAAATACTACAATGATGAAATCTCAATGATTTCTTGGCCAGACCTTTGGTAGCTTTATTATAGAGGGCTGTAAGTGTTTAAAAACAGAGCCTGAATAACCAAGAGGTTATTTGGGCTCAAAAATGAGGGAAAAAAATCATTTCAGGCATAAATCTGAATGAAAATAGTGAGCAATGTGTGATTTTTCCTACATGTTTGGACATTGGACCAAACAGTTCTACAGTACCTAACCTTTTGTCTTGCCTTTGCTAATATTAGCAGTAAAATGAAGAGAAAAGCACAAGCAAAATATTAATATGCTCCACATTTAAAAGGAATTGACTCTGCATTTAAAACCCTGATGGATGGTCACACCAGTGAAGAGAATTTGTAACTGTTTTCAGCTCCTCTTTGCTTGCTATCTCGAACAAACTCAAACTTAAAGAGGGCATCTTACAATACAACTAGTACTAACACAAAATCACTATGAACACAAACCACAAAAAAAAAACCACTTCGTGTACCATACTGTGGTTACTTTCAAAATACCTTTGTTTGCGTACCCAGTGGTAAAAAGTACAGTGCTGCTAACTTATGAAGCGGCACAGAAATGTGTTCCAAAACCTAGAAATGGGTTACTGTAGCATTTCTAGCTTTCATCTTGAAGCCAGTGGATTTTTTTTAATAGGTTGCTGGTTAAATACCTGTAACAAGGTCTGTCATTAAAGCAAGACATTTTCATGTCTCCACAACACAACATAGGCATGAAAATACCACACGCATGAATTCTGAATCTTTTATCTGTCCTGAAGAAACCATTTGCTAGCCTAACAGTTTAATCCTGGCAATTGCAGTTGTTCTTCATAAATTAGAAATCTGGCTTTAGTTTGTGAAGATTATCATCCTAAACAAAACATATAACAATCAAACACTTTTATTTCCCATAGATCTCATTTTTCTCAAATATTTCGAAACCTGGAAACATCCCAACTGGCTTATTGTCAAGGGAACCACAGGGCTGCTAACTACAAAAAAGAAATCATCCTGTGGCGCTGTATACAGGGACCCAGTTACCAACCAGCTTCACTGGCTAGTTCCAGAACACCTTAACCCTGAGCTTCATATAATATCCAATACATAAAAACCAAACTACATCCTTTCCGACTTGACCTTTACCATCACCCATACCTCTGTATCCATACATACTTTCTCCTAATTTGTCCTCAGGTACTCTTTGTGCAAAATATAGTTGATTAAAGCTTCATGTTCCTGTGCTGAAGTTAAACGGCCTCTCTGTGCATCTCTGCCCGCTTGTTTCTATCACACTGAAAGCAAAGACAGCAACCCTATACTGGAGGGCAACAATTAAACAGTTCAGGTGCTACATGCTGTTTTTGTTCTGCTGTGTTGTGCTAGGTATACGTTTGTCCACTGCAATGAATACAGAACATTGGTAAGATAACAGAGTTGCACTGTGTATGCACCAGAAGCCAAAAGAGACGATGTATGCACGAATACTGAAAGCAACCCGAGAAGAAATTAACCTCATGTATCGTCTGGAACTTTTATTGCACTCTCCTGTTTTTTATTGTGCTCTCCTCTCCCGGTGAAGTGTCACATTGTTGCTATTTTTTCTTCAGTTGTAGTAACGCAGAAAAACATCTTCACCGTCCTGCAGAGCTTCTTTACATTTGCAGCCAGCATAAGAAGCATTCCTCGTGGATATTAAGGAGACATGATGAACCAGAACCTTACAGCTACTCAAGCTGCTTGAAATCAATTAGGATATTTATGATGCGCTATCAGTGAGGAATACATACTGAGGACAGTCTGCTGCTCTTTGTGTGTGTGCGCGTGTGTGTGCGCGTGCTTACACGTTAAGTATACGTGCACTCACTGCTCAGTGAGTCATCCTTTGCTGGTGCCACCTGCGTCATCATGCCATTTTCATCCTGGAAAAGCAACAGTGAGACAGAGACAGAGAGGATGGAGGAAAGCATCCTAGGCTTGCTTTAGGGCTTTTTTATTTTTTTTAACAATGTAACAACAGAGGCAATCAAAGTGATATCAAACAGACACAGGATGGTGCTAGCTTATGTAGGAGCAGGGTTGGGTGGGTGCTTTTGATTTCTCATTGATAGTGCTACAATAACAGAGAGCTTACTGAATTCTTATAAAAAGAGTTCAGTTTGTCGCTGACAGTCATGTTGAGTAAGAGTAGCCGATCTACAGCATCTTAAAAGCTTTGACTATTTCCCCAGAGAAAATTTTGGACAAAGTAGCAATGTCAGTATTTCCGTCTGGGTCTTTCTTTTTACTTCACGCAGTGGGTGCAAGTTGTCGTTTTTCCCATGTTGACAAACGCACATTTCCCTGCTGTCAGGACTGACCAAACACTGATTTACTCATCCTCTCACACTGGACAAAAATCCACACAAGTTGCTGTGAAACGGAGGAAGGTGTGTTCATTTCCAACTCTATATTTTTGTTCTTGGATTTTACTAGAGTAGCTTTGAATAATTCACAGTTCAAAATAATCCTTTTTTTTTTTTTATCATATACTGGACCTCGGTGCAGCACCTCAGCACCTTTTCAGCTCCTTTCACCATCTTCTTTCTTCCAGTTGGCTGCTCCTCACCAACAGAAGGCTGTATGTCTTAGATGGCTATATAGCAATATCCCCTTTCACTGACACCATACTGATCCAAGAGTAGAAAAAAACTGTCTGCAATTAAGCATTTAGATCAGTCTGAAGCCGAGCTTTTGGTTCACAGGGATTCTTTATGCATATAGTGACTTCATTATTTGAAACAATAAGAGTATAATAGAAAAGCATGATACTTTTCAATTAACCTGGGGTGAACTTTAGTAAAAAGTAATTAAATCAGTAAAGTTTATTTATAAAGCACTTTTAAACAGAAATTTCGCTGACCAAAGTTTTGTTACAAAGTTTTTTCTAAGTGTACTATAGATGACCCAACATACACCTCAGAGTGACTCAAGGCGAGCACCATCGCAAGGACCTCCTTCTCGGTAGTGGAATAAGCATGTTGGTGATGGTTAAACTTCCTGGAGAAGTAGGACACTGGACACTCCATCAGCACCATCCTGGAGCAACACTACTCCTGCCCCCAGCACACTCACATCAAGTGCCAATTTGAATGGTGGATCAAAGTTTGGAGCCACGAGCACTGGAGCATCGGTCAGCATTACATTAATCTGCTAAATCACATGTTGACAGTTTTCAGACCATTTTGGGTTGAAATCATACAGTGGAACCGCAACAGCAGAGAAGTTTTTACAAAACCCCTGTAGCAGCAGCTCTTTTCTGGACCCTAGATCGCCTCCACCTTGGACTGCAAGTAGACTACAGTCACATTTTGCCAGGTTAAGAGTCAAGTTTGCTTTTCTCAATCACTCAAAAACTTTTTTTTACCTGCACCACACGACTCTGCCAAGATGATTAAGCCATCCAGATATTCTTCACACCCAGAGAGGCATGACAGCACAGTGTTAACCAACCTCTGAAATGTATCAGGTGCATTATGCATTCCAAAAGCCATCACGGTGTATTGGAGAAAATCATCGGGTGTCACATATGCATAATTTGTCTATTTGGCTCAGTCCATTAATGGGGCCTGCCAATAACCTTTCAGCAGACCAAGCTTTTTTAAACTGCCAACCCAGTCTGCAGGATGATCCTCCACCCCTTGCGAGGCGTAGCAATCAGGCTTTGTCACACTGTTCACATTCTGGAAATCGGTACAAAACCGATCAGACTTATCAGATTTCTCCACTAAGAGGCAGGGAGACCTCTACAAGCTCAACGCAAATGTGACAGATGAAAATCTAGGTTAGTTAACATTGTTTGAATTGTTTACTCTTTCTTATACCTTTCACCACTGTATAGCACTACACACAGGTAGAGGCAGACTTTACCAGTTCAGCACCGGACAGCTCCTCAGGGAGACTGACAGATTTTGTCAGTTACAAGACCCAATTTCTCCTCAACCGAATCACTGAGCTCTTCAGCCCCACGTTCATATACCTTCAACATGTTAACATGTCATGGCTTCCTTTTGCGGTCAGGGTTAGCGATAATCAGTCACCTACTTTTGTCTGGATCAAATAAGGCCAGCCCACTGACGTGAGCTTCCAAACCGGGACCAGGAATCAGCAATAATACCGGCACTTTCTCACCAGGTGAAAACATTCTGCTTTTAGCTTTGCTGTCATACCAGCTTTTCATGTTTTCCTGAGTAAGCTCAATTTTTTCTTATGCCAATTCACAAGCACGGCACAGCTTAAAATCCACACACGTGATCCACCAAATTCTAAGGTTCAGCTACTCCATCCTGCATTCTCTTTCAACAACCTTAATGGGCCACGCATGAAGTTTACCCCTTGGTCAGTCTGAATAACTTTAGGCAGCCCCAAAACTGAGAAAAACTTGATCAATGCTTTCACTACTGCAGAAGCTGGTATTTTGTGGTATTGCCTCGGGAAAATGTGTTGTCATACACATAAATGGTAAAAAAAAAACTGATAGCCACACTTGCTACGTGGGAGTGGGCCAACGCAATGATCCAGCCTTTGATGATGCACAAGCTGTTCCCATGCCATGGACACGTCACCAAGGTTTATTTTAGTGTATTTGCCACTCACAATTCCCATAGATGACAAATTATCTGATGGAGGCTGCACAGGTGAACCTACCTCGGCGGAAGAAATAAAGCTGTCAGACAAATCAATATAATTCTCAGCCTGCTATTTCACCATGGCACACATCACAACACATGCAGAAAAAACCTCAGGGTATTTATGTGCAAGCTTATCCGGATACTCCATTATCAGAAAGATGGAAGGCTAACCACGTCCAGGGGATGGGGGTGTGGGGGGACCAAACAAAGGATTTGGTGGTTGCTTGAAAGCTGCTTGGTCTGGGAGACAGAGGGACACACTCCCATCCTCCATTAAACAGAGGACAGAGCAATCATTAATGACTCCCTCATGGCGCACCTGAGAAAGGCAGAGAAAGATGGGGGGAGGGCGTGTAACACCTGACCATTTTCAGAGGAATATTTTTTGGTGTGTTAAGCCAGTTAACACTGACCCATGAGTTATTCAAGCACAAAAAAGGCGCCTAACTCAAGGAATGAACCAGTTATGTCTACACATAATAGAGAACTTAGCAATGAACAATTTCAAATTGTATCTTTAGACATTTTGTTACTTGTTGCAAAAACACATAATTTGATTACATTTCTTTAGAAGAATCCACAAAAAAGACAACAAAGACAACAAAGATAACATTGCACATGCATAAAAAAGCCTTTTTGCAATAACAACGCAATTCCCAAAAAGTCGTAGCTGAAAACTCAACATGATGTGCATCGTGTCCTTAAAAAGATTGAGGAAACTGGCCAAGTGGAGGACAAAACAAACTGTCAGGCCTTAAAAGTTGTCTCCAGCAGATGAAGAGAATAATGAAATTCATGTCCTTAAGAAATAGGAAAAAAAAATCCAGACCCAAAATCAAAGACCCACACAGCACCTCAGAGATATATCCACCTCTTTAGTCAATCCATCCTCTGTTCACTGAGGCTTCATCAGGGATGGTCTCATTGGCTTCATCGGTGGCTCTCAAGACATCATTCTTAAGGAAGGGAAACGGGAAGAAATGGCTGAGGTATGCCAAACTACACAAGAACTGGACTGAAAATCTGCGGCAACAGGTTTGATGGAGTGATCAATCTAAATTTGATATTTATATATTTTTTTGTTCAAATCATCAATATCTACAGAGGAGGTCAGGAGAGAGGTACAGCAGTCTCAAGCCATCTGTAAAACACAGTAGCGGCTCTGTCATGTTTTGAGCTACAAAGCCCGGACTTCAGTGTATTTGAAGCAGTGTGGGATCATCTTGGCAGAGAACAGAACCAAAGACCGCCAGCATCCAAAGAAGAGCTTTGGAATGTCATTCAAGAGGCCTAGAAAACAATTCATGAATGGTGCTTAAAAAAAGCTTTCCTAAAAGATTTGTACACGCAGTGCTGTCAAAAAGTATTAGACACATCAGACTCAGACAATAGTGAGACAGCTCTGTCATGCCCAACTCATCTCACATGGATGCTTGACCTCTCAGCATCAGATTTAAATCTACTTGGATAATTATAATTGTTAACATGTGGGCTAATGTTGTGAAGGGACACATTTGAACCCATGTTACATTCGTTTCCAAGCTGAGTATTTTTCAATGCCTAAACCGAACCAGCAGCTTTTTTTTTTTTAATCTTTGAAGGTTCTCTCCATCTATTTTCCTAACTGAGTATCCAGTTCACGGAGGAAGCCAGAATACCTGGAGAGAACCTGTCTGAAAGTTGCCTATGTTTAAAACCACCTATTATGATTTTGACTTTTGTGATGTCAGCAGGGACCAGTGTGCAAACGTCTAATATGAATGTGTGGTAGCCCACAAAACGGAGAAGTAAACCTACAATCGAGATGGTATTTTTGGCTAATGTGCCTGGCAAGCCAGTTATTATTTAACTGCCTGGGCGTTATGTTTGCGTGTAGTATCCTGTTTTCCTTCATGGTGCTAATCAGTGATTGGAATAGTGTTTATTCAGTCTTCTTGGGTTATGTGTGATAGGTAAATACTAATTGCAGTACTGACTCTTATGGAAAATGAGGAGGATGTTGACTCAGAGATGAGACAACCTTAAATTGTTGTCAGATTAGCAGAAAGGAGTGTGCGTTTGAAATGAGCTTATACAAAACTAGCCATCAAATTATTTATCCCACTTTTAGCCAAAGCTGAAATACAGAGGAGATGTGAATGCTTTTTGTCTGTGTTTAATATGCTGCTCAAAAACAGTTAAAGGAACACTTTTTAATCAGAGTTCAGTATATTGAACAGGTGCACTAGAGGGCCAACAATGAGACGACCCCCAAAACAGGAATGGTTTTACAGGTGGAGGCCACTCACATTTTTCCCTCCTCAACTTTCTGTTTTTCACTAGTTTTGCATTTGGCTAGGGTCAGTGTCACTGCTGGTAGCATGAGGTGATACCTGGACCCTACAGAGGCTGCATAGCTAGTCCAACTCCTCCAGGATGGCACATCAATACGTGCCATTGCCAGAAGGTTTGCTGTGTCTCCCAGCACAGTCTCAGAGCATGGAGGAGATTCCTGGAGACAGTCAGTTACTCTAGGAGAGCTGGACAGGGCCATAGAAGGTCCTGGAGGAACTGATACCCCTACGCTCGCCTGACCAAAATCCAATAGAACACATCTGGGACATTATGTTTTGGTCCATCAGACTGTCAAGGAGCTCAGTGATGCTCTGGTCCAGATTTGGGAGGAGATATCCCAGGACACCATCCGTCATCTCATTAGGAGTCCGGACATTGTCAGGCTTGCATACAAGCACGGTACTGAGTACCATTTTGAGTTGCTGCAATGAAATTTCCGCAAAGCCGCATTTTCCACATTTTTTCACTTTGATTTTTGGGCTGTCTTTGAATTCAGCCCTCTGTAGGTTAATAATTTAAATTTTCATTAAATGATGTGGCCTCCTTTAATTCCTACCACATTACCCAATCCATATGAGTATAGATATCCAGCATGACGGTTTTCCCCATTGAGTTCTGATGCGTCTTCAAAGTGTTCCTTTAATTTTTTGAGCAGTGTGTATTTAGATTGCGTACATTTTTCAGAAAGGTTTGCTTCAACAAGATTCGTACATCCCAGATGAGCCAACCGTATAACAAGTACTTCCAGTTTACAGTGGTCTGTTCGACAAGCTTCAGGCAGTACAACTGCAAATTGGTCTATTTTTAAATCTTTATAAAACCGCCTTTTACAAAAGAAATGCACTGTGCCCTCTGTTGTTCTGAATCAGTCACTTGCAGTTGCTTCTTTGCTTAGAGCAGCATGTGTTAACACCAAATCACTGCCCACTGCACTCTTCTGTTGCATGTACTCTGTCTCATCTTCCAGTGTTTGTCTTATGGGTTTTTGTTTTTTAAAAAATTTCAGTTGTAGCTAATACTGTTTATGGAAGCGCTCTGTTATTATTCACTCAGTATCCTCATCTTTTGCTAAGTGAGCATTCATTTTTGTAAGAATTTGCAGTGATTTTTTTCTAAAAATGTTTCCCATTAACATTCTCACTTTGATGTTTTGTCCCATAATATCCCAAAAATATTTTTTGCTGTCTGATTGCTGCTTAATTATAACATAATGCAGACCATCAATGAGCTTCTATATAGAATGAATAACAGAAAGTCTTCCATAGTTACAGCAGAAGGCTACTCTGTTTCCTGTCAACTAAACCTGCCAGCTGATCTGCTTTTTTCTTTCTTTCTTTCGTTCTTTCTTTCTTGCTTTCTTTCTTTTGTTCTTTCCTTCTTTCTTTCTTTCTTTCTTTCTTTCCTTCTTTCTTTCTTTCTTTCTTTCCTTCTTTCTTTCTTTTGTTCTTTCCTCATCTTGCTTGTCTGTGTGTCTGCCTGCCTGTGTTTAGGTTCAGATAGTGCACAAAAAGCTGGACTTCAGCCACGTCACTTCTCGCTGTGGCTCCAAGGACAATATCAAACATGTCCCTGGAGGTGGCAATGTAAGTACTGCTGAAGCCGGAAGCCGACTCTGGTGAGGGTGGATGTGCATCGCATTTTATGCTAATTTAACCTAATTTGGGCTGTCTTGCTCTAAATGTTGATCAGTTGAGAATGCCCCTTATACCTTGTGCCCACCTAGCAGTCACAAAGACCTTATTTGTCACAAAGGGATAAAATGGAAATTTATGTTCCTGGTATGTAAATTAGGTTCACCATTGGTGGATGCATATTGTATTGGGGGGATATTGTATTGGAGTATTATTCTTGCAAAACACAATTTGTCCCTGTTTAAAGAATCACAAGATAATCTCATAAATATTGGTAAGAGATGTAATCATTCTGACTTCTAACCACAATACTGTCTTCAGTCTGATTGTATCTCTTCAGACAGATTTAAGAAATCTGAGCATCCATCAGGGCTGAGCAGAAACTATTAATATTAAACCCATCGCTCCTATTAACAGAGATTGACATAAAAGCTGATCAGTTCCAAAAATAAAGATGAGTGCATTGGTGCGTCAGCGGCCCCCACTGTTTGCCTCTGGGATTAGTTTTACAGTGACTGAATTGACCACAGGTGCTCACGCCTACCCTTCCAGGTCTTGTTCCTAAATGGTGCAAACACCTGCTGCACTATCACACTCCATCACTCACAACCATAGACTGTATAGAAAAGATGGATTTAGTCTCTGAGCTTGGAAAGTGAAGCCATTGTGAAAGTCTCTTAATCATGCATTCTTTCTAATGGCCACCAGGGGGAAACCCCTGTAATTGCAGAAAGAAGTCTGATTGTACAGAAGTCTATAAGTAGATGAACCTACTGCTAACTTGATCTATGGCCTGATGAACTTGACCAATCAAAACCAGAGTCACAATGGCTGCTTCCATCTTTCACATACTGTAGTCTGTGGTCACTTTGCTGTCTCAGCTCAAATAAACAAAACTGTAAAGTTTTTTTGTTTGTTTGTATTGTCTTTTCTGTATGGGGGGACACGGTCATGGTAAAAAGAAAGCACACCCTCATTTCTAAGGTTTTATTTACAAGGACATAAAGAAACATCTGCTCCGTACCAGGTCTTAAAATGATTTAAATACAACCGCAAATGAGAAAAAAACAATGGCACATTATATGGTGCCATTATTTGTTTAATAAAAGCAAATCAAAATGCAGTGTGGGAACAACTAAGTACACCCCCATGATTCAGTAGCTCATAGAACCAGCGTTAATAACTTGAAAGAATCATTTTCTGTATAACTGTCAGTCTCTCACATCACTGTGGAGGAATTTTGGACCATTGTTCTTTACAATGACGCTTCAGTTCATTGAGGTTTGTATTTGTTTATGCAGCTCTCTTAGGGTCCTGCCACAGCATTTCAGTCAGGTTGAGGTCTGTTTTGACTGTTTTACTGCAACACCTTGCTTCTTTTCTTTTTCAGCCATTCTGTTGTAGATTCGCAGCTGTGCTCGGGATCATTGTCCTGTTATGTAATTTTGGCCAAGCTTTAGCTGTCGAACAGATGGCCTCACATCTGACTCTAGAATAATTTGGTATACAGAGAAGTTCATGGTCAGCTCAATGAGTGCAAGGTGCCCAGGACCTGTGGCTGCAAAACCAGCCAAAATCTTCACCCACAGCCCCCACCACCACCCCTGAATTGTGCTTGACAATTGGTGTGAGGTGTTTGTGCTGATATGCTGTGTTTATTTTTCCCCAAACATGGTGCTGTGCATTAAAGCATACATCTGTCCAAAAGCTATTGTTCCAGTAGTGAGCTTTGTTCAAACCTAAGCTGTGCTGCCATGTTCTTTTCAGAGAGAAGAGGTTTTCTCCTGGCAGTGCTTCCAAATGAGGCATACTTGTTCAGTTTGTTTCTAACTGTGCTGTCATGAACTATAACATTTAACATGCTGAGGCCTGTAGAGTCTGAGATGTAGCTCTTGGGTTTTTTGCATTTCTCTCCAAGCTATGCACAGTCTGACCTTGGGGTGAATTTGCTGGGACATCCACTCTTGGGAAGATTGGCAAGTGTCTTGAATATTTTCCACTTGTGAATAATCTTTCTCACTGCAGAATCATGTCCTTCAGATTGTTTGGACATGGTCTTATAACCTCTCCCTGATTTATGGGCAGCAACAGTCTCCTCATTGCTGTTGTTTTCCTTCTTGGCATTGTGTTAACACACACCTGAATGCTCCAGACTAACAAACTGCCCAAACTTGTGCTTTTATACAGGTAGTCACACTTGTTGCTGATCATTCAATCAAGCATATTTGATTAATATGGCTGTACTTAGATTTTTACATATTGCTTCTCCATTTTTGGCTTAATTTTTGTTAAATTTAATAAATAATGACACATTGTAATATGTCATGTTTTGTAGTTCATCTGAGGTTGTATTTACCTCATTTTAAGATCTGCTAAGAACAAGATTTTTTTATTATGTCCTGAAACATAAAACCTTTTTTTTACCATGATTGTATATGTTATATGAACCATGCCACGATAGTAGAACTGTCCAGTTTTATTAAAAGAAACCTGTAATAGATAAAAAAAAAAGAACAAAATCTCACTAAATCTGTTAAATTTATGACATGAATGAAAAGAGTGGCCGTATTTCTGTGTAAATAAACATCATTTTATTATTGGATTTTGTTTCCTCATGTGAAAAAGAACAAAGTCAGGTTATGCAATCCAACATATAGTATTGATTGACCACAAGATATAAGCACAGGTCAGTTCACCCTCCAGTCTGTCATTTGATATGTGAATCTGACTGATTTTAGCCCGTGCTGTGAGCAGAGGTGGCAAAAGTACTGAAGTCGAGGTACAGACACGTGTTAAAATACTCTGGTAAATACTGAAGTACTGATTCAGATTCTTTACTCAAGTAAAAGTAGAAAAGTTCAGGCTCTGAAATGTACTCAAAGAAAGAAAGTAGCTCTCTGAAGGGCGTTTCTATCAGCTATTTTTGTGCAAAGCTAATTGAACCGCATGCTTTAATAGATTAATATAATAAAATAACAGTAGTACATGATAATAAAAACTTTTTTTAACATTATCTCCACACCTGAACAGAAAAGTGAGTATAATCAGGGGGTTAAACTGGGATTTAGCAGGTGGGGGAATCCCAAGATCAGTTGTACTAGCTCTGCATGAGGAAAACTCATAATAATTCATAATAATTTCTATTCTGAGTGGTATATTTTCTTTGTGTGCAGGCTGTGACTATAGAAATGACTATAGAAAACAATAGGATCCTTTAGCAATCCCTGGCTGTGATCAACCGACCTGTGCTGCTGCTGCTACTCTGAGGTTTACTGCTCTTTGTGGATGAACTGATTTCAACAAGATGTAACCCAGTATTTCACGAGCTACTTTGGCTGATTTCAACCCCGAAGACTGGCAGTATACAGTTTATACTGTCTTCATACTGAGAGTATACATTTGGTATAAAGGTTGAATTCAGTGAATGAATTTAGGTATCATTAGCTTAAATTCCTAACCTATCTCTGACCATAAACACCACAGCCGCTGTGCACCAGTCCAGCACAGAGCTCTACTATAAATTCACCAAAGCTGCCTTGTTCCTCTTGCACTAAACTGCAGTATTTTCATGCAGTCTTTGAATAACACAAAGTTAGTGTACCTTAGTGTGTTCTGAAGGACGTTTCACAATGTGAAAAAACATAAAGTCACATCATATACAGAACCAATATCAAAAATGAGGACATTGCATGTGAGCTTTACATTTCCAGTTTAATGAAATGCCACTGAGCAGTCCTTACCTTTAGAAATGATCTCTTTGCTTCCTCTCCTGTCCTCTTTCCTACGTCTTTTTCCATCTCTGAGTGAAGCTCTCTCTTATTCTGGGAAATACAGCAGCTGTGCCTTTAGCTAGCAGACACAGTGTGACAAACTGCACACAAAGTTTGTGTGTTTGCTGATATTTGTTGAGCTGATGGAACCATTGCATTCAAAATTACCTGCCACTTAAAAAACACCTACTTCCTTTATGCTCACTCCTCTTCTATAGCACTAGCTAACTAGATGCTTAAGTACAGAGCTATGAATAATGCATGAATTATATGTTTTGCCTCTTTCATCTCTTTGTATGTGAAAAGCCCCAGTAATGGATACACCAATAGGATTGTCATTTCTGTGTTATCCTTCCCTCCATTTAGGCTCAAATCAGTTTGATGTTTGAAGGCAGATGCATTTAACCTAATGTAAAGAGTCTGTTTTGAAACCGGGAGGAGTAGGGGGAGTAGGGAGTAAATATAAAAATTCAGAAAAATAAATACTCATGTAAAGTACAGATATCTTAAAAATACTGCTTATGTACAGTAACAAAGTATTTGTACTTTGCTGCTTCCCACTTCTGGTTGTGAGGCAGCTCATCGTGCCAGCTACCAGCACACTAACTCAGGATTAGGAAGACACACACAGTCAGGATGTGACAGCAGTCTAAAAACCGCCTTCTCCAACACTCCAGTTATAGCTCGTCCTGATTTCTCCGCATAAATGGAGCATCGTTTATGAGCCGAACAAAACAAAAAGGCACCTTCAACAACAATAAAACAGGTCAAAGTAGGGAATTAAGCACGATTAGGTAAAGCTGTTGAGTCATACTCTCACGTACTCTGTTGTATTGTAAAGAATGTCACCCCTCTCTATGAATGCGCCAGGTGCGGTGTAATGAATGAAAGAGAGTGATTTGCTGGAGTGGACTCTGAAGTACAAGTAATTTGTAATGGATGAGTTAGAATATAAAAAAGGCAACATTATGATCTCTGCTCCACCCCAGGTGCAGATCCTGAATAAGAAGGTTGATGTGAGCAAGGTGACGTCCAAATGTGGCTCCAAGGACAACATCAAACACAAGCCAGGTCTAACTGAAAGCATCTGTGCTTTTTCTTGCCACTAAACTCTTATGTGCCCTCATACTGATCTTTTTTTTTTTTCTTTACCGCAGGTGGTGGTGACGTGAAGATTGAGTCCCACAAGCTAAACATTAAGGCTAAGTCTAAGATTGGATCTATGGACAATGTGGGGCCAGGAAATGGACAGACCAATGGACACAAGGTCACAGTTAAAGACAGTTAAAACAGAAACGTACTTTTTTGTGGTTCTGCTGAGCGGTTCTGCTGCCGGCCAGCCTTAGACGTTGTGCTAGCATGAGTGCTTTAAAACCTTTTTTGTCCATCTGTCTGCGTGTGCCCCTGCTCTCTTGTGTGTTTACTTCTGGCTGCAGGAGGAGAAAACTGAGGAGAAAACCTCTTCACCCCCGACTGGCGCTCAGACAACAGGACCAGCAGCCACTGCTAAGGCGACAGCACCAGGAGGTGTTGCTAAGGAGAATGGCACGAAGGAGCCCACGACCTCTCCTTTTGGCGGAGATGGACTGAGAGAGCCCCTCAGCGCAGACAAATGCATCACTGAGACGAGTGGGTGTAAACACGCACGCACAGGCTCCATTCAGCACACATGCAGTTTGCAATTGTGACAGGTTTACTACCGAAGTACTGAACAGGAAGAAGTAAACAAGGATAGGGTTCTTGTTCCGAGCCAACCACCCTGGCCAAATGGTTCAAATGAATGAAAGGGCTCACTGTGGTACTCACGTCTGGGAACCCTTAATCTGTAAACATAGGGACTTTAAGCTGGCGGGGTCCAAGCATACAACTACAAATTATGCCTTTTGCAAAAAATCTCAGAAGAAGAATAAAATTGTTCCTTAAAGATTTTAACCACAGGGTTGCCAGGGTGGCTCAGTGGGTGAGCAGGCAACCATGTATGACGCGTGGCTGCAGTGCAGGCAGGCTGGGTTCACGTCCAACCCGTGGCCCTTTCCTGCGGGCCTCCCCCATCTCTCTCTCTCCCCACCTTCCTGTCTCTCTGCACTATGTAATAAAGGCAAAAGAAGATTTTAACCACTGTAGCTATCAACCATAAGTTAGTGCTAACAGTGGGATCTTCTCCTCACTTTTTCATGCTTCCATTTTACTTTTTAAGTGAGAATTACTCTATTATAAGTTAAAGGAAATTATATTTATTGGAAAATAACTGAACCAAGATTTTTAACCTTTTAATATATTTTTTAATGCACGCCTGGCTGGAGTAAACCTCTGCAGAATAAAAAGCAGGACAGAGCTGCTAGTATTACTCTGATTTATGATTTATTTGAGCCTTTTAGCTTTTAATAGTGCAAACACAGTAGCTCCAGGCTGCTGCTGTAGGTAGTAGACAGCTTTTCAGGTTACAATGAAGAATTCAAACTAACTGTTAAGTCTCTTCCTCACACATTTTCTGGTTGATCTTACTACAACCCCATGAAACACTGATTCAGCATGCTGGGAAATCCACAGCTTAAATGTTGGGCTGCTGTTGGGCTTAGTTTGCAAGATGTAACTTGAAAGTCACTGTTCTGAGATTTTGCAAAACTTCAATTGGATAGACAATTAAAGTGTCCATGTTATGCTTTTTGTGTTTTCCCCGTCATTTAGAACTGCAGCAAATGCCTTGCTCGGAGTCCAGGCTTTTCTTTAGTTACTTATCGGTGTCACCTTGTAACACACAGGCATAATGTCCGGCTAAGCTAGCTTGACACTGCTTCAGATAAACATTGAGGAGCTGCTTTAACTAAATCCTGTTGCTGCTTCAGGTATTATTTCCTCACCAGAGCCACTTCTGCTGACTCTCTAAGATGTCTCAGCTATCAGCAAAGAATGGCACACATTTTGTTGTTGCCTGCAAGTGCAAAAATAATAATCCTAATACGCTCCCAGCAACTGAGTCACCCAATGTGCTCTTATCATAGTCTGCAGACTAATGTGGCTAATGTTACCATCTGTATGCTTCTCTCCTTCGTTCTGTGCTCTCATATACTGCATTTTAATACAACTGAATACTGTCCTCTTTCACCTTCTTGGGGTGGCTGTAGCTCAGGAGGTAGAGCAGGTCACCTGCTAATAGGAAGGTTGACGGTTCGATGCTGCTCCTGTCTGCATGTCAAAGTATCCTTGGGTGTGATACTGAAATCCAGGTTGCTCTCCGATGCATTCATTGGAGTCTGAATGTTAGATAGAAAGTGATTTGGTATATGGATCCAGGGTGGATTTATCTTGTGTTTGGCAAGGTAGTCCAAGGCAGGTCTTTCAGACAGCATGAACATGCAGTGTCCCTGAAATCTTTCCCTCACTCGTCACATCCAGTTTCGAAACACCAAGATGGGAGAGTCCGAAATGTTTAGACTTCACCGACCAATGAATGATGTCACAGTGGTTACATCCATTTTTTTATGGAGTCTGTGATATGTATGGAGTCAACATAGCCTTACTAGTTAGCTGACTAATAAGTATTTCAGACAGAAAGTGAAAAGAAGTGCTGAAGCAATCTACAGTATCAGGAAAATAATGAGATTTTTTTTTTGCATGTGCACCTATTCTAGTAGACCCCTAAAATAAAACTGAGCTTGTGAATAGGGGGACACGTACAATGGGGGTACAGTAGCATTATGTAGTGTAGATGTTGTATGTTTCTGAATGAACGTGCACTCCCTGCTACGTGTCTGATGGAGTGGTAAAACCAGGACACTTTTTTTTTACCAAATTATGAGATTAAATTATGAGAAGACCTTCAGAGTGAAGATTAGCCAGTCATGGTGGATAAATTCATCTTTGGCGCTCCAGCTGTTCTCCAGACTCGGAGTTCAGAGGGACGGCAGACCTCTGCCGCTGTCGCTGCTGCTAAACTCACTTAATTGACGAATGGCTGTAGCACTAATACAATTAAAAAAAAAAGAAAGAACCGTTTGATAATTTGCCCCATAATTCATATGAGCCCGCAGCAGACAGTAACGACCCATTAGCTAGAGACTGTAATAATAGATTTTACCATCCTTCTATCTCTTTGTTCTCCGCTTTTAGCACTTCTTCTGTTTCTTTTCTTAATCTTCTCTCTCCTCAGACTGAGTCCCAGTGACCTGCAGATTTTGGTCGGACACGCATGGCGCTCGCTGACCTGCCAATCAACTGATCAACCAACCTACCACGGCGCAGTCACTTTCCCGCCCTTCATCTTGCCCACCGCAGCACCGAACTGACCGATCGCCTCTCAGTGTTTCTCTGGGATCCGCCTGCCAGCTTCCTGCAACCAACTCTGACCTTTGGCCCCTTGTCACCCTTGGGCTGCCCTTTGGCCCTACCTACCAGAGAGAAAAGTATTTACTGTTTGTCCGTGTTTCTCTGTGTGGGTTTCCACCAGCTTCTCCACTGATACCATTTCCTTGTAAGCACCGACTAAGGTCATTCCAACTTTAAAGCCCAAATGTAACAACCCCTAAGCAATAATTCCACAATCATTCAGTGCTCTATTAAGTCTCTTGACCATAGCCACTTTTTCTCATAGAACGTTCAACCTACAAGTTGAAACAGTTGCCTCAGATCACAGTAATTGAGCTTTGTTCTGGTCCCTCTGGCAGGCTTTGACATTTAAAAACCAAACCATTCACAGCCCATCAGATGTCTCATTACAGTTCATTCTACAGGTCATCACACGTCACTTCTCTTGGTATCAGTTCACCAGTTTGTCTTCTCAGAATTCCTCACAATAACCATTCCTGGGACTTTAATATTATGATACTCACAGTTAGTAGTGATAGCTGCAAGGAGCACAAAATGAACCTGTTCTTGAGTGGGTGTGGAGAGAGAAGTGTGGAAACAAAGCTAAAGATGGCTTTTAAAAACAGTGCAGAAGTTTCTTGAAAGGAAGATTGTTTTAATACAATTTCAGTCATTCAGTGATGTGATTTAGTAGAAGGCAGTTTGGGGGGGGGGGGGGTATGCAGGAGCTCTGCTGATACTGTGGGTGGTTTTGGCTCAAAAAGGATTTGGCACTAAAAACAGGTATTTGATCTCAGAGCCAAATGTTTTCAAAGTTAAGATCTCTCTAATTGACCTTGAAGGAGTGAATGCAGAGTCAGGCTGAAGCAGGGATGTTGAAGAGGGTGGTGTTAAACATTGGAGTTAAATCGCCGGCTGTTGTAGCTTTTAGTCACAGAACGCGACAGGATCCGTGCACTGTATAATGTATGTAGCACTTATTGTGGACAGTGTCGATCACAGTGTCACAGGCTGCTTTATGACCATTCAGTCACACCAGCACATTAAATGTCTGCATTCCAGCGCGAAACCATTGCAGTGTAGATCTGTGGAACTGCTATGCTCTGTGGTTGGCGTGTGTATTCAGGCCAAAGGGTTTGCAAAATGCTCACTCCTGGTTCCTTGCTAATTTTCACCTGTGACCAATAGCAAACTGTCTCGACAGTGTTGAAAGGACAGAGCCAGAGTTTTCAACTGAGGGAGCTGCAGTAGTTAACCAGCTGGTTTTCTACATCAAGTCTTATTGGACCTCGGCGTGTTCGTAGGTGATTGAAATCATAGGGCACAATCGCTGGCACAGTACGAAAAATGTAGAAGCTCAGAGAGCTGTTGTGATGACTAACACTAGCATGCTTTCTGTTCGCTATTAATCCAAGCTACCTACAGTATTCAATCATTTAAATATTTGTCAATATATCAGGATATACTAACAAACATTAATATATTCGTTAATGTCTTATAAGTTTAACCTACTTTAGGAAAATGAGTATGATTCTGTTTCACTGTCTCAGTTACTTACTGTCCACATTCTCACTGTGTTTCGGGATGATGAAGGTATTAAAATAATAGCTTAATCAAGACCTTTTTTTTTGGGAGGGGGGGCACTAAACCTAAAAGTCAGCATAACTGTTTGGTCACCACACTGACCCTCACGCACTCCTGCACCCCTCATGAGGGACCCCAGCAGTCACCCTGAGCTGTGCCAACTATTTACGGTTTTTAGACACAGACATTCCTCATCTTGCGCTTACGTGGCATCTCCTGGTCATGTGGCTGATCCCAGTGGAGGGTGGGGGGGTGGGGGGTTGGGGCTCCAGAGCCACGGCCTCTTGTTAAATCCTCCCCCCTGCCGGTGCTTTGTAGCTCCCACTCCATAAGACCTGCTAACTTTAGTCTCACACACAGACATAAGCACAGACTGATACAGGAAAGCACACATATACTTGCTAGTGTGCATGCACACACACACAGACACACACACACACAAAGCAGCACCCCCCCAAAAAAAAAGGAAGTGTGCTGATCACAAAAGCATTTCTCTGTTCTGGAATGGAAGCAACTTTTTATTGTTTTTTTTTTTTGGTGGTCTATGCTGATACTGTTCAAATAGTGATGAGCTGTGTTGGCGTGGTGTTCCTGTTATACCATTTTCATCACGGTCTCGCCTCATTGCACCTCCTTCTCATCTGTCACCTCTTCCTGTGTCTCACTCCAGTTCTCTGACAGCAATACAGTGATGTTAGTAGGGAAGGTCCTCCGGTTACCTGCGCAGACACAGGGCATACAGACAGAGATCAACAGACAACCACTGATTGTTATCCAGCACGTAGGAGAGGGGCGAGTTCACTCAAAGGGGATAATGCATTCATGGCAAATTGAACGGTGGAATTTTCTTTGTAACTTTGTAGTGATTTACTTATACTAGACTCTAGTCTAGTAGATTGAACTTACTGAGAGCTACTATTTAGCCACTGGTTGTGACTACCCGCAGTAGCAGATGAGTAGATGTCGTCTCTGGCGTATAGTTTACCCGACTGTATGTCAGGAGTGTAAATAGAAGGAGATGACTAGTTTGTTTCTTTAAATGCTTCAGTGTTTGTGTGATGGGGGTTTTTTGTTGTTGTTTATTTTGTAAAGTATATCACTGGATATACAAAAAACTGTGGTAAAAAAAATAAAATAAAAACATTTAAAGTAGACTGGACAGCGGGAACTGCCCAGTTCCAAAAATGCCATGAATGCAGCAGTATTTCAGCCAGGCACGTCTGAGAGCGGCCTGCAGATACTATAGTGAGTCTAAGTGAACCAATTGGTTTTTATAAAGTCTACATTTTAAGCTCTAAAATTCTTTAAGGGGTCACAGTACATAAAAATAATAATCTAATCACTTAATGCTTCATAGGAAATAATCTACTGAAAGTGTGTTCATTTTCCGGGGTTCAGTTTTTCAGGTGGAATAAAGATTATCTAATCACCTGAGTTCACAGTCTTACATTCATTTCTGATTCCAATAAGCCAACACTGTGACGTGACTTCAACCCAGTAATATGAGCGGGCCCCGTGTGCTCACTGTGCGTTCAAAGGCTGGGATGGTCTCTGCTGAAAACACTGAGGGATTAGTGGCATGTCTGTGGTGTGCTCCCATAGTTGTCAGATGTGTGAAGTGTTACTACTGCATCCATCCTGTAGAGAGCGCTGCTTAGCCTCTAGAACACTGATAGTCTGGCTCTTAACAAAGACTGAGAAAGCTTACATCACCATTAGAGACGCTGCAGAAGACTTCCATTCTGTCCTCATTCAAGCTGCCGCTATATTATTGTGTCTGGAACACTAAATGCTATCATTATCATACAAGTTATGTATGTTCCCCTAAAAACCCAAAAGTCTTGTGCACTCTGAACACAGTCTTGCTCATTTCTTGATGCACTTAAGTGATATTAAAGTTGCTTTACTGTATATTGGTATACATTGTCAGCTGTGTACTGTACACGTGTGCTTCTGGGAACAAAACAGTTTTGGTAGCTAGATGAAGTTATAATACTCAAAGAGCAAGTGATCAAATAGTCAAGACGACTACAAGCACCATATAAGCATATTCAGTATTGTGTTGTTCCCTCCAAATCATTCCCACGCATTGCCTAAAAGTAACACGCGTCACATGACAACATGCGTGGGTCATATGTGAAATTAATAATGTGAACCTTTCTTCAGGAACAGAAGAACAAACGTATGAAAGCACTTTGGATTGTGTACATAGAGAGAGAAGCGAGGTGTAGCTCCATGCGTGACCGTGTGGCGGGATGAGCCGATGTTGTGTGTCTGGATCTGGATTTTAGTGGTATTGTGCTGTTGGCTGTGATGAGTCTGCCCTCATGGTGTTCCTGTTGCCATTCACTGCTTCTTATTTTCTGGCCAAGCTGCAAAGTAACATTCTCCAAGCAGTCAGTTCAGGCGAGTTTCATCTCTTGGTACTCAGTGCGTTAATAACAGATTATTGTAAAATCAGGGCAGTTAAAGTGTCCCTTTAATGATCATTTCTTGCTCCATGTTTCTATTCTTGGACTAGAGTAGATGTTAAAAATAATCCTTATTATTTTTTATTGGGCCCTTGGCGGGTCCCTCGCTTCATCATCTACCTGAAACAAGCCAACTTCCCCTTTCCTTCAAACCAGCTTTGCTCTGCCCCTCCTTAAAAATGATCCTATGAGGTTTTTATATTGGGCAGCTGATAAATAATGAAAAATTAAGAAGCGGGCATGTTGGTACATAACATGTCCATATCTCATAACTGCAAAAAATCCAACATTGCTCATGCAGTGCAATCAAGCAGAGGTTATTATGATTCCAGTCTTTGAATATTTAATAAGGAAACCAAATGATAATAAAGGGAATATGATGAAAATTTACATTATCATTGCTCAGTATTTACTGCAGCCGTCAGGAGTGTGATAACGTTGCAGCTTGGGCAGAAAGTAAGAATCAGATTCCCTCTGATGTCTGTTTGAATTCCCAGTCATTGCGCTTGAATACCACCCTTCCACTAGTATCTCACACTGTCCCTTGTATATAGACACCCCCAAGTTTTTATCACTCCAGAGTAACACGGATTAGTTAAAATCAAACAAAAAGGAAAAAAAAAAAGGAAAAAAAATCTTACTTCTTAACAGGGTGTCGTGGATGTTGACAGATGAGCGTTTACGTTCATAAACCTAGTTAGTGTTAAGGTTCATTCTGGTAAGACTGAAAGCATCAGAAAGGAAAAGTGTACTTTATTTTTTTTCAGAGTCTGCCTTTTTTCCACCAAGAAAAGGGCTGCTGAAGTTTCAAGAATGTTTTAAAAATGTATTAAAGATGCAAGATGATGAATACATGTATGAGGTTTGTCTCTGTTCTGTTTTTGGAAGATAGATCACATATGGAAAACACTGTTTACCAGATTCAAACTGATGGGCAGGAAGAGAGCCAGTGTGTGTCCGCTTAGGTGCGATCTGACGAAAACAGGAGGACGCGCCACAGAATTGGCAACATTCGGTGTGAACTGCACTGACACACACTGGTGAGCCCTTCTGCCTACCACCACCCCCCTGTCAGACTAACAGTAACCAGAACTAGTCTTTTGGCATGTGGTAGAACATAATGTCCTGTATTAAACAGCTCCTGTTTAGCTGCCTTGACATATCTACCAACACGGGACTGAATTAAGGCAAGTCTTGGACCAAATTATCTTCTCACTGTCAATAACAAGAGTAAAGGACCATTCTGGACCTGTTTGTGCTGTAAACGAAAAGTGTTTCTGATCCCAAGCGAAGTCTGAAACACTTCATGAAGTTGTGTTGGTAGATATGAATCTGGAGCCCCTAACCACGTCTCCCACCTGCAGTGGCTCATCGGCACCACAGCACTGAAAAGCAGCTGATTTTACCTTTGTCCCTTACCATATATACAGCACCTACCAATTAAACCAGTATTGCAGCTGTTTAAATGTCAAGTGGAGTGGAAAATTATAAGTGTGTGCATTGTATTCTGGTCTTCTGCTTTCCCTTACTCAACCTGAGAGGCAGCAGGCAAAACAAGCTACTTTTCAGCACTGTAGAATAAATCCACTGTAGAGTGTGTGTGTGTGTGTGCTGTATTACTCTGTAGGGCGCAACACCATAGCAAGAGCATGCAGAAGACAACAAACCAGCTGCTGGTTGTTAGAGGCATCTGTCCTATTAGGTAGAGCTCATCTCCCCTTCCAATTCTGAATATTTGGTATGAAAGAGATGTTCATTGTGATTAATTGTTAACTAGTGATGTGAATATTAATCATGAAATAAAAAGATGAGCAAAAACTTCACTGTTGTGTCATTTCTTCACACATTTCTCTTACATATTGACAGATTGAAAAGTGAACCCTGTATTTGTGATGGCCAGCAGGGGGCGACTCCTCTGGTTGTAAAAAGAAGTGCAGTTGTATTGAGGCACGGGTGTCAAACTCCAGGCCTCGAGGGCCGGTGTGCTGCAGGTTTTAGATGTGTCCCTGATCCAGCACGCCTGAATCAAATGGCTGAATTACCTCCTCAGTATGCAGGTGAGTCCTGCTAATGACCTCTATATTTGACTCAGGTGTGTTGGATCAGGAACACATCTAAAACCTGCAGGACACCGGCCCTCGAGGCCCGGAGTTTGGCCTAACCCCCTAACCTTTGGTGTAATTCAGCTGCAGATACAGCAGGGGGCAGTTGCAAGCTAGCCCTCAATGAATAGGAGTAAATGGGGCAAAATGGGTATTTAGACCTACTTTGAGACAAAAAACCCACCTAGCTTTTGATATTATGGCTAATACATCCAAACTGAAATAAAAGCAAAGGAAATTTGTGTTTGGTTGATTATTTCTTTGTTGTAACAATGCTTAGATGCAATAAATCTTATATCGTTGCAAAGCCTGTTTATTTCCCCTTAAATGGTGCCGCATTTTTTTCAAGCTAATAAAACTTTTGTGAGAATTTATCAAATGCTGCATTCCATTTCATTCGCATGAAACAATTACCTGTTGTTCATGTCTTTCAGTAGTACAAACCCTCACCAAAAGTCTTGGCAGTGGCAAACAGCTTGAAACAGCAGAAAGGGCTCATTAATGCAAGAACGAGGGAAATGAATTTGACAGCCACAGATAAACAATATTTTATTGTTATATTTTGATGGTGCAGAATAAATATTTCTAGTTAATCATTGTCTTCATTGTGTTTTCAGTAATCCCATAATAACTCAGACTATAAGTAATGTTAATGACAAATTTATTTAAGACTTTCAGGTAAGCCAGAATGAGACAGCATAATGGTTCAGTGCGCCCGCATGTCAATGAGTGCGTTTGCTTAGTAAAAACATGAAATATGCAAATTTAAAACAAATACATTGTGCACATTTTGTATGACAGAGACAGGAATTTCTCTCTCCTGCATGTGGAGGAATCTGCTAATAAACGAGTACACAGGAACACATGTACACAGGCCAGGTGGCAATAAAAAAACCCGGATTTTTTTTAACAGGTATTATAACACACTTCTTGTTATAAGGCACTTTAGTGTTTTTATGCATATTCTTAACAAACTATAATCTTATAATAATCCTATAATAAACTTATAATAATAATTTTAATATCTCAGAAACGAAAGCAGCACAAACAGCATTTTTAACGGCACAAACGGAGCACTAAAAAAGTAGACCACTCTGGTTTGTTTTGGAGCAAGACCTCTCAATCTATTTGCGTGAATTTTTCACGTGGGTGGGGTGTCAGCTTCACGCAGCTGGCTTCCACCCACCAGCCAACCTCGGAATCCCCACGCACGCACACCATGAATGCGCATACGTAGATTTCAAAATAGGACAAACAAAGCCAATCGCCTACTCTGCCTCTGACGTTGCAGAATCAGTTGTTATGAATCTGAGGAAACACGCCATCCTCCACTGAGAGACCTGTGAAACATGAAGAAGCTTTCCTTTGCGACCTGCACTGGTGTGGACGTCGTATCTGTGACATGTCTGAGGCTTTGAACCTGCTCCCTTTCTCCTGCTGTTTAGGGGACATTTACACCAGAAACTTCAGTGGGAATAAAAAAGGAAAAAAAAGCCTCATTTGTCATGAGAATTAAGAAACAGATCACCTGGACGCGGTTTTTCTTGATTAAAAAAAAAAAAATTGTTTTCAGTAGGAATCCTCCTGCTGTGCAGTGTGCAGGTCACAGGTTGCAGCGTCAGCTTATGGACGGGTTTCAGCGTTCAGGCCCGTCCAGTCAAGTCATTGAATTCTACTAATACACTTCAACTATAACCAGTGGCGCAAAAAGTGGGTATGCACTAGGGGCGCCGCACAAGGGGGGGGGGGGGGGGGCTCCTTCACCGCCCCTCCTTCTGCCCCCCCCCCAGACACACACACACACACACACACACTTGAGAACACGCTCGATCGCGACGGTTTTCATTTGAATCTGACGACAGGTAGCTAAAGATGGAGAGGCAAAAAAAGAAAGCTCTCCGGGTCACAAAACGGAAGAGGGAGAAGGATAAAAATGTTCACGTCCACCGTGGCAACATTGTAGAATGTTCAGGTCTAAAGTGTAAACGTGGCGAAATGAAAGAAAAGAAAGTAGAAAGATCACGTCCAACATGGCGGAATAAAAAAAAGCTTTTCAAAGTGGTTTAAAGACAGTCGGTCAGTTCTGTCAGTGTATCAAGAGGAGGCTTTTAAA
>JAVDPK010002991.1:93493-106839 GCA_034780415.1 Cichlasoma orientale
CAGTGCTTGTAGAAACATAAACGTCTGCAGATGAATTCGCTCCTCTGATCGCTTTGCAGCCACTTTATGAATGAGGAGATGAATCGAAGAGGTGGTTCAGGTGCAGCAGGAGGGGCGGAGTCAGAGAGATAGAGTATGTTGGATAAAACCTGCCAGCGAGCAGGTTAGGTTCACAGAGGCTGTTACCATGGTAACTTACTCAGTTGAAGTTAGCTCTCTTTCTGGAACCGAAACCCAGAGTTTCCCTCATTTTAGGGTTAACAAACCCAGACCTGTTAGCAAAACCTGCTTCCTGGAATAAGGCTCTGTCCTCGGTTCTGCACTCGCCGAATAAAAGCTGAGTTGTTATTTTACCTCCGTCTTGTGCTTCCTGCCTGCCACACAGCCGATACGTGACATCAGATACATGCACACAATACACACTACTGCTCAGATCTTTGGGGTCAGTTAGAAAAGTCCAGGATTTTAATAGGAAATTGGCTTTAATTTTAAAAATGTATTACACACATTTAGCACGTAGTGCGGCTGTTTTTTGAACAGATGGTTGTTGAATGTATTTCTTTAAACGGCATCTTTGTCAAGTTTTTATTACACAATAGTGACTTTTGCGCCTTGACTCTTGCACCTGATTAAGTATGAAAATACTAAAGCTAATACTGAAACTAACAAAACTAAACTAAAACTCAGCATTAAACCCAAAAATAAAAACTAATAAAATGAGCAAAAGCACTCTGAAAACGAATTAAAACTAACTGAATTAGAAAAAAAAGAGTAAAAATGAAATAAAATTAAACTATAATCTAAAATCCAAAACTATTATAACCCTGGTAACTGCATGTGTAACAGTGCATTATATTTGACTCTAATGGTGTTACATAAAGTACAAAGTAAGAACCATGGCTTGGTTTCAGTTAGTTTATGAATACAACACTTTTAAAGGTATTTGACTTCTTTATTTAAATACTTAAAGTTTTATTTAAGTACTCTAAAACTAATTGATTGTAGCTGGTAATTACACCTTGTTCCCACATAACACTTGTCGTTAGTTTAGTTCTGTGATGTATAATTTAAGATGTCAGTCCCATTCTAAGAGGATCAAAACATCCTATGAATGTGTGCCACGGTTTCCCAGACAGACTTTGTATTTTTCTGCACAAACAGCACAGAAATCCCCCTCTGTCACTAAGATGGACGTCAGGGGCGAAATTGACAGGATTGTGGAGCAGATGGAGAGGGAATGGTGTCCCTCCAACCTTGAGGATGTCCTTCTTGACCTGTTGAGGCAACCACCAAATCCTCCACCTCTACCTTCTTTCCCTGCTGGGCCACCTCAGCCAGCAGCAGACTGTCAGCCTGGGGGATTTGGTGGTTGCACCCTCCTGGCAGTAGGTCCTCCCATGTTTGTGCAGCAAGCTCCCCCAATGGCTGCTCCCTCCACCGCGGTGCCAGCTCATGTATACAGTGAGCCAGGGACAGTTAGTCAGGGACAGGTAAGACATGCAGAGGTAGTGTCAGGTGTCATTAGAGTTTTATTGATAAAGGAACTTAAAACTGTTGGATGCTTCAGGCCAGATGAAAGAAAAAAAGTTTGCTGTCACCTTCCTTGTATTTTAGCTGTTTTATACAGGTGAAATACAGCTGCATAGTTGAATGCAGCTGTTCTCCTCCCAGCGATCTCTCTACTTTGTGTTGTTCATGCAATCTTCTCTGAATCTGGTGAGGATTAGATTACCAAGGGTTCAGTATCTCTGCACATGCTGGATGTTTCTGTGGTGTTCATCATGTGGTCTTTGAAATGCTGCACTACGCGTCAGTATTATGGATTTTGAACCTTCTCCTTTCCTCCACAGAACCTGCTCCATCAGTGGCCTGTAAACGGCGTCCCCGCAGCAGCCGCTGTTCCTCCTGCTGCTCCTTCAAACCCAGTAAGCTCCTGTTCTCACACTGTGGTCTTCCACATATTACTGACCTCTGTGAGCCTCAGCAGAGACATTCAGGCACATTATGGTTCTTCACCTGCATATTTCAATCCTCCAGATGTGTTTTCATCTCACAGATGTCACATGTTCCGTTTCAGTGTTTAAGTCTTAAAGAGAGATAAATTCTGCCACCTGGTGGATAGATGATACTATTGCAGCTTGTCTGATCACCTGTTGTGTGCTTTGTGTTTCCAGTGTAACAGTGTCCTCCAGATTCCTGACTTTGAAGGTACCCTGTATGCGTTTGATGGTTTACAGTGCAGAGGGTAGAGAGCTTTGTTCTGCTGCCCTCGGGCCTCCTATCTGACACCCCACAGTGTGTCGTGTGTGTGAGTGCGCAAGTGGGTGAGAGAAAGAAGCGGAGGAGAGGGAGATAACATACAGCGAGTGTGAACAAGAGCTGAAGCTGAGCTGCATAGTTTAACTCTCTGAAGTTTAATGCATTTTTTTTTTTTACTTCCAAGTGTTTGGTGATTGCATCTCTTAGACGAGAAGTTTTTCATGGTGCAGCTGCTGTGCTATGGGGGGCATTATGATGGCTTGGTCGGTGTCCTCCTGTCACCTTAGAATGAAGGGACACTGCAAATCAGCACCAAGTGTTGTGATTACCTGTAACCAGTGATGAAATACTTCTGTCTTGATGGGATGACAAGACCAACATCCACATGGCAGGAGGTGACACTAAATGATTTTAGGCAGGGGTGTCAAACATAAGGCTCGGTAGCCAGAACTGGCCTGGCAAACACTTGAATCCGGCCCGCTGGACAACTTTGGAAAATTTGAAGGAGGGCATGAATGAACTTTAGCTACAGATAAAGACCTCCCCCATGGCTATTCATACTATACCAGAGTAATTAAGAAACAGACACACAATTAAATAGTTTTTTTCACCGTCAATTATAGAAATTTGTTTAGTTTTCTTTTTTACATTTCTTTTAACAAAAAATATCAATTTTTAATTAACAAAACTGTTCTGCTTTATGACCAGAACATTTTCTGAAATTTTACACGTTCATTTCTTACAATTCAATCATGCTGACAGATTTCTTTCATTTGCTACAGCAGCATTTCTTTATTATGTAGAAAAACTGAGATGCACTGTTGAAATTGCACTTATTTTTCTTATGTTTCTTAAGCTGGCTCCAATTGTGACCAGCGTTTTATAACAAAGCGCTGCGGCGATAAACAACAGAGACACGCTGACAGCTTGAAGTCACGGTCAAGCTAGCCGCATGTAGAATTACGTTGCGCTTCTATACCACATAATATGGTACGTCTGCCGGTGGACCTAAAAACACATCAGAAGTCTTATTAACCTGCAATTTTGACCATTTTAATGTATATTTCATAAAAAAAATGTCAAGCTTCTAAATACTCAACTTTCTAAATGTGTTATTTATGTTAATACAAAAATGAATTAATGGGTACTGCACTGTATTACTCAAAATGACATTTTTGAATTGTATATATAGGAGCACTGTTAAAGGCGATGCAGGTCTTTAACCTGATTCCTACTCAGCTAGACCCCCACTGTATATTTTCTGACTTTCATCTCAAACAGCTGTACAGTTTGAGAGAAAATTGCATGCAAAATCCAGTCAAAGTACAGTAATGTATTTGTAACATATAGGCATTTTTCAGCTGGATTTATAGGAGCAGTGTTCGAGCAGATCTTTAACCTGATTCCTGCACAGCTTCACCCCCACTGTATATGGACTGACTTTCATTGCAAAGAGCTGTAAGATTCCACAGAAATCAAGTGACAAATGAAATATATATTAAATATATATTAAAAAAATCATTTAAAAAATCACCATAGGAAGTTGTCGTGTAATTCTCAACACATTATGACTCTGGCTCAACCCCTCTGCATGTATGCAGAGTTTCATGTCGAACCACTTACATATTCCTTCATAAATATCTTGCAGTTGTGCTCATATCCCATTATGCTAATCTGTGGCTCCATGACCTAGCGCTTTCCACTTTTGTCCTGCAAGTGAAAGGTTGGTGCCCTTTTTCTACCTAACCCACCTTTGGTTTTGCATCTTTGTGGGCTCAATGTTATAAATGTTTCTTGAAAAATTAAATCTATCCACTTAGACAAGTGAGTAACTCAGGATCCTTATTGTATAGCAGAATGCCATTTTCTTATCTCAGGAATTAAACTAAAAAAGTCATCTCTCTGTGTTGGCCCTGCGACAGGCTGGCATCCTGTACAGGGTGTACCCTGCCTCTCACCCCACGACCCTGAACTGGATAAGCGGGAGAATGGATGGATGGATGGATGGATGGATGGATGGCCGTATTAAAATATACAATGTTTTGTGATACTCTGTTCATACTTAAATACAAGTACGCTAATGTCATTTGTTTTATATTTAACTTGCATAAACCAGGCAGCAGTCAATTGAGAAAATACATCCATCGCATATTGAGAAGCATAATTTTATTTAAGAGTACATCAGAATCATATCAAAAGATAAAAACATTTAGTTTACTTAAATAAAAATTAGTTTCCTCTAAAATGGTCCAATAGACAAGTGAAACCCAACAAGCCCAATTTAAGGTTCAAAATAGAGCACATAATGAAAATATTTGCAACAGTAAGTGTCTTATAATTCCAACATTATAATTACTAGAAATAGAAACAAATAATATGTCTACCAATATGTGATAAATATTTCTTAGTTATACAGTATAAAGACATTAAAAGATCAGGGGTTAAATTCTGCTTCATCTGTATCATTCGTTTTAGCTTTCAGTTAATGCGCAACTCCCACCTCCAGCTCTTAAAGATCACAGAGGCGCACTAATGAACAGCAAAAGGGCTTCAATGTACCGAAGAGCAGCCGGCAGCTCAGGCCTCCATTCTCTCTGCAGCAGCAGCACACACGGAGAACAGCAGCGGCCGTCTCTGCTCACATTAGCCTCAAAAACAAAAACAAGATACATCATAGACTGCAGAAATAAAAACTACTTCTTAATGAGGAGGAAATTAAGTTTCCAAGGTGCACAACAACTAATTTAAATCAATGGTAAATGAATACATGACTGTACTCATTTGCTGTTTAGGTGATGAGGCAGAGTCACCCTGTATAAAGTAGATAACAGCAAATAGAGCTTTTTGGGGTTTTTTTAAGAAATCTTTCTTTTTCTCTGCTCTTGTTCTACAGAACAGTGTTCAAGCTGAGTGCAATCATTAGAATTGGAATTTAGATTGAAATTAAATTTGTATTCTCATGTAATAATATTTGATTTATTTTTTGTTTTATTATTACATGAATATAGCACGAGGTTCGGTTAGCTTTGCACCAAGATAGCTGGTAGAAACGTCCTCCAAAGACCTACTTTTACTATGAGTACATTCCAGAGCCTGTACTTTTACACTTTTACTTGAGAAAAAAAGTTGAATCAGTACTTCAAGTGTTTTTAACACAAGTATCTGTACTTCTAGTACAGAATGTTTGTACTTTTGCCACCTCTGGTAATTATTGTTTGGGCTTTATCTTACAATATACAGTAAAGCACCTTGAGGTGACTGTTTGTTGTGATTTGGCAGTAAATAAATAAAATTGAATTGAACTATTGTGATTAGCCTGTTCATAAACTACCGTTGATTCCTCCTGTGTGTGTAGTAAATTTTTATTCATTAAACAGGTGCAGTTTTGTTGCGCCAAACAAGGGAGAAAAGTTACCCTGATTTTGAAAGCGAAGGATAATGTTTGTGTCCACTGCTCTTGAATTTTAATGCATAAATAAATGAACAAAAATGATTGTCAGGATAAGACAAAGACTGAGAAGAAACGATTAAAGACAGTTCTATGGCAATTTTATTTATATAGTATATTTCATTACATTTAAACTCAGTGTGCTTAACACAGAAGATAAAAAAAAGTCAAATCAATTAAAATACCGCTATATACACTCGGACTAAACACAGTATAACTTTGCAAACAAAGAAATGTCACATGTGTATTATTCTCCACATGTTTAAATCTTGTTGGCAAAATTCCAGAAGTCAGATGTCCCCTTGCTTCTCCACTTGCCCTTGCCTTCTGGCATGGCATCATATCCTTGGGCACAAAGATAACCTGTGAAATTCCTGCTGGCTGCCTTCACTGTGGTGATGATTTAGTGGAAAGTTTGGGGGCTGCTTCTGACGCACAGCAGAGGAACATACAGAGAAGCTGCAACAGGTGATCATTACAGACAATAATATACTGTGCAGCTACTTGAACTGGGGAACGGCAACAGTGTATACTGCAGTTCATTCCTGTGAGACTTTGTGGTGCAGTCAGTTTGTAGCTGTGTTTTGACTGCACAGGGAAAACTGAGCTTACTCCATGAAAACAGCTGAAATATCTGTAGTGCACAAACCCAGTAGATACCAACGTATCCAATTAATGCATAGTACACCATGCTCAAGCATAAATGCTGACAATGGACTCAGCCACTTATCATATTTAATCCCTGATAATACAGTACTGTGCAAAAGTCTTGAGTCACCCTTCATTTATACTTTACTTTATACTTGACTAGGGAAATGGGAAGCAGGTGCAGCTATGTGCAAGTATACATGGATATACATTATTTAACGCAAAAAAAAGAAATTTGTAAAAGCTTTATTAGTTTTTAGGAATAAGTAGTCTTCAGAAATTCTTCAGGACATAACTTTCAGATACTGTTCATCTGCTGTAGATAGTTTTTCTGCTTCCTCCACTTGTCCAATTTCCTCATATTTTTAAGGATACACTGCAAATGATACCAAAATAGAGTATCAGTCAAAGGTTGGGACACACTCTCATGTCCAAACTTTTGACTGGTACTGTATTCTAAATTTTCAGCTGGGAATCATCTTCCTAGTAACAAAGTGCCTAAAGAAACAATTCCAAAAAAAAATTTTTTTGTGAAATTGTAGTTGAGTTGGGTATCTTTTTATCGTGAGTGATTCATAGGTTGGTGTAAAGTGGTTTAACAAACAAGGATTGAAAGGATTGAAAATGAGAAAAAGCAGCCACTGTAAAAAGAAAAAAAATGGACAGACCTTCAGAAAACCTGGAGGATTATTGCTCAAGACCATTTTAAATATTTTGCTCCTTGGTAGCAAAATGAAATAAAGAAAATGAGGAATAGGTCAAGAGTTTTGTGCAGGACTGTAGAACCTAATCTCGATGCTAACAATGAAAGGTATTTGAACAGCCTGAGAGTGTAAGTATAAAATAATTCCATTTAACCACTAAATGGCAGAAATCATGAGAGAGGACATGCCTGAAGTAGACCAACCAGATATGATGGTAACTGAGTATGTACTGGATCTAACAAGCCATCCTTTGGGAGGGAATGAAATCCTGCATATATGCGTATACATGTGAATTAAAATCAGGGTCATTCACTGTTCTGTTTTTATTCCATTTTCACACTGACCTGTCAAACAAACCTGCATCACTCTGGGCTGTCAAATGTGCATCTGGAGGCAAGAACATTAGAGTGATAAGAGCCGTGTATCCAGTGTTCAGCAATATAGTATTTCACCCAGGATTATACTGTGAATGAAAGATCTCTCACTGCCACACGCAGCACTCTGAAACAACAGGTGCATGCTAACCACTTGATTACAAAATGTCCATAACTAGAAAAAAAGATTGAAACCGCCCTTTTATGTACCATAATGAACCAGAACTGGTTAAATAATAGCAGCATAGTAGCATAGTAATAATTTCCTTGCACTGTGTATTGTTGATTATTTAACAAAATTAGGGAACACAGACAAAAACTACACATGTGTCAGATTTGCTGCACACATTTTGTTTATACTGAACATGCATATTAATATTTGCATATTATGGATGTGGCAGCAATAATGTGTAGGTCTCAAAAGGAATGACTGAACCAGAGATTGTTCCAGCACGTGTACAGGACATACCTAGTATTAATAGAAGCCTCGAACTGACATGTGAAGTGTGATGATGGCTGAATGTGTACATATCAACCAGCCATGAAATAAACAAGCACAGTTGTTATTGTGCCTAATTTTTTAACTTTAAATGGATATTTGAAATTAAACGTTTGCAATCGGGGCAGAGAGGTAATCCCCCAAAACATTGCTTGTTACATTGTTTTTGTTTTTTTACAACTGTAGTGATTTTGTATTATTTTAGGGTCTTTACCTTACAATATACGTAAGTGCCTTGAGATGACTGTTGTGGTTTGGTGTTATATAAATAAAACTGGATTGAACTGAATTAATAGATGTCCACACCATGCAGTCTCCGATTTACCAGAACTTCAATAGTGAATGTTGCTTAGCCCGAGCTAGAACCTCTATTGATGCTTCTCCATACAGTGGACATACAGTAGAAAACTGAGGTAACAATGTTAAGAATGTGTCAGCCTTCATACCAAATTTCTGAACTTCTTTACTTAGCTCTAATCTATTCCAGGCTTCAGTGGAGCAGTCAGTCCTCCATCAAAGGTCCCATTCCCAGCTGTTCATGGTCCTTGTATCTCTGACTTCTTCAATCACATGTACAAGGGAAGGTGTGAGGCACCTTGTCTCTTAAGTTTGAAGTCTGAGCCAGCTGCAGTTTCAGATGAGGGTGCTATTATTAGAATGCTTGATATTTACTGAGGGTCACTTGAGGAGGTGTTGAGTAATGGTCCCTGCCTCCATATGTCCTTCTTTTGTATTGCCCTTTCTCCTTGCCTCCCTTTACACAGTGAAGGAGTTGGTGCTTGGTGTCTTTGGAGTCAGATCTGGAAGACGTCCATACATTAAAAAACATGTCTGCTGATGAAGACTCAATTTTCTATTGAACAGATTATCAGTGCATAAGGTATGGTTGAACTGCATCATATCTATATAATGTATTTCTTATTTAGTCTACAGTAAATTAATATAAATGTATATACCAGAACATTTTTCATCAAATCTTTTTACATCTTTACTTATCTTGTTGAGATATCGTTGGTATTAGACAAGTGTAATCTTCACGTGTAAGTTTAACAGATTAATATTTGCTGTAAAGGCACAATTTTCTACATGGCAAATGAGTTGAAATAATATAAATATAAACTTATTGTAAGGTGGCTTTTATGTAGAAACAAATGTTTGAATGGTGCTTATTTGAAAGAAAGTAGAAGTGCATTAGGCCAGAACTGCCTCACATTTTCCTGTTTTTCCTTTATTTTCCACACAATCATCGTTAAACAGCAGAAATCAGAGGAATGAGAAACCCGGAGCGTCTCATTGTGACAGGTGAGCTTTGCTGAGTTCTTTATAAGATTTTATGAATCAGAAAGTGATAAATGACAGATGCGCATACAGATGTCATTATTATACGGCTGTGTGTGAATAGAAAAATTAGCCTCTGCATTGATGATTGGATCACACACCTTTTTTATTTATAAGTACTTTGGAAAAAGTCTTGAGCACACCGTCATTTCTTTATCCTTTGCTTCCAAGCAGCAGGACTTTCTTGTAAAGGTCCAGCAGATGCGTGACCCTCTGTGTGATCTTTCTTAATACTGTTGCATGTTTAAATTAAAATCATATATAGAGGTACATTTAGTCTAAATTTCCTTACCCTTTCATGCTTTTCTTTAAAACAAAAAGCACAAGCTTGTGAGCTAAATCAGAGGAATGAGACACGCTGCAAGAGTGTGTAACTGTAAGAGGTGGGTTCTTTAGAGAACTGCTGTTTAGCTGTTTATAAAAGGTCACCAATCAGACAGTTACCTATGCCACTTTAGACATGTGCATATGAAGCTGTCTTTATTATGTGGTAATGAATAATGTTTGAATTATACAGTGAATAAAAAGCCAAACTGCTGTCTGTATCAGTGGTCATTTACAGATTGTTCATTATAAGTAAGCTTTGCAAGTAGGACAAAGTGTTAGTTACATGATTAGAAGTTTGTAAGAAGTCTGCAGGAAGGAGGAGTGCTGAGGGTGCTGCAGCACCTCCTGGTGTATATCGTAGGGGCCCTCCTATTAATTAAAAAATAAAATTTTCCTTTGGAGGACATATGGAGGCAGGGACCGATACTGTTTCCATTTAAGTAGAAATTGTGAATCTTAGGTTCAGTCGTATCCCTGACCATAATGTAGCTACCAAACATCTTGTAAACAGGCATGTAACCATGCGTGAAAATGGCTATGGAAAGGCAAATTTCTGATTTAGCAATTAATCCATCAAAAAAGGGAAAAGCTGTCATCAGATCATCAGAATCAGCTGCTGCATTTGCAGTGCACGTGATGCATTCAAGTCTCTTGGCCGTTTTTTTTGCTGGCAAGAGGAGCAGGGAGCTAACATTTATTAAACTGCTGTTTGGATGCACAGGACACGATGAAAGTCTGAGTGAAGGAACACTTTTGGAGTATCAGGTCTGAGCTCCATCGGTATGTTTTCTCTGATGATTATGCTTTACTATTTGACCAAGACATAATTGTGTTATTGTATTATATTGTTTTTATAACTGTATGATAAACATTAAAAAAAACATGCACAACCCATATAAATTTCAAAAAAAACATAAATATTGTAAATATTTATACAGCTCTTTTTGTGTGTGCTACCCAACTTATATGGCATCATCCTCACAGCGCCCCCTACATGAAATCTATTTTCACATGCTGATTAGGTGGGAAAGCTCAGCCACCATGCAATATTTAATAATCAACCTTTTTTCACTACTAATAAACTAATGATTGTTTATTGATTAACTTGGAATATGGAGGATGTAGCTGAGTCATAATGTATATTGTGTACCTTATTCAAAAAGTCAAGATTAATATGTGAGTCTCTCAACATGTCACTGTATGCAGACTGTATCATACAGTATATTACATCCCCTCCACTTTTTTACTAACAAGTTTCACATGTAGATACATTTTCTTGACTCAAAATGATTTAAGAAAAATATTTGAGCAGTGATGTGTGTGTGTGTGTGCAGTGTCACTGTTGTAATTGTTACATACATATTTTTTACAGTTTAAATGAAAAAACACATGTTATACATGTAATATGTATTACTAGGTCAGCCAATAATAAGCTCCAAAAAAAAAGTCATGGCACAGTTTCAGATGCAGATTCATTTTATTCTACTGAACAAGCATGCATGCATAGGGAGACACCGCTACTGATACATCAGGTGCCTCAGAAACGGGGAACTGTTCCATGTGCTTCATTCCTCGTCATGTCCTTTCTGCAAACAGAGGGAAACAGAAACAAGAAGGAATTAAATAATGAAATATTTGTTAACTGTAGTTTTAAATACTTCACAGTTACTTTAATTGACTGTACCGTGTGAAACAACGAAGCACTGAAAACCATGTTTTGTGGATTCTATTTCATACATATTTGTGAAGTTATGAAATCAAATTTTTTAATGCTTTAATCATTATATATCACCCAGATAGGGGCTTAATTATTTGAATCTTCATTAAAGTCCTAAAATGGATAGATAGAAAAAGAAAAACGTTTAAAAAATAAACAGTTACTGACCTTTGACCCTACATCACGGCTTTTGGCACGTAGCTTGTTGACCTGGGTCTCAGCAATGTCAGCCCGCTCCTCGGCTTCATCGAGCTCATGTTGAAGTTTGCGGAACTTGGTAAGATTGCTGTTGGCCTGTTCTTCCTGTGGAACAGCGGCACAATACCCTCATGAGGGCCTGGTATATACTTTCTAGGAATGTAGGTCATAATTGATGAAATTTCATCAAGTCTTAAATGACTGTGTGGATAAGTGTAAGTGCTGTGGGTTTAAACAGGTATGATGCTTTTGTGTGTTTCTCTAAGTATAAAGAATACTTACAGCTTCCTCTGCAGCTTTCTTGTAGGATTTCACCTTCAGCTGCAGCTTGTCTACCAGATCTTGCAGACGGGTCAGATTCTTACGATCCTCTTCTGTCTGAAAACAAACAAGACAAAAGAATTATAATACTATGAGAACAGTAACTATGAATTTAAGTTGGACTGTTTCTTCCCTTATTTTCTAAAGTTGCTGGAACTTACCTGATAGGTGAGCTCTTTGATCCGTCTCTCGTATTTCCGTATTCCCTTGACAGCATCACTTGACTTCCTTTGTTCAACCTCAACTTCACTTTCCAGTTCTCTGATCTGTTGAGGGAAAGGATTACTTCGAATTTATTAAATATTGTCCCTGTTTGATGATTGGATTACTGATTTGACTTCTGTCACATGATTTTGACTCACCCGGGCTTCGAGCTTCTGAACCTGCTTCTTGCCTCCCTTCATGGCGATCTGCTCCGCTTCATCCAGGCGGTGCTGCAGGTCTTTGATGGTTTGCTCCATGTTCTTCTTCATGCGCTCCAGATGAGCGCTGGTGTCCTGCTCTTTCTTCAGCTCCTCTGCCATCATGGCAGCATCAGTAATGGCCTTCTTGGCCTTCTCTTCTGCATTCCTGCACTCCTGCACTGCTTCCTCCACTTCAGTCTGAAGCTGGGCTGTATCAGCCTCCAGCTTCTTCTTCTGGTTTATCAGGCTGGTGTTCTGGTCACAAGAAAAATTAGATCTTCAGAATTCCTCAGTATATTGTCAGTGATATAAATGAGCTGGTGCAGAGAATATCTCACCTGTGAGTGCAGCAGCTGCACCCTCTCACTAATATCCAGCAGCTCTTGCTCAGCAAGTTTGCGACTTCTCTCCGTTTGCTCCAGAGCAGCTCTCAGTTCCTCCAGTTCAGCTTGAAGAAGGTTGTTGCGTCTCTCAACAATGGCGATATTCTCTTTAAGATCATCATTGGCTCGCAGAGAGTCATCGAGATGAAGTTGAGTGTCCTTGAAAATAGAAAGTCAAAGGATTTAAAATTGTTTTTGTTATTTTTGTTCTTGGATTTAAAGAAGTAGGATAATTCTGCTCGTTTATTCAGACCTTCAGATGAGCATGGACCGCCTTCAGCTGTTTCTGGGCCTCAGCTGCCTGCCTGTTGGCCTGGCTCAGCTGGATCTCCATCTCATTCAGGTCTCCCTCCATCTTCTTTTTCAGACGCAGAGCCTCATTCCTGCTGCGAGTCTCAGCCTCAAGAGAGCTCTGAAGAGTATCCACACTTCGCTGGTGGTTTCTCTTGGCTTGCTCCATTTCTTCATCCTTCTCAACCAGCTTGCGCTCGATGTCAGCCTTTACCTGGTTAAACTCAAGCTGAGCTCTGAGAATCTTCCCTTCCTCATGCTCCAGTGTGGCCTGTCACAAATGAAACAATAAAATATGACTTACTATATAGCTACCCCCATGACCCTGAATGGAAAAGTGTAAGAAGATGGATGGATAGATGGATGGATGGATGGTTGGATGGATGGATGGATGGATGGATGGATGGATGGATGGATGGATGGATGGATGGATGG
>JAVDPK010002991.1:137767-162424 GCA_034780415.1 Cichlasoma orientale
TGGATGGATGGATGGATGGATGGATGGATGGATGGATGGATGGATGGATGGATGGATGGATGGATGGATGGATGTAATATAATGTCCTCAGTCCATCATATGAATGTTTACCTCAAGAAAACGTTTTGTAACACTTTCTTAAACTACGCTAACAAACAAACAACTTTGCTTTCTTTTTTCTTCCACAGCTGACAAGATTAATATTTTGATTTGATGCTATTATATTTTCTTGTATTATTTGTTGAATAATTAATAGTGAGTATTTTCATTTGCAGAGAATATTGAAAGTATTGTCAAATTCTCCTCATCTCTTTGCAACATTTAACCAATGAGGCAGGGATTGAGAATAAATACAATTACAAACAACTGTGCAGATTAGAGGCAACTCATTCTGTGTTTGAGGTGATGATCACAGCAGAGGGGAAGAGTCAGTTAAGGAGTTGCAGACAACATCAACTTTTTGTTTTTTGGGTTTTTTTGGTGTGTACCGGCAGCAGGTCTCTCTGTGATGACATCACCGCACTGACAGCAGTTGTTGTCCCAGGTGCAGGATGTGCAGAATTGAAAACTGTGCTGGGTCAGGATTCATTTACTGTGTTATGTTGGCTTGAACGTATTTCAACATGATGGTTATGTAACACTAAATGTGGAAAGCTGTGTTGTTATAAAAATCCTGTAAAAAGAAAAATGTCCACATTTAAGGCTCAGGCATTAACTCCTTAGGTTAACTGATTCTGAGCCTGAATTATGGTAATATATAATATTTTGGTAATATAATTTAGTCTTTTTGTTTTTACACCTTTTAGACAGCCAATATGTTCTTGTGCTTTACTCACTGCATAAGAGGGCAGATTAGTGCCTAAAATCTGTAACATATATTAACAATCACGAGGTATTTTTTAAACTACACATATATTTAGGTGAACTGGATAGTAGGACATAGTTTAAGGCTGCCTGTGAACTGACAGAACATCAAATTGATTTAGTTATTGGAACAAAAAAACGTGCTACTATGATTTATCCTTGGTTTGTCTCTGGCCTTTGTTGCGTTTGTCTCCCCCTCGTTTTCTGACTCATGTTCTGTCATTTTCTTATTTTTCAACACTGATAACTGCATAAAATGTACAAAAAAGACTTAAAAAGTTTGTAGTTTCAGCTGAATGAGATAAATGAAGATGAATAAAGATGCCTTCCATGAGAGGTTAAAAAAACTCAACTAACTAACCACCAAACTCCACTAAAACTCCAAATAAAATGGATCTTTATGAGCACTGGTCTGATGTATTTATTGTCTCTTGGAAAAATGAACCATTCTACAAATTGCAAAATAAAACAACATGACATGAATCATGCTGGCCTGATAATGACAATGGGGAGTTAACGCAGTGTCATGCAGGTCACAACACAAGTGTTGAAAACTAGAGGAGCCTCCTACCTTTGACCCCACATCACGACTCTTGGCACGCATCTTGTTGACCTGAGACTCGGCGATGTCGGCTCTCTCCTCGGCCTCGTCCAGCTCGTGCTGCAGTTTACGGAACTTGCTCAGATGAGTATTGGCCTGCTCTTCCTGCAGGATTCAACAAGAAGACACACCACAATATTCAGAGGCCTGCGGTTAAACTACAGGCGTCAGCGAAGCTGTAGCCAAACTGTTTGTGTTGCAGCAAAATGCTCTAAGACATATATTCCAAAGATCTGTTTTAAACTGTGCCAATGTAAAATGTACTTTTGCGGATTTAAACTTGATAAAGGAAGGTAAGTTTAGATCAACCAAAATAAAGCACAGTTAAATTATGGAAACTTTTCAGGAATAAACTTACAGCCTCCTCTGCAGCTCTCTTGTAGGCTTTGACTTTGAGCTGGAGTTTGTCGACCAGATCCTGCAGACGCACAATATTCTTGCGGTCCTCCTCAGTCTGTATGAATCACGGGGACAGAAAAGAGGCTAACGGGGTCAATAAAGAACATTTTTTTATAAGCTTTGACAAAAACCAAGGGGAATCATCTGGTAAGGAATGGTTAATATTTTAACTGTTTGTTAATCTATGCATAAAGAGACAGAATAAGAGGACTCCTATGAATAGTATATAGTACATTTGATTGACAGCAACAGGCACACGGGTGCCATTACTTCATGATGTATTAAAATGTGCTATGAACCTCCACTGCTGTCACTACTATTGCCATCCTATTGCTGCTGAGACTGAAACCCAGTGAAGAAGTAAAGCAGAGCTCAGATTAAGGAAACTGAAATATAAAGTGGCATGTTTGCATTTGTGTAGATTTCAAAGTAATAACTGATTTAATAAATTAATGACCTGAGTCAAGAAGCTTAAATAACGTATATAAATGTGTAATTACATCAAAGCATTGGGTGTGTTAAGGGTTAAAAAAAAAGAGACCTGGTATGTGAGCTCCTTGATGCGTCTCTCATATTTACGGATTCCTTTCACTGCTTCGCTGCTCTTCTTCTGCTCCGACTCCACCTCATTCTCAAGCTCCCGCACCTGAAAGCATCCAAAAAATCATTTGCTACAAATACTCTGGTCCACAACAAAAAGGTCAAAGCTGCATACATCAGCGATTTTAAACATTTATAAAAATAAACGTAATGTAAATGCCGCAAGTAACAAACAGTAGACTAAGTTAATAATAATAATAGATGATTTGAAAGGCCAGTGATTTCTGTAATGGTGATGCTCACCCGGGCTTCGAGCTTCTGCACCTGCTTCTTGCCTCCCTTCATGGCGATCTGCTCCGCTTCATCCAGGCGGTGCTGCAGGTCTTTGATGGTTTGCTCCATGTTCTTCTTCATGCGCTCCAGATGAGCGCTGGTGTCCTGCTCTTTCTTCAGCTCCTCTGCCATCATGGCAGCATCAGTAATGGCCTTCTTGGCCTTCTCTTCTGCATTCCTGCACTCCTGCACCGCTTCCTCCACTTCAGTCTGAAGCTGGGCCGTATCAGCCTCCAGCTTCTTCTTCTGGTTTATCAGGCTGGTGTTCTGTATGTTTTTAGAATTTAAGAATATGAGAAAAAGTGTTTAACTGCAGGTTAGAAGAAGCAGTGCTTGGAGACCTGTGAATCCTCTGTGGTGGTTGCAGTACACGGATCTCACCTGTGAGTGCAGCAGCTGCACCCTCTCACTAACATCCAGCAGCTCTTGCTCAGCAAGCTTGCGACTTCTCTCCGTTTGCTCCAGAGCAGCTCTCAGTTCCTCCAGTTCAGCCTGAAGAAGGGTGTTGCGTCTCTCAACAATGGCGATGTTCTCTTTAAGATCATCATTGGCCCGAACTGAGTCATCTAGCTGAATTTGGCAATCCTTAATGAGATCACATCACCCACGTTAATGCTTATGCCCAGTTTAAATGTGATGTAATTCTTTCATTTTCTAGTTTACCTTCAGATGTGCGTGGACAGCCTTGAGCTGTTTCTGGGCCTCGGACGCCTGCCTGTTGGCCTGGCTCAGCTGGATCTCCATCTCATTCAGGTCTCCTTCCATTTTCTTCTTCAGACGCAGAGCCTCGTTCCTGCTGCGACACTCCGCTTCGAGAGAGCTCTGCAGGGTGTCGATCGTCCTCTGCAGGTTTCTCTTGCACTGCTCCATCTCTTCATCTTTCTCAGCCAGTTTGCGTTCAATGTCAGCTTTAATTTGATTGAACTCAAGCTGAGCTCTGAGGATCTTACCCTCTTCGTGCTCAAGTGAGGCCTGGTGGACGAGAGGGCAGAGTTATACATGATAGCGGACAGTTTTATGTAAACGTGTCTTATTCATTAGCGAGGGTGTGTACCTCAGCTTCCTCAAGAGCAGACTGGATCTCACTCTTCTCCTGATCCAGTTGCTTCCGTAATTTCTCCAGTTCATGGATGCTTTTGCCACTCTCACCAAGTTGCTCAGTGAGGTCAGAAATCTCCTCTGCGGGGTGTCAAACAGTGTGATTAGGATGGCTTTAAAGTTCACAGTGTCCACAGGAACACCGCCGGCAGATCTTACCCTGTAAGTTCTTATTCTCTCTCTTCATCGTCTCCAGATGATCCAGAGCCTCCTCGTATGAATTCTTCAGTTTGAAAAGCTCAGTGCTCAGAGCCCTGGCTTCCTTCTGGGAGCTCTCCAGCTCACACTGAGACTCCTCATACTTCTGCTTCCACTCAGAAAGGACCTGCAGTGCAAAAAAGGCCAGAAGTAACTCAACATGTGCCAAATGGATGAAGAAAGGACTACAGCCTGAGAATTTACCGTATATGAAACCACTTGTCCCAGCTCAGTAGCTGTCTGTCTGAATACTAAACATCTTTCACAGTTTTTTAAAATGACCACACTGTGTACCATGTAAACAGTGTTTATATTCTGCTAACTGTAGCTTAAATCGCCCCTATTGTTCTAGTCCAAGGCTTCAGAGGCCACTTCGGTGATCACAAACATTTCAGTGTATTTCACCTTGTCAAAGTTTCTTTGCTTCTTGTCCAGAGCGGCGGCAGCAGCATTCGACCTCTCTACATCCACCATGAGATCTTCAATCTCATTCTGCAGCCTGTGTTTGGTCTTTTCCAGAGAGGAGCATTTAGCATTTACCGCTTCAACAGCCTCCTCAGCCTCCTGCAGACGCTGAGCCAGTTTTTTCCTTAAGAAATCACCATTGGTTTAATTAACAGGCAGTTGTGTGGCGCACAGCTGAGCTGTGAATTTGACTGCTACGACAGGCTGCTCAGTCATCTAACAGACAAACTTTTTGTTCGTCTTACATTTTAGTAGGAACATAATACAAACAAAAAGCTGACCTGATAGACGAAGTGAAAAGTCTCTTTATGAGTTACACAATAAAGCGTGCATTTAAATCTCAGATTGTCTTACTTGGCCTCTTCCAGTTCCTCAGTCCTCTGGATGGCATCAGTTTCGTACTTGGCTCTCCACTGGGCCACCTCAGAGTTGGCCTTGGACATGCCGCGCTGCAGTTCACCTTTAGCCTCCTGCTCCTCCTCATACTGCTCCCTGAGCAGGTCACAGTCATGGCGAGCAGACTGCACTGCATGGGCTAATGCATTCTTGGCCTGTTGGAACCAATTTATATGAATGGGTGAAACCTTTCAGGAAATAACTGGTGCTGGCAGTAGGCACTGAAACGTCATTTCACCTTGGTCTCCTCTTCCAGCTGTCTCTTTAGATCTTCAATCTGTTGAGTGTAGGACATTTTTCCTCTTGTTAATTGAGACACCAAGGAATCCTTTTCCTCCAACTGCCTCGAGAGCTCTCCTGGTGTTAAGGTAAAGGTAGATTGTTATGTTCCGCACCCAAAGAGGACAAAAAGGCTGGTCTGGTTTCCCAGTGACACCTTTATACAAAAGTGAAGTTTGCTATCAAACACACTAACTACATACCGTTTTCCGTTTGAAGCTTTGCTTTCTGCATGCTGAAGTCACTGATGCAGCGCTGACCCTCTTCAAACTTTGTCTTGTACTCATTCATTTGATCTTCCAGAGTCCTGCATGTTTTCTCCAGATTAGTCTGAAATTCAGTCACATTAAAGTAAAAATGTTCAATATGCATGTATTACCCCAAATACTGACATATCCGTGCGACATCAACATTGGAAAAAAAACTGCTGAATACTATAAGTTTGGCGAACCTTTGTCTTCACAATATGTTCCATATTGGAGACCACGTCATCCAGCTCCAGTCTGAGCTCACTCTTCTCCTTCTCCAGTTTCTGCTTGACTCTCTGCAGGTTGTCGATCTGCTCTCCCAGCTCAGCAACACTGTCGGCTTGTTTCTTCCTCAGCGTGGCAGTAGTGGCTTCGTGATGCAGAGTGGACTCTTCGAGGTCTCTGCGCAGCTTCTGGAACTCGGCCTCCCTCTTCTTATTCATCTCAATCTGAGCAGCTGTTGCTCCTCCAGCCTCCTCCAGCCTCTCGCTGATCTCCTCCAGCTCTCTGGCCAGGTCAGCCCTCTGCTTCTCCACCTTGGCTCGGGCCGCTCGCTCTGCTTCAAGCTCTTCCTCCAGCTCCTCGATGCGGGCCTGTTAAGCAAACGTTATTGTTACAGTCTTTGCTTCCTTCTAAGTGTTAAACCAGTTTTGACAGCATTACACATTATGAATAATTAGTTACCTGAAGCTCTTTCAGTTTCTTTTGAAGCTGCATGGCAATGGCCTGTTCATCTTCTATTTTATTATTAAGCTGACTGAGCTCAAAGTCTTTCCTGTAGGACAGAAGTTGGATCACCTGGTTAGACCTCTACCTGTACCTCTAGGGCTTCTAAGAGCCTATTAAGAGATGAATGTCCTTACTTTTTCAAATGCTCTTCAAGTTGCTGTTTGTCATTCTCAACGTCCATTAGACTCTCTTGGGTCAGTTTCAGGTCTCCTTCCAGCTTTCTCTTTGCTCTTTCAAGGTCCATCCTAATCTTCTTTTCTTGTTCCAGAGAACCCTCAAGCTGGATGTTATTAGAAAGGAGCAAACTAATTTCTCCATGACACACAATACAAAGAAAAGTTGATTGATCAATAAAAAAATTAAACTAAGGTGGCAGAAGTTCTTACATCATCCACTTGCTGCTCCAGCTTAGCCTTGGCCTTGGTCAGAGTGTTGACTTTGTCTTCCTCACTCTGCAGGTCATCCAGAGTTTGCTGGTGAGCTTCCTGTAAGGCTTTCTTTTCCTTGGTCAGCTTGGCAATGATTTCATCCAGAGCAGCCATCTCCTCAACAAGGTTCTTCACCTGTTGCAAGTAAATGAAAGGTATTACACTTTCTGTGCGCAGGTTAGAAAGATGCCTCTTGTTCATGCACTTATTGTAAGAAATAGAAAGTTAATCGAACCTTGTTCTCAGTGGCGTGCTTCTCTTTCTCCACTTTAGCTAGAGTCAACTCCAAGTCATCGATGTCCTTTTTTAACTCGGAGCACTCATCCTCCAGCTTCCTCTTCTTAGCAGTCAGTTCAGCATTCATCTCCTCCTCATCCTCCAGTCTCTCAGAGAGCTCTTTGGCTTTTGCTTCCATCTGAATTTTGTGTTTGATCAGCCCCTCACATCGTTCCTCAGCATCTGCAAGATTATCTTGCTCCTAAAAGGTCATTATTTTCATTAGCATATAAGATACAGTGTAGATTGGTAGAGTGTATAATGAACATTAGTGATTAGACTCACAGCTTGGACTTGGAGCTGCAGGTCATTCTTCTCTTGGAGAAGCGAGACCATTTTCTCTTCCAGTTCCTTTCTGCGACTTTCAGACTTTGCGTAAGCTTCTTTGAGCTTTAGGAATTCTTCCTTCATGTTGGCCATCTCCTTTTCTGCCTCAGCAGATCTCAGCAGAGGTTTGATCTTGAAGAACAGCTTCATCCAGGGCCAGTTCTTAACCCCCATGAAGGCACGGATGTTCCACTGGATCACAAGAAGAGAATCCCTGCCAAAGATCAACAGCATTATTACTATTAAACTCATTATGATGAGTAACTATTGGCTCCCTAGTTTCAGTTATGTTATATTTTTCTTTTTCTGACCTCCTTTCAACAATCTTCTGGAATTCGACTCTTGCGAGCAGACCTCTTGATCGAGCCTGGATTCCAGTGATTATGAGGGACAAACGGTCATCTCTCATCTCTTCAAGCTGGCCGAGAAGACCAGCTTTAAAGAACACCTTTAAGACGCATGAGTGGCGTTAGTATTGTGAAACAGGACTTTACTTGCATACAAAAACTGTTGTTTCTCTTGCAGAGTTGAGTTATTTAATAACTCCAGCTAACTGTTAATGTTTGCCTGTATTATGGTGTGGATATAGACATTTATGTAAAGTGTATATGCAAACATATATGCAAAAAAAAGTTTCTGATTTGCTTCTGACTTTTTTTTTTTTTTTACCTTAGTGTGACCAAACTTGTATTGGTTATGATCGATATCCAAAGACCCCAGAAGTTTCTCAGCTCCCTTCCTGCTGTCAATGAACTGTCCTTCAGGGATGGCAGCAGGATTCAGAATGCGATATCTGTAGAATCAGGAGCAGAAATGTCTAGGAGCTTAATACCAAATCATACATTACCCTTTTTTTTTTTTTAATGAAATATAATTTAACCCAGGAGCCTCATGAGATTCTCGGACCCATGGCCAAGAACTGAAATGTAATACCTCTGCTTGAAATCTCCGTAGAGGATCCTGTTGGGGAAGCCCTTCCTGCAGATCCTGATGCCTTCCAGCACACCGTTACAGCGCAGCTGGTGCATCACCAGAGGGTTCTCCATGGCCCCGGGAGTCTTGGTCTCATTGGGGATGATGCAGCGTACAAAGTGGGGGTGAGTCGACCTCAAGTTGGTCATCAGCTTGTTCAGGTTCTCCTGTGGTGAACAGTTATCGATGTGAAATTAGATTCCAAGTCCTTATCCTTCATATGAAGTAGTGCTTAGCAGCTGTCTTTACTAACCCTGTGTAAAGCAGACACTGTTTGGAAGGACGAGCCCTTCTTCTTGCCTCCTTTGCCACCCTTTCCACTGTCAGCTAATAGACCAGTGCACAACTCATTAGTTTGCAATAATAGGAAGAGATGTAAGCAAGCAGATCTTACTGTTGTTTATTACAATAAAATTGTATGAATTCATGGTTATATCCACTGTTGGTTGAAGCAGGACTTTTACTTTAGTCTTACCTGAGTCAGCTCCAGCATAATTTGCAAAGAGGAGAGACAGCAGCTTGAGGTTAGACTTTTGGTACAGTGTCACAACGGTCTCATTCAGAGGATCCTTGTTCTTCACCAACCAGTTGTTGATATTATAATCGACAGTTCCAGCGTAGTGCATCAGGGCAAAGTGAGCCTCTGCTTTACCTTTAATGACTCTGGGCTTCTGGAAATTGCTGGATTTCCCCAAATGGTTGTCATAGAGCTTAGCTTTAAAGGTGGTATCGGTGGCTTTGGGGAACATGCACTCCTCTTCAAGGATGGACATGATGCCCATGGGCTGCAGAGGCAAGATTTGAGCGTTTTTAATATCATTTTTGTATTAATTTTACCTGAACATGTAACAGTCCAGCGCCTCACCTTTTCAATGAGGTCAATGCAGGCCTGCAGATCCATACCAAAATCAATGAAAGTCCATTCAATGCCCTCTTTCTTGTACTCTTCCTGCTCCAGTACAAACATGTGGTGGTTGAAAAACTGTTGCAGTTTTTCGTTGGTGAAGTTGATGCACAGCTGCTCAAAGGTGTTGAACTGCAACATAAAGTGACAGCAGCATACTCTTTTTAAATACTCGTGTCTCTCCTAATTGTGTTATTTGTTTTAAATGTTGTGTATTTTTTTTAATGCTAGTGTTGAATAGATGATTCTTACATCAAAGATCTCAAATCCAGCAATGTCCAGCACACCAATGAAGTACTGGCGCGGCTGCTTGGTGTCCAGGGACTGGTTAATCCTCACCACCATCCACAGAAACATCTTCTCATACACCGCCTTAGCCAGTGCACCAACTGCATAGTACACCTAAAAGCAGAAATGCACCTGTGACTTTAAAAGTTACAGATACACCTCTAATGTGCACTGATGTGAGGTGTGAGGTGGTTATATTATTGCACCTGCTGCACATTCTGTCCCTTGGTGACCCACTCGTTTCCTACTTTGACTCTTGGGTGGCAGAGCCCTTTGATGAGGTCAGCAGAGTTCAGGCCCATCAGATAAGCCGATTTGTCAGCATCTAAAAAAAAAAATACACGTAAATGTGAATTATTCAGTAAACATCAGGTACTGACAAGTTTGATTTTCAGGCTCTGAAAGAGCTTCTCTCACCCTCTGTGCCATCAGCCTCTGCCTGCTCTTCACGCTGCTTGTTCTTGAACTTCATGTTGCCGTAGTGCATGATGGCACCAGTCAGCTTATAAATGCTGTTCTTCTCTTCTTGAGTAAAGCCCAGCACATCAAAGGCATCCTAAATGAGAAGAGGGGTGTTTTATTACTTATGTCGTTGTTACATAGCATCAGGGTGTGCGGGGTAGAGTTACGGGGGAGATCCAGGGATAAGATATGTATTCGCTCTCTGAGCCACCAGAATCCTGCATTAAACCGGGATTATCACCTGGCATCAGATGTTTAATCCCATCTGTTCAAGTCATATTCACTCACATTTAATGATTCAACGACACTGGAATACAAATGACATCAGAGATGCCATTCCTACTCACATCAGTGGCCATCAGCTCTTCAGCATCATTGATGGAGGCCACTGTTGTCTCTCCTTGGGAGATGAAGGCGTAGTCATAGGGGTTGTTGGTGATGAGCAGCATCTCTGAGAAGGAGAACCAAAATGTTGGATTTACATGTTAGCTCTACAGCTGTGTTGGAAATACTGGCTGTTGCTGGTCCACACATCCCATATTTTCACGTACCAAGCAGCTCCGGTTTTCTTTGAGACAGGATCTGATAGAAGATGTGGTAATCTCTCTCAGCCTTGAGCTGAAAGGTGACGCGGGATTTTTCCAGCAGATCTGTAAGGATGTTTGCATTATGTAGATGGGACGGTGATCATTGTGAACATGGGAATCAGATGGATGGAAGCATATGGAAGGGACTTACATGTTTCTATATCGGCTGAGGCCAGCTTTCCACTGGCGGCAAAGTGAATTCGGATGAATTTGCCCTAAAATACCAGAGTATTTAGGAATCCCATCATACTGTCAAAATCTGATATGGAGATGCTGCATAGAAGTAATTTATCATAATGCGCTGTACAAACACTGCTATCAGAGTCTACTGCGGCAACAACTGTTATCGGATCCTCATGCAGGTGTCAGTGGAAGAAGGTAGGTGTGTGCCCAGCCACTAATTTTTAAATAAACTGACCAACAGACTAGTCTAAAAGTAAAAAGAAGATTAGATCCAGTACGCACCTAAGTATTAAAAACAAGCAAAGAGTTATTGAGTTATAAACAAAACCTCACAAATCTGGAAGAGTTGTCATTCCTGATGGTTTTGGCATTCCCAAAGGCCTCTAAAGCTGGGTTAGCCTGGATGATTTGATCCTCCAGAGTACCCTAAGAGAAAACAGTGAAACATTTATTCAGAGCACTGCAGGAAAAGTTCTACATGCTGTAAACTGATCATTAACCTTTTTCTCAGAGCCTGTATCCTTTTTCCCACTTCCGGCTGCAATGCTGGCAAAGTACTGGATGACCCTCTTGGTGTTGACAGTTTTCCCAGCACCAGATTCTCCGCTGAAGACCCAAATACACACATTAAAGACGCTGACAAATGGACAGCACACATGGCATCAAACTATTCTTCCTCTTTCAGTTGTTCCCTTTAGGAGCCACCACAGTGGATCATCTGCTTCCATCTCTGCCTGAGCCAGCATCCTCTTCTATCACACCAACTCTCTTCATGTCCTCCTTCAATACATCCACGAATCTCCGCTTTTCCTCCTGCCTGGGAGCTCCATCTTATATCCATGCCTGCACTCTAGTCTTTATCTCGCTTGTACACAGTCCATTCTTTGGATGGCTGACCTCAGGTATTTAAACTCATCCACCTTCACTGTCTCTGCTCCTTGCATATTCACCTTTCCATCTATCTCCCTCTCAATCACACATGTATTCTGTTTTGCTTCTACTACTTTCATTCCTCTTCTCTCCAGAGCATACCTGCACCTGTCCAGACTCTCTTCCACCTGCTCCCTACTCCCACTACAGACCACAGTGTCGTCTGCAAACATTAGAGTTCACAGAGACTTCATCTGTCAGCCTGTCCCTCACTGTCCCAAACAATCACCGATCCCCCAACTGAATAACATTAAAACATTAAAACTAAAGAAAATATTTTTTATCTAATATCCCACTCCTGCTCTGTAGGAAGATTTTGAAAATAAAGTCATTTTAATAATATTTGTGTTGGTAATGATAGAGTAGTTAGCACTGTCACCTCCCAGTAAGTAGGTTCCTGGTTCAAATTCAGTTTGCTCCCTGTGCATGGAGGAGTTTCCTCAGGCTTCCTCCCACAGTCCAGAGACATGAATGTTGGCGATTCTAAACTGGCCGTACATGTGAGGCAGATAAAGTACTTGAAGTGTAGTGAATAAAATGCTGTATGATTGTATGGTTATGTACTCTAAAGTGCTTTGAGTGGTCAGTCAGACTAGAAAAGCACTGTAAAAGTTCATTACAATATGCATGATGTATTAAATGTCTTAGATATATTGTTTGGTAATGGGCAACATTTATTTTGAAAATGCTCCTAAATATTTAGAGTGGTGTTTTTTTTAAACCTTTCTGTCGTGGCTATTTTAATAGTTTTTCCTATTAAATGAATAAAATTATGTCACTTGGTAAAATTCTCACTGTATGATTTACCATAATTGTCAAAATCAAACAAACAAAGTCATAAAATGAACAACTTACGTGATGAGAATTGACTGATTTTCTCTGTCTGAAAAAGAGCAGGACATATAAGCATTCTAGGACCGCTCAGTGCTTTAAAATCTACTTTAATTTGAACATACTTAAATAATGAAAGGTAAATTACCAGTTAGCATGTACTGGTAGGCGTTATCAGAGATGGAGAAGATATGAGGAGGAGCTTCACTCCTCTTCTTTCCTCTGTAGGCAACAACCACCTCCTGGTTGTAGACTGGCAGCCACTTGTAGGGGTTAACAGTCACACAGAACAACCCAGAGTAGGTCTAGTGGGTAATGAAAAGAGCAAAGTGTTAAATATAAGTGTGTGTGTGTGTGTGTGTGTGTGCGTGCGTGCGTGTGTGCGTGCGTGCGTGCGTGCGTGCGTGCGTGCGTGCGTGCGTGCGTGCGTGCGTGTGTGTGATAACTCACGTAGATCATCCACGCTGCGTAACGCTCTTTGAGGTTATACAGCACAGCAGGCTCATGGAGGAAGGTGAACATCGCCATGTCTTCGATTTTATCAAATTTTGGCGGGTTCTGAGGGTGCACGTCGCACTCCTTCACGGTGACAGTCTGCAAAAAGGACACAGTGACTGTTAATACAGACCTTTTTCCACTTCATTATAGAAAGGAGACCTGTCAGTGCAAGACAAATGATCCCACCTCTCTGTTTGAGAGTAACAGAAAAAAACTGTAAAAAGCAGAAAAGCACATATAAGTCAGTGAAGCTCTATTCTGAATTGTGCTGTTATCTCAGGAGTGGATTAGTTCACACAGTGCTGTGAACAGAAGTGTGTTCTATTTCTAAGGAGCAGAATCTGAGCGCACTGTAACTCTGGGGCTGCAGCTGCTTGTCTCTGGCTCGTACCCTCTTGAGGTACTCTTGTATTTGGTACTTTAATGTGACATTACAGATATGGGCCTTTTAAAAAGGGTACATAAATGCACTCATATACTTGGACTGGCACTTTTCTAGTGTCACTGATAACTCGAAGCTTTATCCAGTTCACATCTTAAAGTTAGCAGTTAACGTAACGCACATCTGTTTGGAGAATTCGTCAAATGCAGATCCTTCCAGCTGTGAGCCCACAGTGATAACCTCTGAATGAAACTTGTACGAATCTTTTAAATGCATTTCACATAAGTATTAGAACCTTAACCTTTAAAAGCAAAAATAACATTTGACCTAATTTGTTTACCTTATAATATAGAAGAAATAGTGTAACTCTGTACCTTTTGCTGCTAGTCCTAAAAAGGTGCACATCGTTGCCTTGAAGTGCAAAAGTTTCTCCTAAAAGGAGCGAGTTGCAACAGGAAGGGACGGGACTATACTTTTACTGCACCCCGTTTCTGAGAGTGTTTGAGAAACTGCATCAGGAGCGGCTGCACCAGCAATTCACTCACCTTCCCTTTCTCGGTCTGAGCAGTGACTTTGTCGCCCTCACGGCTGACGATCGAAGCCTTCACATATTCCTCACTGGGATCGGGAACAAAACACTCCTTCTTCATGTCAAATGGCCGAGTCTGGGCCTCCAGACGCTCCCTGTCCGACTTCCTCAGGTATGGGGCTGCTGCCCCAAATTCTTTCATGGCAGCATCACCCATGTTTCACTTTCTCTACAAAAAAAAAAGAAGACTTTAGTCATGTGTTTATTTGATATCAGCTGCAGATGAATAATCGTTTTTCTTTCTTCATTTTTCGTGTCTTATATTTCCATTTTTCCTCCAGTGTTCAAATTGTTTTGGAGATGCTCTTACCTTTGCAATCCCTACGGAGACGACTGAGGTGTAATGGTCCTGAGGAAAGATGTAAAGGAAAAGTGGTGAGAGTGCTCTGCAATCCTCAGCAGCACAGGTAAAACTTTAGCATCAATGCCTAATCTTCAGTTTGCTGGACACCGTCCTCACACCTTACCTTGAGATAGAATGGTGACCTGTTGGAGTTTCACCATGAGTTCTCCTTATAAACAAAGCCCCTCTGCCAAATATGGAGGAGCGCTTCAGGGCCCAGGAATGTTTTAGTGTCTGGTTGGGTTGGGGGTTAGTGAAGGGAGGTGGTTAATGAGTGGTGGAGAGTAATATAGAAATCAGCGGGTTAGAGTCTTATCAGTGATGGAGTCCCCCAACGAGACCATATTAGGAGCTCTATGCAGCGCTGTGATTAATCATAGGTATCCTCAAGCAGCCAGGGGACCACAATTCAATCTTTAAATAGATACAGGGAGGAATTCCTGTGTGATCATCCCTTAAGTGTGCTTGTGTTACAGGAACAATATGTGTGGTACTGAACAGAGGCATCCTCACTTAAGACAGTCAAGACTGGCACGCATTGTTTAAATGTATTTAAATGATGTGTGATTTACATGGATCCTGCAGCAGGATTTAAAAAGCCTCACCAAAGGCATTTATTAGTAAAGCAAAAAATAGAGTAAAATATAATAGCCTGGATGGTAAAGCAGTTATAAAGCAGGACAAATATTAACAAAAAACAGTTTTCTCTGCACGTCACTGTTATGCATGGGGATTAAATCTTTAAAATACGAAGATTAAGATATTGTTAACATCGAGGCCCTGCCCACACATGCACGAGTATTTTGGAAAATGTATTTTTTTTCCTGTGTGTTTTGTCCTTTTGTCTACATGTAAACAACTTTTTAGATAACTGTAAGCAGTTCTGGATGAACTCCAGTCTCCTTTTAGGATGGCAGACTGCACTCCTGGCATGCTCTGCTTACCGTATCCCATCATTCTTTGCTTTTCATACGGGCGGAAATATTTTTCAAAACAGTTTTCATTTGTGTGGCTTTTTTTTTTCATAAAGAAATTGGAAAACGCGAGTTTTTACAAAATACCCGTGTACATGTGGATGTAACGTAAAACAGGGAGATGACAAACTGAAATGATCTTTTTTTTTTCTGGTTAAAGTTCAAAGTGAAAGCAGCTTAACTTATTTATCATGTATCTTTTTTCTCTTTTTTTGCACAATTTATTCTGATTTCATTTATATTTGAATTTACGGGAGGTTCAGTATGAAAAATAATTGAGTTACAGATTAAAAAGTAAACAAGTCAATATTTTTAATCCATCTTGGAACCCGGGCTTCTTATAGTTTCTGACACTAAACTAAAAACTAGGTTTTTAAAAATCACTTAACTGACATAAAAATAGCAACTAATAATAATAATAATAGCTTTAAGAAAAAGAACTGAATCAAAATGTTGTACCTGCAAAACTAACTTGGATCAAGTTTGGCAAATAAATGAATAAATAAGGGTTGAAAGGTTGTTGGTTCTTTTCCAGCTGTGTCGGGAAGGGCATAAAATTTATGACAAAGGAGCAGCCAAAGTAACTTTTATGTTTTTATCTATTCTGCTTAAATTTGCACCCCCTTAGATGACAGTGATTACAAAAACAAACTAAAACAAACACTGACATGAATCAAATAAGTAATAAAGACTAAACATTTTTAAACAACATAGACTAAACTCAAGTGAAAATGAAAGAAAATGAAAGCTTAGAACAGAAAAACATTCTTTGCACATTTTTCTGTTAAGAGTTTAATTCAGTAAACAATAAACACGAGTGTTTTATGTTTACTCTGAGGAGCAAATATCCCTGGGGAGATATTTTAGAGAAGTATGTCATGTATGGGTCTCAATTACTCTCAGGGCTTAGGAGGAGTCGCACTGAGGCATCAGGAACATATTGTGTTCAGTTATCACAGAATGAGCTTTGTGGCAACAAAAACAGGCATCGCATACCGAGTGGGTCGGGCTAAATAAAGAACATAAGTATTTGAGCTTAACTAGGCGACAAGTGCGAAGCAACACAGACAGAGGTCTGCCACAGGTGACATGCTTGAGATTCACTGAAAGGCAGCTATGATGACACACAATAGAGGGCTGTGCCTGACACCACTGACTCAGTGTGATGCCAAGGTCACCGTGGAAGCCGTCTCCCATTAGCAGGCTGCAGCTAGCGAAAGCTGGCCCCTCGGTTGCAGCCCCACTTAAATGGCATTGTAACTTTGAGGACAAAGATAACTGTGTGAAATTCCTGCTGAGAACCCAGCACTGATCGAGGAGAACAGCCTCGGAGGCTTTCAGGATGCTGCTATTGCTTGCATCAGGATCAACTGTAGCAGATGATGGCCTCACACTGGGCTCAGTCGCACATAAATCTCCCGAGAGTGACAGATATTAATCCCGCAGCCAGTCAAGTATGACTGCTCCTTCTCCTTGTGGAGTTGGAGCTTAGCTGCCTTCAGCATTGCAGCAGGATTTACTTTGGGTTATAATTATGCTGGTGAAGTATAAACCTACCAGACACTTACCAAACCTGCTGAGCTACAGTCCCATTAAATGTTACCAATTTAACAATTTAATACTGCTTGATAATTTGTAACTTATACAGCATACATACATTATACATGGCAGCCACTATCAGCAGCAATAACAGCTCCTTGAAAGGTTAAGAGATAAAAGGAGGGTCAACAGCTGCTGACGAGTGCTGAGATCATTTCCATTCTGATAACCTCCCCGGCCCTCTTACTGACAGCTGGAAGTGAGAGATTCCATGACCTGCTAAAGAGCAGGTGAGGATAACGTCGACCTTAAAGGTCAAACGTGATTTAAATATTTTCTTTATGTCATAACAAATACACACTGTCACCACATACATTCAATTAAATCCAGTGTTGGTAAACTGTTGCACAGTGTATGAGCAGCGAAAAGATGCAGAGATGAGCAACTTCAAATTGTGATCTTTTAAAGGAAAAAAGCTCACACATAAAAAAAAATGATTGTGCTTTACTATCAGTTTTACTGTGAAGTACTTAGAAGAGTGCCATATAAACTGCTACACAAATAAAGTCATCTCTGTCACTGTTGGTGACACTGTATTAGGTTTGTATTGTGTATAAGACATTAAGTACAGCAGTGCAAGTGAGGTTTTTATGGTTTTGCTGTTAAGTTTGCGAAGGAGCTTTTTTGATCGGTTCAGTTTGTCTTCTTATTTGTTTAGCTGTCTTTTTGCCAGCAGTGATGGACAGATTTGAAGGAGAGGAGAACTTGGTCCAACTTAGAAATAATTTTTTTTTTTTTACCATTGAAAGATAGGGCAAAATTAAGAGAGAAAAAAAGAGAGAAATACTGAAAATATTGAGAACACATATATAACATATATATATAGCTTCAGTGGTGGTCTAATTACAGAAGCAGTGAATTGCTGCGTCAGGCTCATCTTATTCACACTAGCAGGCACTCAGTTATCTTGTTAATCGCGCTGATAATCTTCAGCACATGCTGTGCTGTATGTGGTTCTCCTCTGCAGGCAGAGGTGTGAATGTGCTTTCATTAGCTCACAGATGCACTACCTGTGGGCCCAAGCAGGGCGTTAAAGACATGACTTGTAATAAGAGAAGACACGGAGCTCCCCCAGTTTCACCCAAAGAGAGTCTAGGGCCTCCCTCTCCTCCCTCCTCCTGCCTCAGATCAATATTTAGTCTCCAGCAGAAACAACAACCACTAAGACCTGACAGCAGCATCAAGGCAAAGCTCTACACAGGTAAGAATAGCAGCATTTGTAAATGATACAAGTTTTTCTCTGTGCCTCTGTACCAGTGCAGCTGTTCGGGATGATATCAAAAACAGCTGAATTTGGAAATGTTATGCTGCAAATCAAGATTTAAAAAAAAGTAAATAAACTGAGTTGAACCTGCTAAATTAAGATCATGAAATGCAGTGATGATGTTGTTCTGTTGATATTTGCTTGTTAATTCTCTGAACACCCCCCACACACACACACACACACACACACACACACACACACACACACACTCACTTTGGAACAGACAGACCTGCACAGGGATTCGCTGACCAGCTGCAAGTGATTACATGAGGTATTATAGTGGGTCCAAGTATGAGCACTGCTCTATGTTTGACCTTGAGGCTCTTGGACTTTCTTTAACTCTATTTTAAGAACATGGATTTTGTTCTATCTTGCTCTATTTTAGTTATCATCCTACCTCAGTATTTCACTTTTCAGAGTCTTCTTTAGACTCCTAATTTTTCTATTTAGACCTAAAGCTTTGATACCAGTGCTTTGAATCTTCCTCCATAGCACACGCCTTAGCTTGACATAAATGTTCCCAGTAAATAACTACAAAACTCAGCATGTGTCACCGGCCCTCAGTATCTAATGGAATCTAACTCGGATCTAACTCGCTCACGAGACGTCTGCTGTTTTCTCGTTTTCACAGGGCTGATAAAATAAAAGTCGCTCCTTATTGCATCTCATTAAAAGCAATTGTTGTTCAGGATTTATTCACTCAAGCATGATCAGGTCAGTTTCACTGGTGTACATTTATAAATGCAGACGACAACACTGTGAAGTCAAGATTAACTCTGTTTCCTCATCTCCTGCCGCACTCAGGTATTTTTAGCTGCTCTCTTACATCCCAAGGGTTCGCCACAACCGATGCATTAACATCTTTGGTTTGGCACAGCCTGAAGCAGCCCTCCCATTTATCCAGCACGAGGAGTACACAAGCTTGTGACCCCCCGGGGCCGGGTTTGTGTCTCTTCCCAGAATCAAACTGGGGATCTTTCACGTGGAAGGTGAACATCTTATTTTTTTCATCACTTCTTGACATATTAAAATTTAATATTTGCTTAACTACCAGCTATTACAGTATAATGCATGTACTATTTAATTATATTGTATGTAGTTATTTGAAATCCAGTATTTCCTGTACAGCTTCCCATCAGCACACTTTAAAATAAAAAGAAAAGAAAGAATACGATGCTCAATGAGATTTTATTAGCACTACAGGTTGTAAATAGTGATAGTTGAGGGGATCTACAACACACAGCAGACAGAGGGTTTTCTGTTGGCTCCAAAGCTTCACTCCTCATCAAACCCTTTCTGTAGCAGCCGGGGAAGTTGGAAAGAAAGAAGAGAAACAGCTGTCAGGTCTTCAGATTAGTATCGCTTTAGTGCAACAAAGCAATGTAGATATTTACAGGGTGATGGAAGCTGCAACACATACTGCATTTGTGCTAATAGACGAACAGCAGAGCAGCAAACAAGTTAAACGGAGCCACCGGAGGGCAGCACGTGTCACAGCCAGACGCTACAAAGTGCATGCTTCAAACCTTGGATCCAACATCGCGGCTCTTGGCACGGAGCTTGTTGACCTGAGACTCAGCGATGTCAGCTCTCTCTTCGGCCTCCTCCAGCTCGTGCTGCATCTTGCGGAACTTGCCCAGGTGAACGTTAGCCTGTTCTTCCTGTTTGAGTTAAATGAAACAAACCCAAGTATTTGGTGACAGAAGAAAACACAACATGCAGACTTCACTTCACACATTGCCGCACTTACGGACTCCTCAGAAGATCTCTTGTAGGCTTTAACTTTTAGTTGCAGCTTATCTACAAGGTCCTGGAGCCGCACAATGTTCTTGCGATCTTCTTCAGTCTGTGGAAATGAGAATTAAGGTTACAAACTTGCCCTGTGATAGGCTGGTGACCTGTCCAGGTTGTACCCCACCTTTCACCCTATGACAGCTGGGACAGGCACCATCATCCCCACAACCCTAAAGTGGATAAGAGGTTAACAGGATGGATGGATGGTCATCAACTTACAAAGAGAAAAAATGTCTAATTCAGCCTGCATAATGGAAGCTGATAGTTGCCACAAACCTGGTAGGTGAGTTCCTTGATGCGGCGCTCATATTTACGCACCCCCTTCACAGCATCACTGCTTCTTTTCTGCTCCATTTCCACCTCGTTTTCTAGCTCCCTTACCTGGTTGTGGACAGGATTTTGCAGGTGACTCTCCAAAGAATTTAATATTTGCTTCACAAAAGTAACAGAGATATAGAAAAAAATGCTCACCCGGGCTTCGAGCTTCTGCACCTGCTTCTTGCCTCCCTTCATGGCGATCTGCTCCGCTTCATCCAGGCGGTGCTGCAGGTCTTTGATGGTTTGCTCCATGTTCTTCTTCATGCGCTCCAGATGAGCGCTGGTGTCCTGCTCTTTCTTCAGCTCCTCTGCCATCATGGCAGCATCAGTAATGGCCTTCTTGGCCTTCTCTTCTGCATTCCTGCACTCCTGCACCGCTTCCTCCACTTCAGTCTGAAGCTGGGACGTATCAGCCTCCAGCTTCTTCTTCTGGTTTATCAGGCTGGTGTTCTGTATATAGTTAACAAAGACAATTTATGTCATAAGACATTCAGTACCTTTTGTTAGCTGTTTTAACCTGAACTTTTCCTCACCTGTGAGTGCAGCAGCTGCACCCTCTCAGTAACATCCAGCAGCTCTTGCTCAGCAAGTTTGCGACTTCTCTCCGTTTGCTCCAGAGCAGCCCTCAGTTCCTCCACTTCAGCCTGAAGAAGGGTGTTGCGTCTCTCAACAATGACAATGTTTTCCTTCATATCATCGTTGGCTCTCAGAGAGTCATCAAGCTGAAGTTGAGTGTCCTGGAAAAATTTTAAGTCCTCTGGTTATAAATATTCCACTATACAGACAGAAAAATGCGGAATCATTGCTTTTTATTACCTTCAGATGTGCGTGGACAGCCTTGAGCTGTTTCTGGGCCTCGGACGCCTGCCTGTTGGCCTGGCTCAGCTGGATCTCCATCTCATTCAGGTCTCCTTCCATTTTCTTCTTCAGACGCAGAGCCTCGTTCCTGCTGCGAGTCTCCGCTTCGAGAGAGCTCTGCAGGGTGTCGATCGTCCTCTGCAGGTTTCTCTTGGACTGCTCCATCTCTTCATCTTTCTCAGCCAGTTTACGCTCCATGTCGGCCTTAATTTGGTTGAACTCGAGCTGAGCTCTGAGGATCTTACCCTCCTCGTGCTCAAGTGAGGCCTAAGATGGATGTTAAAAAAATATTTTTTACTGTTCTTCAAACACTTGTTTTTACAGTAATTTTCAAGTTATAAATGTATATACAGAAGAGCCTGAGGATGTTAGGTTTGAGTCTGACCTCTGCTTCCTCAAGGGCAGACTGGATCTCACTCTTTTCTTGCTCCAGCTGCTTACGGACTTTCTCCAGCTCATGAATGGTTTTTCCCCCCTCACCAAGTTGCTCAGTGAGGTCAGAAATTTCCTCTGTGTATGAAAGTGGTTATGCTTAATTGACCTTTTTGGCACCTGTAGTGTGTATGTGTTGCGTATGCACATTGACGGTTACCCTGAAGATTCTTGTTCTCTCTCTTCATGGTCTCCAGATGTTCCAGAGATTCCTCATAGGAGTTCTTCAGTTTGAAAAGCTCAGTGCTCAGAGACCTGGCCTCTTTCTGGGAGCTCTCCAGCTCACACTGAGACTCCTCGTACTTCTGCTTCCACTCAGAAAGGATCTAGAAATTGAGATGCAAATTGTATGAATTGATGTTTAAATCACTGAGTTCATGGTGTTACGGTGCATACTTCTGTTTGCATAGATACTGTATATATGTCACAAATAATCCAGATTTATGTTTCTACAGAGGCAGAAAGATTCTCTATGATTGTGACATGATTAATGTGTTTGCAGTGGTTTAAAAGTAAAACATACTTTGTCAAAGTTTCTTTGTTTCTTGTCCAGAGCGGCGGCAGCAGCATTCGACCTCTCTACATCCACCATGAGATCTTCAATCTCATTCTGCAGTCTGTGTTTGGTCTTCTCCAGAGAGGAGCATTTAGCATTTACTGCTTCAACAGCCTCCTCAGCCTCCTGCAGACGCTGAGCCAGCTTCTTTCTAAAAGTGAAAAGCAAGTAAGGATTGTTTTTATATTTTGGTCCAATATTTACGTCCAGTATTAACATCTGTGGAGCTCCTGGTCTGTAGCCTTCTACAAATATAATAAAGACCAACCAAGTTTAATTTAAGAATGCTTATGCTTGTGTTCGGTCACTGTCTGTCTCAGAAACAACCTGTTTTTATAAAGAAACAGTTCTTCTGCCTGAAAGGAAACATCAATAACAACACCAACATATTTGAAAAACGTTTAGATCTTAGATGCATTTGTGAATTTGCATGACCACAAGAAGTCCACTATGTAAGCAAGTATGTTAAGGTCATTCTGGGTGAGCAAAATACAACAAAGATCCCCATCTGCACTGTGGACGTTGGGCTTTATGTTCATTACCGTAATCAATGGACCAAAAGGAAGCAAAGACAAACACTAAAGCCATATTTATGTTGGTTGTGTCATGCACCAACTACGGCAGCCACTGCCTCTGTACTCTCTGCAGTTTTCTTCTCAACAACAGGTGTAGCCACTCAGTAAAATCTTCTACATCAACGCTGGTATAGAAGCAGAACAAGTCAAAACAGAAAGCAAAGAAATTGCAGCTTTTTTCAAATTTGTCTCCAGAAAGTCTCAAAAGTCGCATAAAGTCGCGTTATCAAGCTATTGCATCATCTCCCTTTGTATAATCTGGGAATCTCTGACCTTCTGCGTATTATTGAAATGATGCTAAAGATCAAACACTCGAGTCTTAGACCACGACGAGCCGAAAGGACATCACATGGCGCCCACCAGCTGTTATGAAATGTTATTCGATTCACGCTGCCATTTGCAAGGGCGGCAACGGCAGGTATGAACGAGCCTTAAAGCAGGGGGTCCCATCTTTAGTTTAGATTCATATTCTTGTGTGCATTCAACCTACTTGGCCTCTTCCAGTTCCTCAGTCCTCTGGATGGCATCAGTTTCATACTTGGTTCTCCACTGAGCCACCTCAGAGTTGGCCTTGGACATGCCGCGCTGCAGTTCACCTTTAGCCTCCAGCTCCTCCTCATACTGCTCCCTGAGCAGGTCACAGTCATGGCGAGCAGACTGCACTGCATGGGCTAATGCATTCTTGGCCTGGATGAATATGCATAATTGGGGCGATTGTCTTTGACGTGCAACTTGTTTTTTATATTTAAAGATAAATTACAACATTGCTTTTTGCATACCTTTATTTCCTCTTCTAGCTGTCTCTTTATATCTTCAAGTTGTTGGTTATAGGAATTCTTTCCTCTGGTCAGCTGAGAAACAAGAGATTCTTTCTCTTCCATCTGTCTCAAAAGCTCATCTAAAGAGGTGCAAGTTAAGTATTAAATTTACATCTGCATTAAATGTGTGTGACATTTGAAGTGAACAGAGTGTAACACAAACCATTCTCTGCTTGAAGTTTGGCTTTGTGGGTGGTGATGTCACTAAGGGATCTTTGATATTCATCACACTTGGTCCTGTACTCATTCATTTGATCTTCCAAAGTTCTGCAGGTCTTCTCCAGCGTAGTCTTTAAAAGAAATGTACATAGTTCACAGTCTAGATATTAATCTGTCATGTGAACAGTGACTAGATTGTCACACATACCTTAGACTTAACAGTTTGCTCCATATTGGAGACCACGTCATCCAGCTCCAGTCTGAGCTCACTCTTCTCCTTCTCCAGTTTCTGCTTGACTCTCTGCAGGTTGTCGATCTGCTCTCCCAGCTCAGCAACACTGTCGGCTTGTTTCTTCCTCAGCGTGGCAGTAGTGGCTTCGTGATGCAGAGTGGACTCTTCGAGGTCTCTGCGCAGCTTCTGGAACTCGGCCTCCCTCTTCTTATTCATCTCAATCTGAGCAGCTGTTGCTCCTCCAGCCTCCTCCAGCCTCTCGCTGATCTCCTCCAGCTCTCTGGCCAGGTCAGCCCTCTGCTTCTCCACCTTGGCTCGAGCCGCTCGCTCTGCTTCAAGCTCTTCCTCCAGCTCCTCTACACGAGCCTAGTGTGAGAAGAACGTGTCAGTCATTTAAAACATACAGTTTAGACAAAAATGAGTGTGCATTTTCTTACCTGGAGCTCTTTCAGCTTCTTCTGGAGTTGAATGACGATGATCTGTTCGTCTTCAATTTTGCTGTTCAGCTGGTTGATCTCAAAGTCTTTCCTGCAGCATGTTTTCTTGTCAGTGTTAGGCAATAAAACTGTGTACACGGTATTCAATGATGATGCTGACTGAACAATGTCGAGATGCCATTTTACTTTTTCAGGCGCTCCTCCAGCTGTTGCTTGTCATTTTCTAGATCCATCACAGACTCCAGGGTCAACTTTAAGTCTCCCTCGAGCTTCCTCTTAGCTCTCTCAAGGTCCATTCGAATCTTTTTCTCTTGCTCAAGCGATCCTTCAAGCTTAAGGCAAATATAAATTGTTACAGAGTTTGTGAATAGTTTAATCTGCAACATAGTATTATCCCGGTAGAATCATTTAAAAAAGTTCTTACATCATCCACTTGCTGCTCCAGCTTAGTCTTGGCCTTGGTCAGAGTGTTGACTTTGTCTTCCTCACTC
>JAVDPK010002991.1:163100-174503 GCA_034780415.1 Cichlasoma orientale
AGCAGAGGTTTGATCTTGAAGAACAGCTTCATCCAGGGCCAGTTCTTAACCCCCATGAAGGCACGGATGTTCCACTGAATTACTAATAAAGCATCTCTAAAGTTTGTTTTTTTTTAAATAAAAGAGGGATTTCATTAAAAATAAAATCACAAGCCAGTAACTGTTGAATGTTTGATGACTGGTATCACATGGCTGTAAAAGATACCTGCGTTCCACCATCTTCTGATACTCAAGGCGGGACAAAAGACCGCGGGATCTGGCCTGAATCGCTGTGATGATTTTGGAAAGACGCTCGTCTCTCATCTCCTCAAGCAGACCCAGCAAGCCAGCCTTGAAGAACACCTGACGACAGCGATGGGTTGTAAAGTTGTGAAATCTTGTTCATCAGCTGCTAGACTCATCTCTTATTTTTGGACATTTGTCCTGATGTCAGAGAAACCTCAGATGATACCTTGGTATGCCCAAACTTGTATTGGTTGTGGTCAATATCCAGAGAACCAAGAAGTTTTTCAGCTCCCTTCCTACTGTCTATAAACTGGCCTTCAGGAATGGCAGCAGGATTCAGGATGCGGTATCTGGAAAATGAAAATGCACATTGGTGCTTATAATGAGGTACTTCTACAAAACCAAGCACAGCACTGTGTTTCATATTCTCTAAGGTCTCTAATATATGAAATGGATTCTTGTAGAAAAAAATGTAAAAGTGGTTAGATTGACAGATATAGCCCATAATTTTTGACTTGTACTGTATATGAGATGCTACATCTGAAGTCATTTAATTTCATAATGGAGTTTCTGATTCATCCCAAATTGGGTGTGACAGCGGGCAAAGGGTTCCTCTACGTGTGTGTGAAAAAGCAGGATGTGAATATCTTGATGCATTGAGGAAATTCAGCACTTTAACCGCAGAAGTACAATAAGCAGAAATTTCAAGAATGAGAATGTGTGATGAACGTACTCGTATACTCTTCAACAATTTTTGTTGGGATTGTCCCAGAAGGACCAACCTGGGTTTTTTTGGAAAGATCTGATTGTATTGACTCCAACACTGTATCATATGTGAATGTATCACCAATTTGGGATGAATCAGACATTTCATTATCTGTCAATGTAACTACTTTTACTGTAAAAGGACATTAGAGAATATGAAAAACATTGTTGTCCTTTGTTCTACTTATGGTTGGGATTTGGGGAGCAAATTAATTTTACAATTTGTTTGCGATCACACAGTGTGTGACCTAAATGAGGTAATACCTCTGCTTGAAATCTCCGTAGAGGATCCTGTTGGGGAAGCCCTTCCTGCAGATCCTGATGCCTTCCAGCACACCGTTACAGCGCAGCTGGTGCATCACCAGAGGGTTCTCCATGGCCCCGGGAGTCTTGGTCTCATTGGGGATGATGCAGCGTACAAAGTGGGGGTGGGTCGACCTCAAGTTGGTCATCAGCTTGTTCAGGTTCTCCTTTAATGGCATGAAACAAACATTTAAAAATACTAATAATAAAATATAAAATGCTAATAATAATTGCATGCAAAAACAGTGTATCCCAGAAAATATAAAACATATACAATACCCTATGAAGAGCAGACACAGTCTGAAACGATGATCCTTTTTTCTTCTTCTCTTTTTTACCTTCGACAGCTTCACTCGAGACTGTTGAGAAAATGTGCGATGTTAGGGCCAAAGAAGAAAAGCTGTCTTCAAACTAGATATTCATCCAAGTGTACCTGAGTCAGCTCCAGCATAATTTGCAAAGAGGGCAGCCAGCAGCTTGAGGGTAGACTTTTGGTACAGTGCCACAACGGTCTCATTCAGAGGATCCTTGTTCTTCACCAACCAGTTGTTGATATTATAATCGACAGTTCCAGCGTAGTGCATCAGGGCAAAGTGAGCCTCTGGTTTTCCTTTGATAACTCTGGGCTTCTGGAAATTGCTGGATTTTCCCAGGTGGTTGTCATAGAGCTTAGCTTTAAAGGTGGTATCACTGGCTTTGGGGAACATGCACTCCTCTTCAAGGATGGACATGATACCCATGGGCTGCAGGGGCGAGGTTTGAGTGTTTTTAGGACCATATTTGTATTAATTTTACCTGAACATGTAACAGTCCAGCGCCTCACCTTTTCAATGAGGTCAATGCAGGCCTGCAGATCCATACCAAAATCAATGAAAGTCCATTCAATGCCCTCTTTCTTGTACTCTTCCTGCTCCAGTACAAACATGTGGTGGTTGAAAAACTGTTGCAGTTTTTCGTTGGTGAAGTTGATGCACAGCTGCTCAAAGGTGTTGAACTGGAATTGACGAAAGAAAATAAGTTAAATTTTTTTTTATCTTTCCATTGTGTTGAGAGACGAGTGGTTTACTGTGCTCACTCACATCAAAGATTTCAAATCCAGCAATGTCCAGCACACCTATGAAGTACTGGCGGGGCTGCTTGGTCTCCAGTGACTGGTTGATTCTCATTACCATCCACAGGAACATCCTCTCATAAACGGCTTTGGACAGAGCACCAACAGCATAGGTCACCTGTGGAATGGGCATACAAGGCCCATAAGAAAGAATATATTATCGATGTTACTATTTACTTCTGCCCACAAAGCAAAGAGGACGTGTTCCTCTTTTAGTAAATGTAACTATTTAAAGACGCCTCCTCCTATTTTCTGACCTGGGCCACATTCTGTCCCTTGGTGACCCACTCGTTTCCTACTTTGACTCTTGGGTGGCAGAGCCCTTTGATGAGGTCAGCAGAGTTCAGGCCCATCAGATAAGCCGATTTGTCAGCATCTGAAGAAAAAAAAGGGGAATCATTTAAAACCTTCTGGGTTGATTCTGGGCTGACAAACAGAGCCACACTTTACCTTCAGTCCCATCAGCCTCTGCCTGCTCCTCTCGCTGCTTCTGCTTGAATTTCATATTGCCATAGTGCATGATGGCACCAGTCAGCTTGTACACAGAGTTCTTCTCTTCTTGCGTAAATCCCAGCACATCAAAGGCGCTCTGCAGAAGAACATACAATAATGTCCCGACATTTCTGAAAATATCACTTTAACTAATCAGTTTCAAACTTCTAAAAGTTTTGAAAGACTACTTTAACAGTGCTCACATTAGACTAATTCTTATTAAATTAGAGCTAAAGCTAAAATTGTAAAACAGTAATGAGTGAGAGCCTGACATCCGTCGCCATGAGTTCCTCTGCATCATCGATGGAGGCCACTTGGGTTTCCCCCTGGGAGATGAAGGCGTAGTCATAGGGATTAAGTGTGATCAGTAACATCTCTGGAAGACACGCAGGTGGACGACAAAAGGTCAGAAAGGTGGACACGTGAAAGTGCAGAGGCAAGGTTTAATTGTTTCTTTTGTTTGTTTGTGTTTTAGAGCGGCCTGCACTAACCCAGGATTTCAGGCTTTTTGTTGGACAGGATCTGGTAGAAGATGTGGTAATCTCTCTCAGCCCTGAGCTGGAAGATTACACGAGACTTCTCCAGAAGATCTGACAAACGCGAAAGAGAAGGTATTTCCATGCACGAAATGCGTTACAGTGTTACAGTAAAATAGATCATGTAAGTGTGAAAAGAATGTCTGTTGTTACATGTTTCAATATCAGCAGAGGCTAATTTCCCCCTGGTATCAAAATGAATCCGGATGAATTTACCCTGAAAAGATAATATTTGCATTTATGAAGATTCCTTGATACCTTCTCCTGTTATTAATGCCACAGGAACACAATATTCACAATAGTCACACTTTGCACAAATATTTGACACTCACAAATCTGGAGGAGTTGTCATTCCTGATAGTCTTTGCATTGCCAAAGGCCTCCAGAGCAGGGTTCGCCTGGATGATTTGATCCTCCAGGGTGCCCTGCCGTAAAGGAAGACTGTGGTTTGCTGAATGTGTCATTTATGTTTGCAGGCACACAATCTCTGTTTTTAGGTAAAGCGCCTCTTTACTGACACATTATGTGAAATGAGGAGAACAGTTTATAGTCTTCTCACGTCTGAGTCATTATCAGTGATGAGGAGTAATCCAAGCCCCCGACTTTTTGTGTCAGAATATCTGTTTCTTTATTTGCTTTCCATCAGTACCATGACTTTGAAGAACAGTTTTCAAAAGCCAAAAATCTCACATTTTGATAACATTTCTCACCATTGACGAGCTGATAGACCTCAGACAGAGCTTATTATTTACCTTGTCCTTGGCAATGGCGTCCTTCTTAATCCCTCCAGCTGCAATACTTGCAAAGTACTGGATTACTCGTTTAGTGTTGACAGTCTTTCCTGCACCAGATTCTCCACTGTAATAGCAAAGTCACTCATCAATACACAAATGCAGCATAGTGTAGAATAAAGCTTTATTTCAGACCAATGCTGTGTTGTGTATCCCAGATTTTACATACGTGATCAGAATTGACTGGTTTTCACGGTCTGCCAAAAAGCAAGTTTGTAAAGGTTTTGTTAGTATATATATATATGTGTGTATGTATATATATATATATATATATCACAAAACTTAGCCCAGACTTTATCTATGAATATCCATCTGTACCTGCCAGCATGTACTGGTAGGCATTATCAGAGATGGAGAAGATATGAGGAGGAGCTTCACTCCTCTTCTTTCCTCTGTAGGCATCAACCACCTCCTGGTTGTAGACTGGCAGCCACTTGTAGGGGTTAACAGTCACACAGAACAGCCCGGAGTAGGTCTGAGGACATCGAGAGAACCATTGCTGTTAAAGCATAAATGCTTTTCTGCTTCTGATTTTGGCTCAGGTGATACGTTTCTGCATCCAGCTGACAAATCTTATATAGCGTGTGTTTAACTTACATCTGCAATCCTCTGTGCAACCTGCTTCCACCCCATCTCTTCATTTTCATGCCGTGTCTGACTTAATCTGTGTCATATCTATTGTCACTCATGCCTGCTCTGTTCTGTTCTGGAGATATTGCAGCTGCTCATCTGGCCACACCATCAGTTTACCGCAAATGCGTGTTTTATCACATTTCTATAGGATTGACCAGGTTTTTCTTGTTTTTGACTTCCTGACTACTCACATAGATCATCCATGCAGCATAACGCTCTTTGAGGTTAAACAGCACAGCCGGCTCGTGAAGGAAGGTCAGCATGGCCATGTCCTCGATCTTGTCAAACTTTGGAGGATTCTGTTGCAGAATCTGCGAATCTTTGACCGTCACGTTCTGTAAGGAAGCAAATTGAATGCAGTTTAATGATTTAGGTTATGAAACCAAGCATTTAGCTCCTGCCGTCTGTGTTACCTGCTTGCGCTGCCCTATCATTGTCAGCATTACTTGTGTAGCGTTACAAAGCATACCACACGCTGTCATTGCCAGATGGCAGCAATGCCTCGCTGCATCACTCAGCTGCTCTGTGCTGTGACTGGAGATATTTAATTGCACAGGCTCCTGTTTGAACTTGCTCTGACACTCACTTAAGGACGGACACTTTAAATCGCAGATAGATTTACACTCAGATTAACACTTTCTCCCAGACATGCACTCACATGGACACTCACATCTAATGTGTTTCCTGTGCTGTTCTAACTGACCTAAATCACCTGATAGAGTTATTGTTCAGGTACAGGCTGGTGCACTCAATAACGACGTGGAACAAGCAAGCACAAACATTTGACTTACCTGCAGTCTCACTGTGAGCTAAATGGCTCACTAACACTAACCTTCCCATTCTGTGTCTCTACTGTGACCTTGTCTCCATCTCGGCTGATGACGGTCGCCTTCACAAACTCTTCCACTGTATCAGGGACAAAGCATTCCTTCTTAATGTCGAAAGGACGCGTGGAAGCCTCCATACGTTCCTTCTCCGACTTCCTCAGGTACGGGGCAGCCAGCCCAAACACGGACATCTCTGCGTCCCCCATCACTGCTCTAATGTGCATACAGAGAGACGGTTCAACACGTGACACAGTTTTTAAAAGAATTTCCTTTTTTCAAATGTAACTATCTTTCTCTAAAGCACGTATAGAACTTCCAATCCACTGATGAAAACATAGTATAACCATATAATTAACTCTATAATATAATCTCTACCGCTCTAAAAACATTAAAGAAGGGTAGTTTACCTGTCGGTTCAACTCGGATGACAAGTGAGCTCAGACTTCAGAGACTTCAGAGTATAAAATGATGATTCACCTGCAGCGAGCAGAGAAAAAGAGCGTTTGTGTCATCTATATCAGTCCTGTGTTAGCTTAGTTGTTAAATGAGATCATATTTAAACCTGCCTAGTTAAACAACAGGAAAATAAACTATGATAAACAGCATGCAAAGTATAACCAGACTTACAGAGACCAGGTGAAGAGAAAGCAGCTGGTAGACCTGCAGGGAAGGCAGGGATCAAATATATAACCCCAGATAACCCTGCCTTACAAGGCCAAGGGCACTAACCTGACCTGATAACACACACACACACACACACACACACACACACACACACAGTCATCATTTTCATCACTTATGGCAGGGCTCTCCATGGCTCTCATGATGTCTGGCTGCCCTCTCTGCTTGTTTGTCTCCATCTCTCATGTCCAAATAATGTGATTTTTTGGGAGGAGTGCCAGGAACTTTCTGCAGCATAACTCATCTGTGACTCACCCAAACATAGCGTCTCTATCTCTAATTCTGCCACACTTTTTTCCTGTCATCTCTTGTGCTGAATTCTTTTTCCAAGTGAGGACTGGTCATGGATGGAAACCAGATTCCGTTTACTGCCTGGGAGGAGGAGCAAAAAGGACAGAATGACACTTCAAAGGTACCTTATTTACTAACTAAATGACCAGCTCATAGAGTTGACAATGACCTAGACACTTTTGCCATCGGTAGTGCACCTCCCTAGCTTTGTACTGACGACTTTCCTCCTAATCGCCAGCCCAACTTCCAGCATCCCAGCAGACAGATGAAATCTTAGAAAAACCTTAAACAGTCTTCAACCAGTTAGACCCAAAAAGAAGCCACTTTGACACTATGAGGTGAGGTCGTGTTTCTGGAAGAGGTTGGGTTTAGGTTGGTGGTTCAGTTCTGGTCAGTCTTTTGGAATGACTCATTGAACCACAACTTGCACAGATGGTGAACGGGTGAAGAAAGAATTGATTTCAAGGTTTTCAACCACCACCTTCAAGTCTGGAGCCATTATTATTTTCCAACAAGTTCAATTTTTGGTTTCAGATTTAGTTGGAGATCAGAGATCTTCTGCACGCTTAGAGTTTGTAGAGTGCGTGTCTCCTCTGACTCCTGAGCTTACTGTGAATCCATAGAGGAATTCTGAATTCATTAATAGATATTTGAAAATATTCAGATACAGTCATATCATCCAAGTGATGATATGACTGTACATCCTTCTGAACACTTGAATTTTCTAAATTCAACACATAGGCGTCACACAAGCAAAGCAGTGCTAACAGTTTGAAGGCTATACTGCATAACCTCAAGATCTTAATTTCATTCTTATTGTAAGTGCAAACAAATATGTGTCATAGATAGATAGATAGATAGATAGATAGATAGATAGATAGATAGATAGATAGATAGATAGATAGATAGATAGATAGATGTGTGTGTGTTACATTAATGATATTAAGTCTGTCAGTTAAGGCAGGGTATTGTTAGGTGCTATTCTTGGTAGCAATGGTTACACCCACCACACCTCACTGAAGTGACTTGTTGGTCTATTTAAAGGGTCTCACAGCTGCATTCACTGTAAAAAATCTCCCCACCCCAGCCTTCCTCTGCTTTATTCAGATTTTGTGTGTAATCACCACCAACAGGTCAAATGTATTGAAATTTGTAGCTGCAACCGAGTGTTTGCCCAAAGGTTGAGCGTGCAGCACCCTCAACCTTTGGGCAACTCAATCGCAAAGCAATTGCACAGGTCACCTGGTGGGGGGCAACTATCTTTGGTTATATACCTATGTATATAAAAGCAAGGTTGCCAAGAACCATGATTTTCCAGCTAAATCATCATTCTGCAGGAGCTACACTGGTATTTGTGGAGGAGTTTCTGTTTCAGATCTATCAGGTTCTGGCTTGATTCTGAATGTAAATAGTTAATAAGAGTTTCTTTGTATGTAGACAGCAAGACATTTGCCATTTTCACTGATTTATGACAGTTAATCGATGTCGATAGCAGACTGACCATGTCATCACCATCTCGACACACTAAAATATCTTTAAAGACAGTTACAGCAACAGCAAATATTATGGGAACCGTCCTGGTGCATAAAATCTCAAGCCAGCTAATGTGGCAGGGTTCAGTACTTGTGTTAATTTTCAGGCGTCTCATTTTTAGTTTTAATCAGTATTTGTTTTTGTGCAACAGTCTAACTTCTGTGAGACTAATTTGTGAGCATTATTAAAACTGTCATTGTGAAATCAGCTCCTGAACTTATTTTGTCTCTGCTGTGATCTTTGCACACAGCAGATGGACAGGGATTGCACACTGTCACTGCGTACAGATTTGCTTTTACTTCACCCCTCCATTATGATAGCAGGGTTAAGTGTTTGGGTGATATGGGCAAATTAGCCCTTCTCTCATTACCACATGCTTATCATAGTGTTAGCCCTATTGTATACGCTGCAGGGTGGTCGAGATGCATGTAGTTGGCATCCTGTCATCAGCCACTGCCGATGCTTCTGTGACAGCTCTGTCATGACCTCCTGACTGCAGCCTCATAAGTCAGTAGAACAAAGCTGGCACATGCACAGGCATCAACAAATGAATGAATGAGTGATGGATCTTTACATTTGTCTGCAGCAATATGCCCATCAGCTAATCATATGCCATCAGATGTTCAAGAGCAGTTGCTTCAACTCTCGGGGACAATGCCTGGCTTCAAACTGCCACATTCATGTCAGCTCCAGTTCCTCTGAAGCAATCGCTTGGTCAGGATTCAAATCCCTTACAAACTGCTGGAAAATGACTGTTTCTACTTGTCTCTATCGTACATAGCACAGATCCAGTGGAATGTGGTGTTTTTATACCGACACACTGACAGAGATGTCTCATTAAAATCTAGAAACATTTCAGTCCATCGGCTGAGTATGCATGTGATCAAATTTGCCAAATTAGGAGGTTGACGGTCACTGTATTAGGGCTGCAACGATTCCTCGAGTAACTCGAATAGTTTGATTATAAGAAATCTCTGACGGATTTCCATCATTTGGAAAAAGGACCCTTTAATACCCAAAAAATATCATCGCCGACACTTTGTTCCACGCCTCCACTGCTCTCTACACCCGTGTGTGTGTCAGTGTGTGTGTGTGTGTGTGTATGTGTGGGTGTGTGTTGTGCTCGCTGTGCTGAGAATTTCAGCTGTTAGGATCTCAATCGCCACAGTTTGCTAACGGGTGCCGCCATTCGCACTAGCAACCGAGGGGCTCAGTTAAAATATTTTTTATGCTTTAATCCCTGGTTAGGCACTAAAAATAGACCTGCAATAGAAACAAATTTAGGAGGACGCAAATCATTACTTGGTGACGTTTAACAGAAGAGTGTGGTTTGGGTTAAAATATGACGAGTTGGGAGTGAGGCCAACACAAGACTGATGCTAAAGGATGCCTTCTGTGTATTCGCCACCCAGGTATTGAGAATGGGCTCATAGATTAGTCATGAAGCCTTTATTACAAAACATCAGCTGTCATTCCACAAATAATTAATTTCATTACACAACATGAATATTGACATTTTTTCATGCTTATATAACATTTTTAAATGTTAATATAAGCTCCCTTAAACAGTGCAACATTGGGATGTGACATCAATATGGACCAAAATTTCTGAGGAATATTTCCAGTGGCTTGTTGACTCTATGCCATGAAGATCTTTGGCAGTTCTGAAGTCAAAAGGGAGTCCAACCTGGCATTAGCAAAGTGTATCTGATTAATTTGCTGGTCATTATATAATTGTTAACATTAAAACAACAGTTTACTACGTTTAATTTAATAATAATTTACCATTTATTAACAGTAGTATCAATGTACCTCTAATGTTTTCTTTTGATTTATTTTGGTCCAAAATCTCAGATGATCTGGTGACATATTTGCATTATCATCTTCCTTAAACAGTCAGTGACCCCTCATCAATGAGGCCAAAGACGCTGCCGTCCTGGAAAGGTCATTTTCATCAGGACAGAAATATTTCTTCATGGGATAAAGGTGATCACTCAGAACATTTATGTATTACTCTAAAGCAGGCCTTTTGCTCCGTACAGCTCCCTCAGATTCCCGCACTGCAGAGAATAAAGTGTTTTCCTTTAGTCTGTCATATATAAGTAAGTACTGTTGAGTATGGACACTTCTCTGCTACTCTGCTTCCAGGATATAACAAATTGTAACAAAAGAACACTATCAATTAGCATATGCAATTTTACACACACACACACACGCGTATGTAACGTATCAGTTTCTAGTACACAAAGTTAAAAGTAGTCTATCCATGGAAAGCAGTGCTGACTTTTATTCTGTCATCATTTAGGTATTAATCATGTGTGCACTTTATTATTACTCCGGGTGGGATGGATATTAATAGACCTTTTGTTTGCTACCTTGCCTGACCCGACTGCCTTCCGCTGCGTGGCCAGACTGCATGAACTGTGTTAGAGCCTGTTTACCATCCACACTATCAGCTGCATTTTCAGGCTCATAGCCAGTGGGGAGATAGAGCTTTCTGAGCCATACACAGAAGATAAAGTCATGGAAGGAAAAAATAACCACCACAACTACACAGAGAACCTAAAGTGTTTATTGTCAGGCTGGTAAAATGCTGCATTTCAAGTTACAGAGGAGCATCTATCAACCACATGTTTTCTGTATCAGAACATAATAGCAGTGAAGTGTTTTAATAGTGCATACTATGTTTAAAGTTATTATTCACATACTAAAATCAAGATGGAGTTAAGCAAGTAAAAATAAAAACATTCAAAATTCTGAGGCATATGGATGAGTCCTCCGGCATGTCCAGCGTGTCCGTCCTTTCCACTGTAGAATATTTTCAGCAGCAGTGCTGGGCAGAGGAGATCAGGCCAGCAGCTGTTTGTGTTGTCAGTCAGGGTTTATGGGGGATTAGACGTGAGATCCCACAGCTGACAGCTTCAATGACTGCGTGGACGCCATACAGATAGCAGCCCCTTTAATGGATCTGCAAGTGGGAGAGGCAGCACAGGGAGGGGCAAGAGCAACCTGCTTCATTTCAGTAATATTAGGTTAAATTACTTTATATTACTTTATACTGTAAGGTAAACACTCTACAACAATAATGCAGAGAAAATCCCAACAATTAGACAACCCCCTATGAGCAAGAACTTGGCAACAGTGGGAAGGAAAAACTCCATTTTAACAGGAAGAAACCTCCAGCAGAACCAGGCTCAGGGAGGGGCAGCCATCTG
>JAVDPK010002991.1:175521-195019 GCA_034780415.1 Cichlasoma orientale
AAATAAACCAAAGATACAAGTTTAAACAGAAGCAAAAGAACACAAAACACTGGGCCACCGGCCCAGGACATGACAAAGACTCCTTGTTTACATTAGCAAACTGAAATTTATCAGAAAAGTACAGCTTATAGTAGCACGGCTCGGTTCCTTTAATTTTAGTTGTGTACTCTAGTCTCTGTAGTAAAAAGTTGTGATCAGCTGTACGGATTGCTGTGCTGAGGTCTCACAGGACAAGCACAGAGACAGGTCCACTGTCAGAGGTCGTGAGAAGTGCGTTCATAACCTTCACCAGCGCTGTTCTGGATTCATAGAAACAATTCCTGCAACTGATCACAAAGCTGAGTAACAGCAACTCTTATGAGAATTTCTGAAATTAAATCAAGATTAGAAATTGTTCTATAATTATCTAAGACAGCTGAATTGAGTAAAGGCTTTTTAAGTAGTAGTTTAATAACAGCAACCTTAAAAGCCTGTGGAATGTAGCCCAGTAATAAAGATGAACTGATCATGTTGGGTTTAATTAATGGTGAGACTTCTTAGAACTGTCTTGTTGGAATGGGTTCTAATAAACATGTTGATTATTTGAAAGAAGTAATTATCGAGGTTAGCACAGAGAGATCCATAGGACAGCAGCCTAAATAAAGATCATGATATTACTGAAGCTACTGTGAGGGTACATCTGTGAGAAGGCTGTGATTTATTTTTCCCTCTAATGGTTAAATAGTTGTCGTGCAAGTGTTTAAAGGTTGATTAGCAATTAGAAACTTTGAAATTATTTGTAAACATCACTTCACAGACTCAGAATCATATTGACCCTGAATTGTGCTTCTTACTTGAGCGTAACCTTTGCAGAAAACACACCAAGTGTAGAAAGCAGATAAAACCTTCTGTTGTTGACTCTCCAAGCTAAAAGTATCACAGAACCACAGACTTTTCTTCCTCATTACCTGCTTCAAACACTGCTTAAAATAATGCTCTTATTCAGCTAAAATGTAATAAGAAATATGATGTGAAGAAGGAAACACAGCTGTGTCTGATTATGCCTGTAATTAGTGAGTTGTTAATTAATGTGTCACAACAAATGTGTTGATACTGATTACGTTCACTGACAGGTGATTTTTATGATCTTTCAGTGTAATAGTCATCTTTACAGCATTGTTCACACTGGCAGATCTTAGAGTAATGGAAAGATTATGGTTCAGTTTCATGCAAAAGTCCACAGTGGCTTGGGACACAACAAGTTCTACATTTGTTCAGATTTTTTCTGAAACATATCGTAACTGCTTTTGTGAATCTTTGTGGTGTTTCGGAAAGCAGGCTCAGTGTAAACTGGGTTTTTAAAACCTACCGGGTTCACCTGGTGGAAAGGCAGCGTGCAAACAGAATTCATGACAATGTGGACTCCAGACAGTTATCTTATTTTCAACCAAGGTGGCCCAGAATTAAAGACACTGGAGAGGTTCAGTGGGTGATGTTAGCAAGATGGCTGACTGCCGTTTAACCCTTTAACACTAGGCGATCACACCTGTCGTGAACAGCTGGTTAATGCCGAGCGTATCACCCCTGAGACGTCTGATCAAATGCACTTTGAATTACTGTTATTACGCCACCGTCTGTCCTATCAGAAGAATTCAGACAGTTTCTGAAAGCTGAGAAATTGCACTTCACACCCAGTACAGAGTTATTACGGTAATTACGGTAGCTGGAATAATTAGTGATGGTAGGGATGATTTGGTGGCGCTCGTGAATGTGGTCATCCATCCTAATGCACAAAGAGACTAATGAATAAAGGGAAGCAGGTAGATCATTAGCAGCCAATTTATCTCTCATATAGTCCATGTAGAAACACTCCACTGAGAACCTTATCTTACCAGCCTCTTCAAAATCCAAAAATCCACAGATTAATCCACCACACTCCTCTCCCCTGTTGCACACTGAACTATCTAAGAGCTGCTGGGTTTGTTTCTTTATCAAAGACACTCCTAAACCTGTTTAAAAACTCGGTATAAGACAAATCCTTATGGATGTTGAGAACAGACTGAGCCCATCTGAGCACCCTGCCTCTGAGGAAGTTAACAAGATGAGCAATGTTGGCTTCATGTGTGGTGCAGGTACAGCACAGTTGTGTAAACACTAATGAACATTGTGTGAGGAAACCACGACTTTTGTCCAACTCACCAGAGAATGGAGAATGGTAAATGGTAAATGGACTAGTTCTTACACTCCTCGCTGCGCTGCACAGCATACACTATGTTGCTTAGCTTGTGTTTGAGAGTTCTGTCCTTGGGACCAGTGTTTGTCTTAAAGTGTGGCTGGGATGTCGTGCTTGGAGAAAATTCTCCTGCATTTCGCTGACAAACCTGCTACGTAAGAGAAAATGTTAGTTGGTGTCCGACTTTGTTTCGTGTGCATCTTCACTGATTTGATGAACGCCCAGTTTGGACAAGCACACGTCTTCTGAGAATGCCACTGTTCACATTTTGGACTGAGAACACAGATGGTTTGAAAGAGGAGTGAAAGAGGCCATCTATGTCCACTGTGAATGGCCAGCATTGAACAGAGGTGGACGCTTATGACACCAGCTGTCAGCATCCTAAAATACAGCCTAGAGATCCCTTCCAGGTGCCTCAAACCCTGCTCACATCTATTGAGGTCACCTGAAGTGACAAGGTCTCACAAGTCTCACAGTGGTTTCAAATTGAATTGAATTGAATTAGGCTATCAGTTCATTTCCTCTCTGTTTAGTGTCTATGTTCACCAGGAGATCTGGGAGGTGTTACCAACAGCTTGCAGTGAGCCTGGTGCTTGCTGTGGTTCTCCTGATACTTGATATTGGCATGGGAGTTCATTGTAAGTCCGTTTGAGTGTGGCACAGTGCACAGAATCCTTTTCATTGCCCCATCATTTGTTAATTTTGTGCTCGTCTCCGCCTCTGTTACCTGTTGAAGATCAGGCTCTGGCGGCTGTGCTGGGGGTCAGCATGCGCTCAGCTTCATCATCACTCTGGGTTCTCGGATGGCTCTGTGTTAGCATGTTGTCTGTGTAGATACTCGCAAAGAGCTGAAGTTGTGTTAGCAGTGTAATACACCTGTTTCTGTCCTGGAGGCACTTTCCACTTCACCCTGGCGCTTTTGTCCTTTTGTGCAATAAAAATCAAAGTAACGGCCATAGCTTGTAACTGCTGTGTCATTACTGAATTTAGTACACTAATGAGTTATGTTGCTGTGTTACTGAAAAATGTAATGTAATTACAGTAACGCATTCCTTTGGAACACATTACATCCAACTCTGCTGGTCAGGGTGACCGTTCCACTGCAAGCCAACGTGCAGGAGGCACAGCGTTCACTCGCCTATCAAATAAATGTGGAGCAGAAAAAGCTGCACTCTTAGTTATTGTACTTGGTGATTGTAACAAAGGAAACCTCAGCCTGGAAGTGCCTAAATATAGACAGTTTATTAAGTACCTGACCAGACAAGACAATATTCTAGGTCCCTCTTACACTACAATAGGTAATGTGTATCATGTGGTCCCCGTGACGTGCATGATAACGAGATGTCAATCCAAATATGAGACCTGAAATGATCCTACAGTATGTTGCAAACTGATTACAAAGAGAGGCAACCTGACTGCACACATAATCAAAGCTACAAAAAAAACAATTGACATATTTAAACCTGTCCCATAATTAGTGCCCTTTATCTTTTCCATCACGCTTTGAGACCTGAGGAACGACACCATGAGCTCCAAGGTGTGCAAGAACTGTAGCAGTTCAGACACTGACGTCGACCAGGCCCGCGGCGATGCGGCATGCATGGGCTGCGGCTCTGTGCTGGAGGACAACATCATTGTGTTCAAAGTGGAGTTTGTGGAGACGGGTCGCTGGCTGTTGGACAGTTGGTCTCTGCAGAAGGTGAGAAAGACGGGACATTTGTTGCTTGTCATCATTACTTTGTTGTGTTTCTATGAGTCATTTGGTCATAAGGTTGATATTGGCATATACGGTGCTTTGCTGCTAGAAATGAGAGATGCAGCACGTTTATGCATTGGTACTGTTTAAATGATGTGCAGACTTTGTCTGTTTGGTATACTTGAGGTGTATACTGGAATACTGTAGTAATGGTGCAGCTCCAGTAAGTCAGACTCACAGCATAGTGGACTCACTGATTGGACAGTTTGCATGAGAATATTTACTTTAGGTTTTCTTCTCTCTATATTTTGTGTGTGTGTGTGTGTGTGTGTGTGTGTGTGTGTGTGTGTGTGTGTGTGTGTGTGTGTGTGTGTGTGTCTGTGTGTGCTTGCATGAGAGGAGGGCTGACAGGACTAGATTATCCTTTACTAAGTTGTGCTCCAGTATGAAGGGCTGATTCTACTGCAGGGAACACTGAAACAGACACACACATACACATGTGTGCAAACACACTCTGACCACTGCCTTGGAGATGATAAATGTGGGTCTCAGTGTAGCTCTCAGCTCCAGGGAGCCAACTTGGAGACCCAGTTTTCACTTTTTTTTTTTAACCGGGGGAAGTGGAAGCTGGGGCTACAATGGAGCAGTAAGCAGAGACAAAGATGGGTGATGTGCACAGATGGTGGCCAGACCCTCGGGGATCAGGCTGATGTTGTTGTGGGTTTCTCTGTGGGCCAATGGGAAGTGTCCCGACCTGCCGCTGTGGATCCTGTGAACTGTTGCCACACCTAATGACAGGTGGTTTATCATCCTTGTGATAAATTTAGACAAAGCCTATATCATGCGTCTCGATTTACTAAATTAATTCTCTTGATAGATATACAGACCTGAGTGAGTAGTGAAACACATGTTTCAATCCACCTGTTTTATATGAGCAGTTTTTATAGTGAGCATATGAACATATGTTCATATGCATATGAAAATACAATGCAAATGAAGCTACTGATTAAATCCTGATGTATACAAAGCTTGTGGCTTTAAAGGATAAGAACACCATGGATTTTTCTTTCTGGCTTTTGGCTCGATTGTGGATTATTTCAATCATTAAAGTTGATTTTAGAATAGAATAGAACACCTTTATTGTCATTATACAGAATGTAAAATGAGATTGGATAGGCATCCTTGTCTATCTTGTGTTTTTTACAAGAAATTTTGTTTTTCTGAGCAGAATCACCTTCTACAAAAAGGTAAAAATGGCGCTGCGTGTTGATCACATATTACCGTGTATCCCCCACGAAAGCAGCCATCTTGCTCCTTGTTTCCTGTATTTCTGGGACCCGTTGTGTCGCTTGGAACTGTGATTAATCCAAGTTAAAGGACAATATTAAAGCATTTGAGTTCCCAAATCCAGCGAGGTCACCGGAGCGCCATCAATCTTGGTGCGACCAAGTGAAACGTGCCTGGTTTGATTTTGTGTTTAAGCCAGGGACTTCAAGGTTTTGTACTGCACATTTGAACACGTCTGCATAGGGCAGAGCCATATCATATCATTCACGATAATACCGGTAAAAAAAAATCTTTTTTCCCGGGTAAAATAAATTATATCATGATATGGTAATTTCATGGCATAAATACGTCACCCCACCACGCAGCGGAGTTTGCTCATGTGGATCATGTAGTGTTGCCAACTTTGTTACTTTGTTGCTAGATTTAGCGCCTTTTTTTTCTGCAAAAAGCGACTAGCGAGAAATGTAGCTAGTTTTCCAGTGACGTCAGAGAGTTCTGGAAACCTGGAATCCTCCGCTCTTGCCGTGTTTTGCGTCTTCGTGCTGCGTCCGTTCTTCTCTGCGTCGCCCGGACCCCCAAGAGTACCTGGCTGTTGGGTTGTACCGTAAGTCACATGACCTTAATAACGGAAGTGAGTCTTTTTCATGTGTTCGTGATGCAGCCGGCAGACACGTAGAGGCCGCATTGAGCAGGTGGGTGTGTTGCTGTAATACGTCAGTGCATATGTCTGTGGATTTACTGAGCTAGCGAGAACCTTTCTGACTGAAGGATGGAGTTTTATTCATTCAGTCTGTTTACATGTTTTGTTATTTGAGTACTGGCTGTATAGGAGTACACACAGGAGGAAGTAATAATAAGTCAGCCTTTTGCTGTTTTTGCTCACTATATTCTCAGTAATTTTGTTGTATGTATAATGATTAATTTCGCTGTACGTATGACGACAATAAAGCCCTATTCTATTCTTTTCTGTTTACATTTTAACAGCAGGGCTGTGAGTGTTTTGTTATGGAGGAAAAAAGCATTAATTTATTTGAGAAGCATTATTATTTAAACATGCCAATAGTTTATTTTTGAGCAATTTCTCATGTACATCTACAGCTGAATGTTAAGAAAAAAGTGCCCCTGTGACTCAGTAGTGCCTTTTTATTTATGCCTTTTGGGAAGAAAAAATATATCGTATATATATCGTATATCGCCATTCAGCTAAAAAATATTGTGATGTTATTTTTGGTCCATATCGCCCACCTAGGTCTGCATTATTAAACCTGCAGTGCAGGAGACATTTACAGGTAACGAACCCAGAGGCTGCAAAAGAAAAAGCTCGTCCAAACCCAGAACTGATGCCAAAAAAGCCAGTACATGGGACATTAACCCCCCCAGGCCCAGCAAGTCAGCTCCACCCCTAAAATAAGAAGTGCAGTCACTGAGAGAAGCCAAAAAAGGGTACGTGGATTTAAAGTGCCAAAAAATTATTACCCATATTTAAAGTGTTGTGACTTGTTGGCATATAATCTGTGAAAGATATCTCTCATGAATGACATTATGACATTTTGAGACAGAAAGAGCATTCCTGTCACAAGGTAGGAGCTGCAATCAGTTTTTGGCAAGTGACTTTTATATATTCTTTATTTATACAGGCAAAAAGTGTCATTGGCATGCAAACATGCATACATGTATGATCTGTCCAAGAGGGCAGAAACTGCAACAGATATAACATTACAGTTCTATAAAGCTATATTTAGTGGCCAAAAGGACTGGATTGATTAATGTACATACAATAATGCTGAGTCTTAAAGATACTTGTAAAACAGGTAATTTCTTTATATATATGTGTGTGTGTGTGTGTGTGCCCTTCATAAATCCTGTTGACTACAACCTATTTACCAATATAAGCAAAGACGTTACACAGAAATATCAGAAATCACTTTTTGGCACAACACCGGCTCTTGTCAGCAGTCCGTAGCTGGGAGGGTCGCATGGAATATTAGGGCCTGCTGAAAATTAGTAGCTGCGACAATATTTGGAATAAATAAACGTGTTTTTGCATGTTTTTGTGTGTTAGAGCCTTGAATTTAGTTTAGCAGATGAGGCTTGAGGTGAGGAGGAAGAAGATGAAGGGCAGTGGTGGAGGCGGCGGCAGATGAAGCCCCGGGCGTAACGTTGCGATTTTCCAGTTCATCATCCGTTAAATCAACCGATTCACACGAGTCGCTTTTACTTTGACTCGGAGAATTTTCGTGAGCAAGGCCCGATACGTCGCACCGTCCTCGCACTGTCCACATTGTTTTGTTTGATCATAAACATGGTAATACGTCATCAACGGGAGACGGCGCGCGACTGATTAGGGGGCATATAAAACAGCTTCTGCTCATCAGTTGATGAGCCACAGAATCAAAAATAATATTTTTTTTGTTTCTAGGACTGATTTACAAAACATCTATGCAAAGTAGTACATTGGTAATGTGCTTATCCTGTAACAACATTCAAGGTTCCACTTCACACATTGCTGTGATGAAATTGCATATGATTCACAATGCATTTATTTGTGCATATTTATATTAAGATCTACAATAAGAAATAGTAGAATGTTTATCACATCATCTCACTGCACACTTGTTTTTTCCAGTTTTTAATGACACCCAGCTGGAGAATTAGGAGCTCGATGAACCGACTCCTGATATTTATAAACATATCATTTATTTTTTATCTCCTATTCTCATGTTTCCTTGATATTTAACTTAAATGTCAACATATACTTACATGCAATATGCAACAGATACTGCCACTGACTAGCCTTGCATGTTGTGACCATGCACATGTGGGGTGCTTAAGTTCATACGACATTCATGCCCGAAGTTAGCCGCACGTTCAGTTGCCTCTGTTAGTTTTCTTCACACCTGTTTTTCTTCTTGTATTTCTTCTTTCATAAATTAGAAAAATAAAGTCTCAGGAAGTGTGAACTTCAGTGTGACACAGATGTATCAACAAGGGAAAGTATGGCTCTGCAGGTTTGCATTTTCATTGCCTTTATATGCAGTCGCAGCTCTGAATTCCCTTTGTAGTGGGAATACAGTGCTTTTAGATTGCACTCAAATCCACCTTTATCAAGTCAGTAAAGGAGGGAGGACAGTGTTCATCCCTCCAGTAGAGTGTAGACACTTGGAGTATTTGTAGCAAACAGCAATGGAACTGTTTTGCCTGTTTATGGTGGCCCCAACACCTTACTAAAACTAATTTAATCCCTGATGAGGAACTACCATGCAGAAAGGTTTGTAATGGTCCTGTAAACAAGACATGTTAAAAAACAAAGTACCTCTATCTGAGTGACTAAAATGCGCTCTTTTATATGAGATTCCAACCCTTTTCCCTCGTAGGTAGTTGAATGTACCTTACTAGATTCCTTAATTGTCCCTTTTGACCTTAAAAAAGAGCCTTGTGGAGCCTATCCCAGCTACCATAGTGCAAGAGGGTACACCCTGGACAGGTTACAAGCTTGTTACAGGGCCAACACAGAGACACTAATCATTCACTCTGACTTTCATACCTATGGGCAATTTAGAATCGCCAATTAGCCTAAACCCATTTACTGCATGTCTTTGGACTGTGGGAGAAAGCCAGAGTGCCCGGAGTGAACCCACACAAACATGGAGAGAACATACAAACAGAAAGACCCTGGCCAGATTGTTGCTGCGAGGCAACAGTGCTAACCACTGGAAAAGCAACTAGAAGGACGCGCACATTCCGAAAAAAGTGAAGGCTGGGTGCTGGGCCAAAAGGGGACGAAGAAGAAGAAGAAAGGGTCCGCACACCATCAAAGTTCCTGAATAATATTTATTAAAGACAAACCTTAAAGGAGAGTGACGTTTCGGGTCATAGATTGCCCTTCCTCAGACTAGTTTGAGGAAGGGCAATAATAAATATTATTCGGGAGCTTTGCTGGTGTGCGGACCCTTTCTTCATCTTCAGCAGTACTGACCACCACACCACCGTGCTGGCCAGCTGTACTGATGATACATTTTTCTCAGAACATCTTATAATTTCCAGTTTCCTGTTTAGAGGTTCAAGCCATATGCCTTTAATGTTTTATTTAAAATTTCCCTTACATTGCAGAGTGTTCTTGCAGGCTTGATTTGAGGGCCCCGTTTGTCCTTTAAAGTATTTTTCCCGAAACTTCGAGAATAATTAACATTGATTCAAACTGTGCGGTTCCTTTAGCTGAAAAGCTCTCAGCTGTGTTATCTGACAGCTTTGGACAGATTTGACAGCAGGCTGACCGAAAGGCAGCACGGAGGACAGCCACTGTACAATGTAATAGGTGAAGATCAATTCACAGGGCTTGCCGTACATTGATACATACTCTGGTAGGAGCCAAAAAAAAAAAGAAGTATACACTTTCTACATTAAAGCATACATCAAATTTAAAAAGAAAGTGAAAAATACCAGTTCAGCTTCATCCAACCCATTCTTACTTCCAACTTCTCATATACTAAAGCTTTGTCATATTCCGTAGGCATCATATACTAAAAACTGTTTGAGCACTATTAATTCAGTGCTGGCATTATAATTTTTTTTTTATTTTGTGCTGCCACTGATTATGTAGTACTGTCATTCTTGCAATGCTGGATTCTTAGAATGTAAGTCCTTTTATATTCGTAGAGAAAGAAAGAACCAGATTTCATGGTGAAGAAACCTTTAGGAAGAATGTTCCTTTTCTCACCTTATAAAAGCCTCCACCTTGTATTCTTACCTTTGAACTTCAGTTATATGATGAAAAAATGTTGCCTCATTTCCCCTGAAAACTTTATGCTTACAGTAGTTTTTGCTGAATCCTACAGTGCTGCCACATATACTCAATGAATATGATATTCTAATAGTAGGAATACACTCACAATCAAAACAATGCCTAAGATAAAATATCTCAGAGCTCATATATGCAAAATGCTAACATATTCCTAAGTGCCATGCCATGTTACATTGCTGCCAGGCTTGTAATTTTTATACGAATATTACATCTGCATTTCCTTTCCCTCTCAGTTTGTGTTATTGTGTCAAATGCAGGGCTAGATTTGTATCTTCATAGTAACTGCAAAGGATTCCACTGCCTGCAGTCAGGTTCTGGGGCCTGCCTGTGTAAGATTGAAGCTTTCTTTTCTGCTTGGTGAGCACAGAGATGTGAGGGAGGGGAAAGCGATGGGAGGTGGGGGGTAGCAGGGAGAGGACAGGGGGGGGGGGGGAATGGGCGGGGAGGTAAGGGTGCTTCAAAAGCAAGACCCCCGGCGTTGTGCCTAAGGTTTCCATCTGTCTGCAAGAGAGATGCAACATACACAAAAACACTGACTGATGTGTGCATGCGAATGCTCATAAACAACATTATTTGTGCATGAAAGCAATACAAGCGTGCACGCACGCACACATACACGCTTTTTTGTAAGTAAGTAAGGGGTAATGATGACAGAGAGGATTGACACCCAGACAGACAGTCACACCCTCAGAAGTGTGATGGGAGAGTCTGTGTGCAGGGCTTTGTGCATTTCCAGTTATGGTGTATTTAAAGACTGCCTGGGCACTGTCCTAAACCCAGAGGACCAAATGCTGACGATCACCAGGATATATAAATGGCTGCAAGTCTGTTTAGCTGAGGTTTCCCAGTACAATAAATCCATCAGCACTCTATGCGGTATGTGGAAGACCTGATAAATGCTTATTGTGCCTTATTGCTGTGTTTCAGAGCTATATTTATAAAAATGATAGTTTTAGAATTGCAGTGAGCCTTAGCTAGTGAGTTTCAGTTTTGTAAATGTTTCATCATATAAGCTTCCCTCACCCAATCCCACTGAAAAACATCTATGATTTTCTGTAGATAAAAAACAAGCATCTTATCCGAGCAGAAGCCCTCACAGCTCACATTCAGACCCAATTTATTGTCTGGTAATGACAATAAGAGCACAGAAGCCAGGAAGGCAACAGGGTGCAGGTCCCAAATGGCGAAGCCTTGCCAGAGATAATAACAGCAGCAGAAGTAATATATTCATGCATGCATAGAGTGTCACCCCCAGCCAAAAGCACGTTGGCAGAACTCTTCAGCTGAATCACCACTCACTTCAACAGGCTCCCTGAGAGCCAGTCAACCAGAAAGCAGGGGGGTTAAATACCCTGTTAAACATCAATCACTTTTTCATATTGGGAAGGTAAACACCCAGTTTGTGACTCTTATTTAACAAGAATGCAGAAGTTATTCAGGTCACATTAAAAGCTTTTACGGTATGACTTAAGTGAATCCCTAATTGGGGAAGCTTTCTTTCAACCCAAATATAAAGTGTAAACACATTGTATCTAAGCTTTTTAAGAAGGTTAATGCTTAAAGAATAAGTTCAAGGTTTGGTCAATGACACACTTTTTGAAGCATACCACATCATCGGTCTAAAGGCAATGTTATGGCATGGGCATGTATGGCTGCCAATGGAACTGGGTCACTTGTACTTACTGATGATGTGACTGTTGATAGAAGTAGCAGGATTAATTCTGAGGTATACAGGGCTATATTCTCTGCTCAGATTCAACCAAATGTTGCAGAACTTCTTAAATGACCCTTAACAGGACTACAACCAAATCTTGACTTATATAAAATCTGCTGTAGTGGTGTACAGAGACAAGACTGCAAACACAGGGTTCTAGCCAGCGGTTGATCACCCGGCGCTGCACCATGCTGAGGTCGTCTCGCGCCGGGCTGAGAATTTCATAGGTTCGCTATCTGAACTGTTTTATCACTGCAATTAGCAAGCAGGCGCGCACACCGCACACGCTGCACACTCTGTCCCGTTGCCGATACCAGACAGATTTTTTTCCCCCTCTGGCTAGAGGAATCTACCACCGGGCATGGCCAGTTTTGTTCACAATGTGCACGCGCGATCTCACAATGGTCCTGTTTTGCAGGGCAAAATAGCGACCAGCGTGAAACTGAGGGGGAAGTAGAGGAAGAGCGAGCTCAAAGGATTATTTTGGGCTTCCTATTAAACACAAAATCCCGGGAGATTGTCTTGTTTCTTGTCTTCATAGACTCACAAGACTAACACACTAATGTGTTGCTTAAGGAATGTTGATTAACAATAGGGATCCACACCCCCTACTGTCATCAAGTCACACGGTCCAATCAGATTCAGGTGCTTTCACTGACCCGTAGGACCAACCATTATCACAGAATATTATCACAAAATTGGCAAGCTGGCAATAGTTCATACTTTTTGGGTTAAAATATTAATGTGTAACATATCTTGAATAAATTTGGATTAAAACTTAAGGATATGGATCAAACCAAGTTTCTATTATATATGTACATGTGCTCTTCATTTTAACTGAAGCTGTAGTTTTTCCACATTCACTAATTGTTGTTTAGCTTTATTGTGCCTTGCATAGCAAGTGACAGTGATAGGGGAAAAGAATCTAGTATGGATGCCTCAGCATAATTTGCTTTCTTCAAAAGATGCACTATTTTGGCTGGGCGTCTACCAGCTTGTTCTCATTCTCAAGCTGTCAAATGCTGTTGTTTGTCAAAGCCACTGGGCTCTCACAAATATGCGCAAGGTGTCCTTTTGCATCTGTGCCACAATGCAGCAGTGAGACTGCTCTTATTTTGAATTTGGCTAATGTGATGCTCAGAATGGTGCATGTGCGCTAATCAGAAAAAGATGTGAAACTGCAAATCCTATTTCAGCTTTTGAAGAAGGGAAGCACCCAATGATTGGAGAAAGTTATGTTTATCACCGTTCACACTGACACAGTGTTCATATTCTTTTGTCTAGGTGCTGATAATGTTTGTTTCTTTTCCCCAACAGATGAATCTATATCCATTACAAAAGCAGGGACTCACGACATGATGAAATCTGTACCTTAGAAAAGACTACTGCTTTCCTCTCTGGTCTTCTTTAGAAAACTATGGGAAATCTGCAGATAGAGGGACTAAAAGAGGAAAGTGCATCTCACCTGCCCTCACTTCTGACTCCAGTACATACCAGCATTGATTTTAAGTTTCTCTTGCTTGTTTATACAGCAGTCAGCGTCTTTGCTCCACAATACATATTAGATCTGCTTAAACGCTATAAGCCATCCAGACCTCACAAGTCATCTGGCACTGGTGTTCTGCCTGCACCTTGGGCCTTTTGAAAATCTGATGGACCTGCCTCATATTTTTTTATGCTTCTGCTAGAAAAGCCTTGAGAATTTAACTTTTTTCAAAGAAGAACTCATGTTTATTTCAGCCAGGCATGAGTGAATATGAGTATGTGGTAAAAGAGAAAGAAAAGCCCGTTTTGAAATGGATAATATAAAAAATTATTATATTTTGAATGGAATCCAAACATCTGTAGAGGACAGAGCATAATTTGAATGCTGCTCGTTGATCTGAGATAATGGCACATGCTTCTAGCACAGTGTTCTTAGTTACCATCTCCAACTGAGACAAGCAACTGAAGTGTGTGCATGTGTGTGGATTAGCTCCATGTGTACTCTTTGAGCCTTACAGCCTTACAGCATGCCCTATTTGATCTGTGCTTGTAGAGATACAATATGTGCATATGTGTGTATACGCATGGTGAAATTCCCATTCCAAAAGAACTCCAAAGGCAGCCACGCTTTCGGAGGCTTGCATCAGTGTTGCGTTGCAACATCAAGCCCTCTGTGCTTTCCCTGGGAAAACAATAGCTTATCTACTCCCCCTCTTGTCCGCATCTGACAACATCAGCATTCAAGGCCTCTTTAGCACCCAGACAGCGATGAGCTACTTAGCAGCACAAGCCCATAGGATTAACTGCTGATCTACTCATTCACTTTAAGCACTGCAAACAGCAGACTTGATGATAGCAGAGGTTTAAAAGTTGGAGGTGAGGCACTTATCACCAGATGAGCCACTTGATATCTCATCTTTCACTTTGTAAACTTTCACTGCAGTGAAGGTGATAAAACCGGGACACAATGGCTGCTGGATAGCTCTGGTGGCCTCTCTGTAGGAAGGAAAGATATCCTCAGAAAGAGTGTATGGATGCAACAGAATGGCATGCAAATTAATTCAGGCATCTTTTGTCTTTTGGAGGCCCTAAAGGCACGATGTCTGGTTGCCGTATGGGGTGGTGCTGCGAGGACATTGAAGTGCACTGGAGCATTTTATTCACCAGAATAGGAGGAGGAGGATTTATTTTGATTTATTTTGGGTTAAATGAGAGGAAATTATTCAGAGGTGTATGAACTTATAACCATCAATGGAGGCTATTGAGTTTTATTGCACAGTTTACTATTATTGTTGGAGATTCATTGAGTTTTGGGCATGAGCTGTAGCCTTGATTTACTACCTAAGCATAGACTAGATTGAATGTTCTTTGTTGTGAGAATTCGGCTGATTCTTATCTGGATGGTTGCTTTTCAAAACCCGGGTAACAGAGAGAGATAAAACTGCAACTTGACTTGTGGGGTGGTCAAACAAAAGACTGTCCATGGTCTTTATTAAACAAACTGACCTTTTTCAACACGGCATCGTGCAAGACACATCTCGAAAGACAATTCCTGTTTATCGCTGCCGGGGTGTATCTCATTAATGTGGCTATTGCAACTCTAAGTGTCATGCTAACTTTGCACTCTTCACCCCCACTGCAGATTTTTGTGTAAACAGGGATTTGCACAACACAGTGGTCGAATGGCATTCATCGGGGTTGAATAGCACGAGCCTTACGCAGCCTTCTCAAAATGTGTTTTTCCAGCACGGCCGTTGTGTGTTGAACAAAAGACAATTTAAATATGAATCTGAATCAAATGAATAAAATCATCTTTTTTTGGTCTCAGAGTAACAATGACAATCCAATGACAAGCCGGTGTCATCACCACTGATAAATAAACAGCAAATTTAACAATGTAGACACAAGGATTAATCTCTGGATGACTAGAACGAGGGTTTTGCAGGGAAAGATAAAATTGCAGATTGGTTTGTGGGGTGGTCAAGGAAAAGACTGCATGTTTGCTTCCATGTTTTCTTTTGTTTTTATTAAATAAACTTTGTTTTATTATAAACCTCAGCCTTCGCTCAGCCAAACTTAAATCCTAACGCAGTTTTTTTTTCTTTTTCGTGTCACAACAGCATTTTTTTCCCCTCTTGACATCCGATGAAGATTTTTTTGTTTGCTTGTTTTTTCTGAAGAAGATCTTTCGAAATACACTCTTTCACATCATCCTGCTGGTTTCAGCCGCCCCGAGGAATTCAGTGTTATTGGAAAACGATGATGATATCTACAACATACCCGGTGATACAGTGTGCGTGTGTCCATGTGATACATTCCATTCAAGGAAGTCTCATGACCCTTTTACTATAACGCACTCTTGCTCTCTCAGCCACCCCCTCAACTATTCTCACACACTCATAAAAGCATCAAATCATCATCATCAGCTGCACTTCTCCGCTGTATGTCCTGGGGAGAAATAAACACACGGTTCTGAGTTTTTACATCTGCCAAAAAGATGCATGGCTGCTGTTTTTAGAAACTGGCCATTTTCTCAAAGCATAACTAGGGAAAAGAAAAGAAAGAATAATAACTGTAGAAGACAATCACTTCCTACCCAGAAGTGGGAAGAAAAACTCCACTCATTTTTCTTGTATTATTGAATCATTTCTTGCCCTCGAGAAGTAGCTGTGATACAGAGAGGAGGGGAAAGAATTAAGCAGAGTGTTGTGGAAGCATTTTAGATTACCAAATGTTAATTCAGAGAGCTTAGTCTCAAAGTTTCTGCCTGCCCGAGTGTATTTTTGAACAAATTAGGTTCAGTGTTTCATGTGGCATGAATATATTTAGCCATAAAGACTGTAGATTTACAGTATGTGTCATGTAGACGATTAATCTGAAATATTTAAAGAAGTGTTCCCAGTGAAGGTACCCTAATTAGCACCAACACTATCCAAACCGCGCTCTATACGAGTTCAGCAACCTCTCTAGTATTCTTTTTGCTGAGTGGTTCATCGCATTAATCGAACCGCTCCTGCAGTGCTGTGTTTGTGGATAAGGAACACTTCCCTCAGTGGAACAAATTAGCTCTATTAGCGGTATGATAAAAGGGAGAATCTCCATTTCCCCATGTGAAGTCAAGCAGCTAAATACAGCTCCTTGTGATGCTTGACAGGGTTGGGAAGATTCTGTTGACCACTGTGCTAGGACTGATTTATTTTGCAAAAGTTAAAGCTCTCTTTCCTGAACTTATTTATTTATTTACTGTTCATGTGTGAGATTTTCCATCTATGTCTATTTAAAGATCTGCAGGAAGTAGCATACCCTACAGTTCACCCTCGTGCTGAGGTCTCATGGGACTTAGAGTTCATGGGAACCAGAAGGGAGTTTTCCGACTCCGGTATCTTTTTGCATGCGTTCACATCCGCCGCTGCACTCACTCTCAACACTAATCATCGCTAATCCTCCACCTTCCCCAACTGTAACCACTTCCTTCAATTTTCTGTTTCTATCCTCATCCGCAGTCTTGTGTCTGCCACCTCGCTCCCTTCACCCCGTTCCAGTTCTGTGTATGAACTTCTCAGCTACACTGCAGAGACTTAACAACCTTTCTGCTGCTCTTTCTAGCCCCGTTCTCTTTTCATTCTCTTGCTTCCTTTCTCCTCAATCAGCTTAATTGCTATGCTCCTCTCCATCTGTGTGTTTGAGGCTTTATCTCCTGTCTGTATCATGTTCCCGAACGATTGGCTATTATCATTCTCTACCTGAATCAGCCATACCACATTCATACTCGTTTGAAATGGCACTCACACACACACACACACAGACACACACACACACACACACACACACACACTCCTAATCCAACACATGTGAGACCCCTCGATCCCCAAAAACCTCTGACCCTCTCTTCCTGCTCAGCTGGGCCCTATTAAAATAGGCACTGATTAGAAAGCTAACAGGAGCCAAGATTACCCTGTAATGAAGGAGTTCTGCTTCGCATTGCCTCTCTCATCTTTTGTCTCAGCTCTGTTCTCTCTCACTGAATCAAATGAAATAACTAGGACAATCAAGATGGCTGATTGGAGCGAAGGATATTGGAAATGTGTCTGTGGTTTCACAAATTGCTGACCTAATACATGGGAGTGGATCCACTCTTGTTTTGTAGGTCAGTACTGCAGCAAAAGTCGATAAGAGCGCGTGCGCCTCTAAATTAGCTATGCATTACATTAAGCTTGACCTTAAAACAAAGAGAATGTACTTTCTGTGCTGTTTGAGCTTGAAGAACACTGATTGTGTTTTTTTTTTTCCAGCAAATTGATATAATCAGTTGAAAATTGCTGTCAGGGTGCTGTTGTGGTGAAAAGATTGTTACTTGGATTTTATGTTATTGTTCTACCATTCCCCACACCTTTCTCGCAGAGTATTCTGCCAACACAGCTGCTACCCAGTTGTTCACTGCTGTTCTAACTGGCAAGAATGTCTTCATTCATGTATAACCCCCCACCAGCCAGGGGAGCCTCAGTGCGTAAGCGCATGTGTGTGTTTGGGTTGTGTATGTGACTCCGAGTGTGTTGTTCTTAACTTCCATGAACATAAAACACAGATGCCCTGTTCTTACTCTATTTCCCTATGTAAGCATGTCTTGGCTATGCATGCTGTAACACTGGACCTTACCCAAACACAAAGCTCTGTGCAGAAAAACTCGACAGCTGCACTCAATTACATTAACTACCACGGGCTGAAAACACACACTCACTCCAGCCACTGGCTCCAGCCATAATCAACAACTTATTCAATAAGCTCAAAAATGCAGCTCTCTTATTTCTCTGATGTGCTTCTCCCCATCCATCCACCTTCCCTGTATACATATATATATACACAAGCTTTAATGCTCACATACATACTTTATTTTTACTGAGCACATTTGTTTCTGGTTGAGCTTCCTGTTGGGGTCAAAGCTCAGCTCTTAGGAGGTAACTGAGTGTTGTTGTAGGACACGGGGGGGAGGGTTACTGGGAAATTTCAACAAGCATTCTCATGAATAGCTCCACAGAGGAAATGTCACAGATTTTTCGCACACATATTTAGAGGAGTTAACATCTAATCTGCTGGGAGACGAGAAGAGTTTGCAAAGAGGGAGGTCTGACGATCTTATTCATCACAGCTTTGAGAATAATTGAAGTGCTGATCTTGGATGTTTTAACAAGTCCCCCCTCGAAGGTATACATAGGAAATTTCAGTCAGGATAGGTTTTCGTTAATCACGAGGTATTAACTTGCTGAAGGGAGATGTAGAATTTAAAAAAAAAAGGTAGTTGAAGGAAAAAAAGTAGATATCACTGCTGGGCACTGGGAGTGTATCTTAACCAAAACACATGTCGATTTAGGGGAACAATAATGATAGCTACCATTTCAATAAGAAGAGATCGTTAGGAGGAATTGAACATGATTTATTGATGTACAGAATTCAATTCAGCTATTTGGCGATTAGACTCCAATAGCCCATCATGGAAGAGTGGAAGCCCAGCGCTCATAGAAGTTAGGGCAGGATCCCCGGAGTCTAGACGCTGGCGGTGGTGAAGATAAAGATGGAGGCTTGGATGGAGCACTGAGTGACTTGGGTAAGGTGGAGATGGGGAGGAGGTGGGTTGTACGAATGAGTCTGCAAGAGAGAATAACAGGTAAGCGGTGAGATTTAAAGTATGCAGAGTGGAGGCTGATTGGATTGAAGAAGGTGGGCCCAAAGATGATTGGACTAGAGCAATGATTCCAGATTTTCCTTAATGAACTTACACATAAGCTTCATGACTAGATTGAAATTGTTGTTGTATGTTCATTAGTTGGGAGTGGGACATTAGTGTGGCATTTCATTGTTTTATTGTTTGGGTCAAAGGACCTAACATGGGTAAAACTGGCTGAGACTTTAGAACTGGAAATGCTAATTATGCAAACAAAAATCTGGTTGATATTTAGAGCTTTTTGCACATGCAAAGTTGCTTGAATGTTATGTCCTGAAGACTACCTTATGCAACCTCCTCTATTTTTCTTTTATTTATGCTCTCCTTCACCTCTTCGCCCTTACCTTCTTGCATATTTTATTTGTACATTGTGTTATCTTAGCAGGTTAAAGCCGGACCTCCTTTTCCTTCATTTTATACGATACTTTACACCACAAAGGATTCTCAGCTATTTGAATGGGAGGCAGTGCAGCTGCAAGCATGCCATCTTGCTACTGCTCTCTCTTTTTGTAACATAGTGTGTGTGTGTGTGTGTGTGTGTGTGTGTGTGTGTGTGTGTGTGTGTGTGTGTGTGTGTGTGTGTG
>JAVDPK010002991.1:195119-207196 GCA_034780415.1 Cichlasoma orientale
ACTGAGTGCAGCTTCTACCCTGTGATAGAAATGCTGTTTCTCACTCAAAATGACCTGATATCATTCATGAGAGAAATGTTTGACATGTTTCACAGGTTATAGGTCAACAAGTCATTTACAGCCGTTTAAATACAGGCAATTATTTTTTGGCACAACACCTACCTACGGATCACAAAGGTGATCCGTAGGTAGGTGTTGCTTGCTTGAAGTTAATCCCTGTGTGTGTTCAATAACAAAACCACACACCCATCGATATATACTCCACATTATCCTGTTGTATCATTCCATCAATTCTACAATAAATCTTCAGTGACAAACACTCGGGACTGTCCCTTCTAATCTATGCCCCTCAGTGGCCACATCTAGAGTTGAACTCAGTCAGTTAGTGAATGTCCAGTAGAACATTTGGAGGCCCTAGTGAGGATATTGTGGTTACTGAGGATTTGCCAGAGATGTCCCAAGACCAGCAAACACCTTATCACGCGGCAGGTGCCCGCCCACGACACATGGCACGACAACCAGCCTGGATGGAGGATTACATAGTCTCCCTCCCAGAACAACAAGAAGTGGCATTCAGCCCCCAGGATGCGGCTTACCTGTCCCAGCGACAGCCACCCTGTCTCAGCCTGAGGGGAGCACCAGAGAGATATGCCAGGACGATGCCTGTCACCCCTTTGCCATTTGGGTATGCTGATTCGGGTGCTCAGCTTGGAGCAGGCACAAAACATCGGCATGTACCTGATGAGGCAGACCCCCTTTACCAGAGCAAGCCTATTACACCGCGGCCAAAGCATGATTCAGGAGCTGCACCAGAAGTCCTTAATGTTCTTCACCAACTAATGGAGGAGAATCAGAGAATGCAAAGGCAGATGCTGCACCTGCAGTGGCGATTTGACAAGAGAGCTGCATCGCCAGTCCCACAACCACACATGGACTCTCTCATCCATTCTCCATAAATAGGGCAGGCAGCTTACCTGCCACATCCATTGCAGCGGCATGATGGCGTGGACCAGTTCCCACCCCAGCCGCCACCTCCACCAGCAACGACTTGAAATATGCCACCTCCAGGCAGTGACGGTACCTGGCCACAGCCACCACCTCCAGTAACAGATGACTCACTGCCACCTCTGGTGCCAGATGTGATTGCAGAGCTCACAGAGCTGCTGAGGGACTTAAAGACAAAGCAACAGGGGCCACACCCAGAACCATACCCCGTACCAAAGCCACAAACCCCCGACTGCTGCCAGCCTCATGTACCAGCAGAGAGGGAGTCAGACTTTGGCATCCAGCAGCGTGAGGTAGTCTACCGTGGTCCGAAACACACTATCCCTCAATGTACTAAAGGGGACCCAAGGGAATTTGCCAGGCTCAAGGTTGCATTGGAGAATCTGTTGCCAGAGGATGCGACAGAGCGCTTCAAGTACCAGATTCTTGTCGACCACTTGAAATATGACGAGGCCCTACTCATCACAGATTCGTACACCAACTCCCCCTATCCTTACACAGAGACAATGGCAAGCCTTATTAATCATTATGGGCAGCCACACCAACTAGCGCTCAAAAGGATCGGCGACCTGATGGAAGCCCCAAGTGTGGCATGGGGTGACGTCAGTGGCTTCAAGCGGTTTGCACTAAAAGTCAGCGTGTTAGTCAGCATGCTGGATCAGCTGGGAAACAGTGGACAGACAGAGCTATGCTGCGGATCCCACGTCACCCGACTCCTCTCCAAGCTGCCTCCAGACATGTGGGCAGAATTCAAGAGGTTCTTGTACGCCATGCGCATCACCATCCCCAGCCTCCTGCACTTCTCTGACTGGCTCGCGAGGACAAGAACAGTGCAGGGCCTGCAAGGCCTGCACCAAGCTGCTCAATGCCATCTGAAGATGCTGTATGAGAAATGCAAAGGGAGGCATCTGCAAGCCTTGCATGAGGTGAATGCCAAGCCTCCTACGGGGAACACTGCATGCTTTGTCAGCATGACCAATGAAATCCTATACCTCGATAAGCAGTCAGGGTGCAGCCAGGTACTGCTGAAAGTGAGCAAGGTGCTGCTGCGCAACGGGCCCCTGGCCATTGAGACATATGCCATCCTCGATGATGGATCAGAGCGGACCATAGTCCTCCCGGAGGCAGCAGAAAGGCTCAAACTGAGAGGTGAAGCTGAAGACCTGGCTCTTCGGACCATGCGGCAGGACCTCCAAGTGCTACGTGGCACCGCAGTGTCGTTCTCCCTCTTCACCCGCAGATCAGCCGATGAAGTCCTTCAAGATAAACAGAGTATTCACAGCAGACCAACTGGGACTGGCAGAGCACACCTACCCTGTGAAAGCACTTCAGAGAAAGCACAAGCACTTAGGAGGCCTACCCCTCCACGCACTGAACAGGGTTCGCCCTCTGCTGCTGATCGGATCGGACTACACTCATCTCATCACACCTGTGGAGCAGGTGCACCTGGGTCCTCCAGGCACTCCAGCTGCATTGAAGGCACGGCTTGGCTGGACCCTGCAGGGGCCCCGTTTACATAACACCGTTTCAAAATGAAAACGGTGTCATTTCGATGCGTTTCGGCCTCCTGTTTACACGAGAACGGAGTGAAAACGATGCGTTTTCAAAACTGGGTCCAAAGTGGGGCGCTTCAGAAACGCACCAGCCTCGTGTAAACGGTTGAAGATGGTGCGTTTTGGAAACGGGGGTACTAACACATGCGCACTATGGTTGCAACTGCCACAGTTTTCCGCGCATGCGCTAATAGATGAACAACACTCGTTAGGGTTGGGATTCACGAGTGCTTCAGCGAACTTCGAGTAGCACGATTCACAGTCGATCTTTTCTTGTTTTTGCCGTTTTATTATTGAGTGTTGTGTGCAGCCATGTAAACGGGGCCTAAGCAGAGAAGCCCGACCTCCATCTCCCCAGCCACCTCAACCAGCTATCCCAGGCAGGGTAAACAGTTCCATAGGGGTCTTGGGAATCGCTCTTTGTCTGGCCCCTCACCCAGGACTTGCCATGGGAGACCCTAACAGGGGGACAAGCCCCTAGAAAACATAGACAACACAGGTTTCTTTTGTTTTCACTGTTTTTTTTTTTACTTACTGTTGCAAAATTAAAAACAGTTCTTGGGTTGCCTCCAACAATAATTTCATGCAGTCCTGTTTCTGCAGTACCAACACGCAAAAGATTCATCCAAGAACAAAATATCACTTTTTTTTTTCTTTTAATATTTTTTACTCATGAGTCAGTCCAAACAGTTTAGTCAATTGAAAAAAAACTTGTTCAAGATTTTCTGCAAGCTGGCACTGCTGGTTCTGTAAACAACATTTCACCTCATGGAAGCAATTGAGGATTGAAGCAGACCTGCAGAGTCAGATATATTGGTGTGAAGGAGACATGATGCTTTTGATGTTATGGATGGAGCCAAAGGTATGTGCAAGGTATACAATTAAAATAGTCCCTGAGATGGAACCATGAGGTACACCACTAGTGACTGGAGCAATACAGTGAGGAGAGCCTCTTAATCTAATAGAAATGGGATAAAATAAATAAATAAATGTAAAAAAATAGAAAAAAAGAAAAAGTGAAATTATTTAGAGCTTCTAAAACAGTACAACCCTTCAGGTAATAATAATATAGCATCAAGTAATATAGATATATTCCATTTGTTGGTCAGTGTGTATAACTCTGTGGATTTTAAGGGACTGGGTGCTGAGAGGACAGAAGTTCCTTAGTCAGTTAGGCTCAATGAAAGAAAGTAAATTAAACAGAGTGATAGTAGACTGAGGAGAGCAAGAGAGAAAGGACAGCAACTGACTGACAGTGACAGACTGCTGCAACAGCTGAGCTCAGCCCAGATACAGTACAAAGGTTACAGCTATTAATACACCAGGACACATACAAACACACGCAAAATGTGAAACATTGAATTTAATTGATGTCACTTCTAATTTAATTGATGACCCTGCTCAAGTCAGGATCACTCAGTTTACTCTCACCCTTTAACTTTGCTTTGCATTAATGTAAATAATCTGAAACCCTGTGATATTCATTTTACTGCCAAGGAATTAATGTCAGTGGTTCAACCTTCAGACACCCCAGTATGAGCAATGTGACACCTTCAAGGCCCAGGATACATATGACCGGGCGAGAACATACTACGTATGTATTGGGTGGCTGTCAATGACAAGAGTGCCCGGGCAGAAGCTACACTGAAGATAGCTCGAAGAGTATTCCGGAGCTACAACTGTGGGACGTCTCGGCTGGGTGAACGCTGCATTTCTGACATGGTCAGTGACAGTCACTGCTCAGCAGGAAGCCAGGAAAGAGAGACCTGCTCAGACAAAAGCTCACCTCTCGCAGTTCTGTCACAAAATACTGAACTAAAGATACAAATGGAGAACAGCAAACTGCTCTGACTCAGCAGAAGTGCCCACTGGACTGAAGAATTTTAGGGCTGGATTTCACAGCGAGCACATATTTGGAGTCTGTGGAATGTTAAAAGCCAGTTGTCACTTCATTCATGCCACATGGTACACACTCCTGGATGCAAATGCTCAGCAGCGAACACCAGTGGATTTTTAGCACACCCCCAAAGCAACGCTGGATTTCTGCAGGATCAATCATCATTAATCGTCAGTGCTCCAATGGATCTAATCTTTGAAAACTACAATTCAGTTTTGCAGATTCACTGATTGCAAGCAGGTTTTATTGTTCGTTTTTCTGGTCACTACAGTCACTCCTGGACTGCACGAGATGCTGAATTGTTCTTCTTCACAGTAGATGTAATCCACAGTTAGTGGGAAGTGCATTCTATAGAGGATTACAGCCTTATCACGCGAAACAGTGAATGTTGTGGGGTCTGAGGTGGATAATCTACGCAAACACTGCTGCATTCAGAGCCAGCAGCTGGTGGCTTTAGTATATTATTTGAGATTCGCCCGACGTTTTGGTCCAGATGTTCCTCAACACAGTGCTGGTGGTCCTGACAGACCTGGCAGCCAGGTTCCTGGGCACCGCCTTGTTCCGACGGCACTTCCACTTGCTGCTGTCAGCACTGGTGATGTTCGGACCCATGCTGAGTCTTTGGGTATCTCACCACAGCATCTTTGCCAAGAGAAGCCACTTCCTGTACAGGTGAGACTGCTTCCTGTTACACATGTTTCCTTTGTTCCATTGATATTTTGCCACTCAACTACATCTGGAATAGCTCCAACAGTGGCTGGGTACTGTTTTTTTCTATCTGGTTTTACATATTTAGTAGATACATCACAGTTCATTTAGGGGCTGTTTCTGTCCACTTGGTGAATGTGTCATACTTTCCTTTTAGCTCTGTTTTGGTCTACACCAGCTCCTCAGGAAAATATCTGGCTCTTTAGCAGCAAAACCAAGTACAAGTGATTTTTAATAATGGAGTACTACATATAATATTTTGAATATTTAAAATCCAGTGGAACAAAGTATAATTTCGTCATCTCTCTTCTCCTTCTTCCAGGATGTTCTTGCGCTCGGGATGGGGTTGGACCTGCGTCTTTGTCGGCTCTTTCGTTTTCCTCCTCTCCTTTTCCATCCGTCGTTCCCTCTCTCTCTCAGTCCGCCACCTCTCAAGGCTTGGGCTGGCTGGAGGACTGTGGCTCGGTTTCTGCAAACTCTTGGATCTCTTGGAGAATGCCACAGGAAGCTGCTACGAGCCTTTACAAGCTGGCCCCGTGGTCGCCAATGAGCAGCCTCTGCTGGTGCTGCGAGAGGGGGAGAGCAAGTCTGAGTGCCTGAAAGCCGGAATGCTGTGGAGGGGATATGAAGTTTCTGAAGACATCTTCCTCCTCTGCCTTTGCTGCCTGCTGCTGGCAGAGGAAACGGCCGTATTTGGACCTTATTTGAACCTTGGGGGAATCTCAGATGCCCCCCTGAGAATCCTCTTTCTGTTCTGTGTGCTCCTGCTTGGGCTGTGGGTCTTCTTGCTGCTCTGTCTCTTGGCTTACTTTCCTCAGTTCCCCACCCAGCTGCTGGGGGGTGCTCTAGGCTGTCTCAGCTGGAGAGGACTGTATCAGGGCTGGTACCGCCTGGGGCCAAGCTGGTACTGCCCCGGGAGGCCTGGTCTGGGGCTACTTAACATAAAGTCTAGCAGTAGTGAAGCGGAGGATGCACAAGTGAATCATGATCATTGCAATTAACTAATAAAACAAACATTTGAGAACTAAATTTAAATTAAATTAAATTCCAAAGAAACAGGTGGACAAAGTGGGCTATGAGAGCTCTTAATTTTTTGTGTATGCCATGGAAGCAAATGTGTTTATCTTTACTGTTATGTACTGTCAGTTACAGATGATTCCTATCTGTTCTTTCCCATGAGATGCCAGCTAGAACTGTGTGTAGAACTGAAAGCAGTTTTACAGACACTGGTTTGGTCGAGTTTGCTCACTTTCTCTTTTTTTCCAGATTGTTTGCTGTTGTATTTGTTCCAACCAAGCTTGGATGTCATGAATAAAGGTTATTGGTTATGGTTATTACTGGATCAAAAAAACAAGATTAAGGTTTCTGAATGTGGATCCAAAAAAAAAGTGGCAACCTCCAGGAAGTGGCCAAAATTGCACTTCCTCTAATGGCCACTTGAGGCTGGCTCCAAAAGTGTGTTAATCCCCACAGACTCCTGTGGATAGTTCCTCCTTCATAACAAGTTAATTTTTTTACTATAACTGAACCACCTAGATACTGGAGTTGGTGGGATGGCTGCTTTGACTGACAGGTTTCCTCACATGGGCAAATAATGCCCACCAATTTCTACTAGGTCTCACCTCTGTTTGTGCCTTTTTAACCTTTTAATAACAGTCTTTAACATATTTAAGTACCCGTAGTGTCACTAGCATAACAGCATTTAGATAAAGGTGTAGATTTTAATTTCAAAATGTATAATATATATACACACACACACACACACACACAGTGCTACCCCTCTGCCTCCTGGCATTAGAATCCCCTGGAAGTAGAAGTTCTTGAACACGTAACCAGGTCTCAGTAGATCTTAACGGGGTGCATGGCTGACTGTACATGACAAACTCTCAAGAGACATTTTTCCCTCCTTAATTTGTTTTATTGATAAAACATCTCCAGAAAGAATATATACAAAACTTCAGCCATCAAAGAGCAGAAAATAAATGCTGCCTTGAAGTCTGACATCAAATCAGCTGTTAAAGTCCTTACACAGTTTTCACAGCACTCAAACATGTTGGGAGGTTGTATCATTCATCTAGTACATAGAAAGATAGTGAGCTCGTCTGAAAAAACAGATAAATAACATTTGAGGTTGATTTTCTTTCTGTAGGGAATGAACTCAATTTTCAGATCTTACTATAAAAGTTCATAAATCAGAAAAAAAATTTTTTAAAAAATCCTTCATTAAAAAAAAGATGATAGACTGATAATCTGTACAAAACAATTCTAATGACCATCCTGGACTCACAGGAAGTAACATGGCAAAAAAAATAAAGGCATGGTTTCCTTTTTTTTTGTTTTCAGATGACAATCTCAACACTGCAAGCGGAGGCCGTGCTGAATATGCGTCTGCTGGTCATTACATCATCAAATAACCACTGACATCATTCAATGGTGACGAGTGACAGTTCGGTTTGTAGTGCTACAGCTTCTAAGTGCTGGTCAGCTGCAGCAGCTCATCACACAGTATGAGCAACTTCACTGAGCAATCACTGACCTCCTGTTTGTTGCCAGCATGGTAACACGTTACACTCAAGTGAACGTTTGTGTACATTTTAGGTGTTTAAAGAGGAACGTGTATGTACTGTCAATCTTACTGACATGGTGAAATGAAACTGGCCTCTAGGAAGTGTCAATGCAGTGTTAAGATTCTGGGAGTTTAAAAAAAATAAAATAAAACACTTAAAAAAAATTTATACGAGGGTGAGGGGGTGGGGTGGGGTGGGGGTGAGGTGAGGTGAGAAAAGAAGTTATCAAGATATTGAGGGAATGGGGGAGTCAACAGAGTCCAGAGGCTCCCAATGACAATTCATCATGGCATCGTAGAACTCCTCGCTGCGCTGCATGAAATCTTTGTTCCACAGGTCCACGTCGCACTCGGGAATGGGCTCTGGGAAAAGAAAAAACAATGTAAACAAACATGTCTCTGGAGGATAACACCCCCCCCCCCCCGGTAGGTTTTAGTGATGGCTCAGTCTTACCTTCTGCGTTATCCTCGTCTAAGTCTTCAGCCTCCTCGTGGCTCTGCTGGAATGACACCAAAGATCAGCACAACGTTGTCAAACAGAAATCAGAAAACCGACTGGATATTTCATGGCAGTAATTAACAGAATATAAATACGGGCAGTGTGCCATCCATGCTTGTCAAAGTGTTCCCCTTACCTCTACAGCTCCTGACATGTCTGTGGACATTGGTGGCACCCCCATGGGAGGCGGTGGCATCATGTGACCTGGTGGTGGGTATCCATACGCGCCGTAGTTGTAGTTATAGCCGCTGTTGTAGCCGCTGCCGTAGCCGCTGTTGTAGCCGGTATTGTTGTAGCCACTGTACTGGTCGTAGCCCCCCCACTGAGAGTAGTAACCCTGGTTTCCGCCGCTATGACTGCCATAGTAACCGGACTGAGTCTGGTTGTAGCTGCTCTGGTAATTCTGGCCCTGGCCCCCATGGTAGCTGCTCATCTTCTGGCTGCAAAACGAGAAAGAGAACACATTTTTAAAAGTGATCGACGTTATCTGACGAAGGATTTCCATGAATGAAGGCGTCTCAGAGGAACCTGAATGGATTTAAAGGTGTAAATTCATTAGAATTAAATGAATGAACCACATTTCAGAGTAAATTTTCTGTTTCAATTGTATCAAAACATCAAATAAGACTGAGATCATAATTAATTGCTCTTTTTAAGTAGCTTTACATCCTCAATTTAAAAGGTTGTGTTCAACACTGAAGCAAGCGAAGTCCAGGCAGTCACAAATTTTGTATGCAGCTCTTGGGTTTTCTGTCATTTCTCTGAGCACTGCACAATCCGACCTTGAGGTGAATCTGCTGGGATGTCCACTCCTGCGAAGACTGGCAAGTGTCTTCAATATTTTCTACTTTATACAACACCAAATCACAACAACAGTCACCTCAAGGCGCTTTATATGTAGGTAAAGACCCTACAATAATACAGAGAAAACCCAACAATCAGACGACCCCCCTATGAGCAAGCAGTTTGTACTTTAATTTTAAGACCTGCTAAGAACCAGATTATTTTCACTACGTTCAGACATTTAAAACTTTAGAACTGAAAGATTGTGTACTTTCTTTTTTACCATGACTGTATTTGTGTGAAAGTTTGCTGAATCCACAGCTTTAAATAATTCAGGCTGACCTGGAGGCAGATGGAGTTGTAAAGTGTGCATTTAAGACAAGCGCCATCTTTTGGTTGCTTAAAGGCTATTTTTATGTTTGGGAGAATGTGTGCAGTGCGTATCTTACCTCTTTGCTACAGCAATACTGAGCCTGAGTGGCTTCCCCCCCAGCATCGTACCCTGGCACTCCTCGATCGCCTTCTTCTGCTCGCTCTCCTCCCCAAACTTGACGAAGCCGTAGCCTCTGCAAGTCAAACAATAGTTACGCCTCCTTTGCACCACCAACAAACACTCCATACTTGGCATTTAATAGCCACTTATAATGAGAAACAGAATATAATGGGTATTATTATGGTAGAACTGAAACTTGTTGTTTTACTTTTAACATGAGGTAGCATCACTTGAATTGTGAGTTGCTCTTGCTTAGCCTATATGGGGAAAACAATAGTTTTAGCATTAAGACGGCAAGAAAACATTTCTTCAGCCTTTTTTTTTTCTTTCCGAAAATAGATGAAGATGCACTGATGGTCAACGTCCATAGCACTGCTATCCAAATCATTATTACACCACAGAAAACAGGAAAAATATTATTGTATACTTTTATAACATTCATACCAGAACGCAACAGATCGTACTAAAGCAGTAGATGGAATCTTTTTGTTAAACAGAATAAAACTGCTGCTACTGCTGTTGGGTGCACCTCAGTGAGGTGACATACCTAGAGTATCCATACTGGTCGGTGACTACTTTGGCTCCTTTGCATGAAGGGTACTTCTTAAAAACTTGATGCAGCTGGAAGTCGTCTATCTCAGAAGCCAAGTCGCCCACAAAAACTGAGAACTCCGGCCTGAAAGAAGCAGGATCAAATATTCTTGCTCAGTATGAAACACTAATACATTCATAAAGATTAAAGGGATTAAATGCTTTCTACTACTTCACTGCTTTGCTCCAAACCTCACACATAAGGTACTGTCTTTAAGTGTCACTACAGCATTGTGTAAGGTATCCTTTGTGACTGCCTGTTGTATTTAAACTGGAAGTGCGTTGCAAGCTGGAAAATTTCTCACATTTTTAACAGTAAAACCAACAATTTGTAAACACAACTGTTCAGTTTTAGATAATCAAAATCAATTCTCCATTTCCTCACTTTTAGAGGAGCGGCTATAACAAAACCCACCCCACAACGGACAGTTAAAAAAAAAAAAAACAAAGCGGTCAATGTAAGAATAAAAGGTATGCTCGTCAAACCAAACCTCTGATGTTCTGATCAGAGATTTAGATATTCAAGAGTTTGCCATCATTTGAGGATTTACCATATTTTGCTCAAGCAACACCTGCACAACCTGGAAACACCCTCAGCATGCAGCAAACAACGACTGAATATAAATAAAGTCTTACCCTGCTTCTGGCCGTTTCCCATAGGTGGCATAGTTTAGCTTAAACTTCCGGGGCTGCACAAGGGAAGAGAAAGAACACAGACTAAGCCGAGCAGACACACCAAAGACATGTAGTATAGCACTGATATTGCTAGAAATAAAGAGTGGAGTTATTATGGTTGTTATTTGGGTTTACATACCTCCACCACCCAGACCAGCCTTTAGCCCATTCCTCAGTTAGTTCCTACCAGAGACTCTATTCACCAGCTTCAAACAAAGTACATTCATGTACAAGCAGCCTCTTAGCCACCTTCAGCAGCAGATACAGGCCGGTGAACAGGGGAGCCCAGTAGCTTGGCCAGCCCACAGGGCCAAAAACATTTCAAGAGCAAGCAGCTAAAGCTCACAACTTCACAAACCACTTGGAACTGAAATTTGAAAGCTGGGATGCCTTTTTTGCATCACCAGACTTTTGACTGGACTAGCCGTCACTGCAGTTAGTATAATGCAGCTGCACTTAACATGATGTTTAACTAGAGATGTGTGGCACTGAACAAAAATCTGGTGTGTTCACAGAGACAATAACAACCTGATAAACTGACTGCTCTGCATCTAACACTTGTTTGTTTCTGTTATAACAAAGCAGGACCAAGACTAGTGGAGCTCCACCATCCACAGATCAACAATATGTACTGTTTGATAACATAACTCTACTGAAAAAAGGAAGGCGGTATTACATGTCAATAACATTTTTTTTTTTTTATGATGAAACAATAAGGATTATTACATGTACATGAGTAATATATATGAATAAATATCAACTACACCATGGGACTGACCGGGTTTGATCCAGGAACCAGTTTCCCGTTGAGTCTTTGGACGCACCGCTCCACGCTTGCTTCATCTGCCAGCTCCACAAAGCAGTATCCTGCTGAACCACTGCACAAGAGGACAGAAATGTCAGCTACTTATAGTGTCAGATGATTTCCTATAAAATGCAAATTCAAAGCACATTCGCTGAGAAAAACAAATGTCTAGTATTGTATTTATTAAACAGTGTGTGCATATATGTTTTGTTTTTCAGGCGCCAAAACTATGTTCATATTTCATATCCAGTTTGTTTCCACAGTAGGAACTTTTCCTACAGGCTGGAAAGCTTTGAAGGGACTCCTTGGACCTGCACAGGGACCAGCTGCTCCTCCCAACCCAGTCAGTGAAAATACAAGTTTGTAACTACAACATTCAAACTTGTGCCCACATGCAAAGTTCAGCAAGACAGAAAGAGGGAGAGTAAGGCTACGTTCACACTGCAGCCTGAAGTGACCCAAATCCGATTTTTTGTGAAATCCGATTTTTTTTGCGTGGTCG
>JAVDPK010002991.1:207296-218440 GCA_034780415.1 Cichlasoma orientale
CAGAGGAGCTCTGAACTGTGATGAATTTTAGCACTTCGAAGAGGCTCTGATGCCGGGGGGCGATGTAAGGAATCGTGCGGTTTACCACAACAACAACCGAATATTTTGACTTACTTACGTGCAACTTCGGCAGAACTAAACTGGACTACAAAATCGCTGCGAGAAAAAAAAATGGTGGCCGGATGTCCATGACCTTATTTAGCAGTTCCACAGCAAATACTGTGGATTTTGCATGATACGTCTCCTTTAAGTGAGAATCTAAGACTTTTGCTTTTTTGGGTGAAGCTTTCCTTTAAAAATGTACTTGAGTGCATCCAGTATTATGCATACAAAAACCTTGGACACGCAGTATAATAAAGCTCCTCACATCTGGATTTATTCTTTTTCAAATGAGACGTACTCTGAAACATGTGAGACAAACCAACATATGATTAGCAGCTGTATAAAATCAATAAAGATGCAGAAATATATAAAAAAAATTTAATGTTACGGAACGATGTGAGGAACCACAGTCATAAAGGAAAGGCAGCACTTCTCTCTGCTGAAGCAGTCGGTGTTTCAGAATCCCTCACTGTCTGCTGTGCCTGTTTCCATGTACCTTTTTCATTTCACACCATCAGCACAGAGCTGCAACCACAGCACCACCTCCTCCTCCTCCTCCTCCTCCTCCTCCTCTCTGTGGTTCTGCCAGCTGGCACAGATCTTACAGTCTTAAGTCTCTTCGCTGCCTGCAGGGTAGTCTGCACATCTCCTCAGCCTCATGAGATTTGGGAATACACCGCTCCATCCTCCGATGGCTGCTCCATCCTCCTCGTTCACTTTCCCTCTCCTCCTTGTTCTGTTGGCCATTTAACAGCGATGTGGTAACACTTCAGCTCCTCCTCAGACACCAAGTCGGGCGCGCGGCTCATGAGGTCATGACCGCGGAATGACTTGGGGAAGGCGATGACATCACGGATGCTGGGAGCTCCCACTATAATTGAGACCAATCGATCCAAACCTAGAAAGGCGCGGAGAAATAAAGAGACAACTTCATCAATAGACTGTTAATTATTATAACGATCACTCTGAATTCTCTGTTCAGCCACCAGCTCTGCTCTCACACAGGCTCTGTGACGCATGGATTTTATATTAAGGAGCTGGCAGGGGAAAGCTCGATCAGACGCCTGCATTCTTACACACAGCTGAAATGGGCCAACACTAAGACTCAAATGAGTTCAGGACAACAGCGCCACCATGTGGTCAAACTAGAAATTACAGCTTTGCCCTCCAGTATTGAGACCATACACTTCACACAAAACAAAGACCCACAACCTGAACTAAAAATAAACAATAACACACAAAAAGAAACACCACACAGTTACTCCAACAAGCTCAACTTTAAGTTAAGCTTTTATCGTCAAACACGGACAAAAATGTAGCAGCTGCCACAGTTCAGTGCTTTTCTTTATAAAACCTAAACAAGATGATAAGAAAAATACTGCAAAACCTGCAGCAGCATAAATATCAAAGAAAAACGACCTACAGAGGAATAAATAAATGTAACAAATATACAAAATATACAAAATACTGCACAAACGCCAGTTATTGCACAGAGATATGCACCACATATATTGAATGTACTAAATTAATTAACTAGAAATAAATATGCTGATATTCCAATAAAAGCATCATCCACCTACTGAGTACCTCCTTCTCTGTCCAGCTGCTTTATACACTTTTTAAATTAAACAACAGACAAGAAAAAAAAAAAAAAAAGGAATTCGAGTATAAGAAAAATACTGACCATGAACTTTGACAGCAAACCTTTGGAGAAATATCAGCTGAATAAACTGAACACATAAATGATAACACATCGATCCACGCTCACTGCCTCGGTCCACAACTGTAAATCATTAAGTGGACTTGTACCTCTGGCACTGTAACGTGTAATGAATGGTGCGGGAACACTAATAATTAGCCTGTTCGTTCTATATTAGCGGCTGAAGCTGCTGTCAAAGGGATGTTTTCTCGTTTCCAGCATCACTCAGTCGGGTGGTTCCTGTACAGCTAACAGAGAAACACGCTGAACCGTTTTTACTTCGGTCTTAAAAACCCAGCATGTTGGCATGGCTACGCATCAGTGTTAATTTAAGATGAGACGAAGTTAAAGAGAATACACGGGTCTCTCTTCACTGGTTAAGGAACTCAACTCAAGTTTATTTTGCGCTACACTAACACGCTGCGGTCGAGCACAGAGGTGAGCTCACCCAGAGCGATGCCTCCATGAGGCGGTGCTCCTGAATCCAGGGCCTCTAGGAGGTGGGAGAGGAGACCGGGATCCTCCTGAAGCAAAAACAAAGTTGAAAATATTTACTGCTAGGCTTAACACTGACGTACTGTACCACAAAAAACTATTATGTTTCAGAAGTGAGAGACTGAACTGCACCCAGGTGGAAAAAACCACTGACCTTGAGGATATTCTTCAGCACGTAAAGCTGCTCTGAGGCCTTGTGGATGCGAATGGAGCCTCCCCCGATCTCACTGCCATTCAACACCAGGTCATAGTGCTGACCGCGAGCCTGTGAAGTGCAGAATATACCAATACAGCACGCATCCGGCATCATCTTTCTACTTATTTAAAGGTAAATAAGAAAATACCACACGAGTACCTTGTGTGGATCCGTGTAGAGTAACTGTGTGTCATCTGGCACTGGAGCAGTAAACGGATGATGAGCTGATTCCAGCTCCTTTGGATCTTCTTCTTTGGGCAAGAAGAGAGGAAAGTCCACGACCCAGAGGAAGTGGAAGGCTGAGGGGTCACGCACTGAACCACCGCGAGACTCCAACAGGTTAGCACACTGCAGGCGAAGATGCCCCAGCAACGGGCGCTGAGAGCAGAAAAGAGAGTGAAATGAAGGGAGAGCTCGTATGAGCGGGGCGGCTCTATGGTTGATCGCTAACACGCGCCAAGCCTGTTACCACAGCGCGGTGGGAGCCGGCTGCCATCAGCAGCAGGTCTCCTGGTTTGGCCTCAGTCCGCTTCAGCAGGTCGTCTGTGGCAGACGCAGACAGCAGCTTCTTCAGGGGAGACTTTAATGTCCCGTCTGCGCTGACCAGCACCAGGCTCAGCTCCTTCACACAGAACACGCGCACACGAGGAGAATACAATGACTTCATTATTTGATACATTGGCCATATTAACTATTAGCGTGCATCACTGTAACACAACAGGAAACATCATCATAGGGCTTCTAGAATACCTAAAGATTGACCTCTGACTGCTGCTCATTTATTCATGCTGTTATTTCCTGCATCTATTTTATATTCTACTTTTTCCCCCCATTAGAAAACGGCACTGTGACGACCTCAGAACAGCCGAGGGTGTAAACGTAAAGACAGAGGGAACACAAACCTACCTGTCCAAACTGAGTCTCGGCCGTTTGTTTCAGTTCTTCCAAATCTTTCCTAGTGAAATTTTTCTGTTGTCACGAGAGAGAAAAACATAACCTGAGACGGCAAATTCAAGTATGACAGAGCACAGATGGCAGCAGATCCCTTTCCCTCTCCTAAATGTTCAGCATTTCCTGCCACAGGCAGTGCTTTTGTTCTTACTGCTCCACTGGGGACACGGACGGCCTGAACGGAGCCTCCCGGCTGGGTGAGGGCCGATCTGAGGAATTCAATGTCCGTGGATAGGAAAACTTCACTGAGGTCTATCAGCTGGACAGACAGAATAAAAAAAGAAAATAATTCACTCATTTTCTACATGACACAAAAGTGTACAGCTGCAGCATGCTCAGTAAAGACACTGATTCAATCAGGACCTCACACCTTCATACTGAATCTGGTGTCGGGTTTGTCCACACCGTAGTTCCTCATAGCCTCTTCATATGTCAGAGTCTGGAAAGGAACCTTAAGAGAACTGTATTCTGCAGGCCAGGAGTACTGCAGCAAACCCTCCACCAGGGACATGATACCTGCCTGCTCCACAAAAGACATCTCTATGTCCACCTGGGAGAAGAGACAGGAGGGTTTTCAGGATTCAGACAACACAACGTGATCCAGTACAGCTGAGGCCCGTCTAACCAACTAAACTCGGTGTTGTTCAGTATTTAAAATGTGACAATTAACTCATACTCTTGGGGGGGGTCTCGTCTTCCTGTTTTTTCATGTGTTTATATAAATTCATGCTGTTATCACAGAGAATTTCCTTCCAGTTGTTTTCAATATTTTATTTACAGCTGTATGTACACACAAGGCTCCTCTGCTCAGCACTGAGTCACATGACAGCATAACAAAACAATGGGGGGGGGGGGGAGCAAAGTGTGAATGCATGAGAGAAGCGCCGTTTGTACAGACCTTCTTTTTGATGAACAGGCGCAATGTAAAAAACTAGAGTAATGATCCTATTGTGCCGATACTGATCCGACACCAATGCCAAAGCTGGTATCAATGCCCTACTATTCATTCTTCTATAGAAGTGACCGTGGTATTTTTACTAGATCTAATCCCTGTAAAGTATAACTTTATAGTTACATTTTACAGAATTGGCCACAGTCCGTGACAAAGTCACCTGTCATGACTATAATCTGGGTTTTTGCAAAATGCTACCAGGAACTGAAGTTAGTCTGTTGCTTCCAGCTGTTTCTAGAAGTCTTTCTTCAAATAAACACATGCAGCAGCAGGATCCACCCACAAGTTTCCAAAAAAAGAGAATTGGTAATTAACTTTCAATGAACTCTAACATCGAGACAGGCCGAACACGAATGAAAGCAAATGATATTGTGTACTTTAAGCTTTAGCCACTTCTCCTTTATTAGCCTCTTAAAAATGTCCCTGTTTAGCTGGGTGAGGGTGATTTAAGTGTCTGATTATGTCTGTTTTTATGAATGTTCTGTGGTGAACTTTGTATCTAGCCTCGCAGTGATGAGCTTCCATGCTAATGACATATTAGTGTGTGGCTGAGAGTGCGCACTCAACCATTTGGCCACGCCCCTGCGCGCATGTTGCACACGCATGAAACAGACTGCTCGTCATTGGGTATCTGGGAGGCGGACCGGCAATTTTAATTATCTCATGTCAGAAACAGGCTGAAAAACTGATTTTCTATTCATTCATTTTGGTGCTTAAAACCTGTGTGGCTGAAAAAAAATGTTTTGCGTGTCCATCTCACCTGGGTGAACTCAGGCTGCCTGTCTGGTTTGGAGCCTTCGTCTCTGTAGCACCGAGCTATCTGGAAGTACCTGAGGAGACAGAAGGTTGTTGGTCACTGACAGCAGGTTCTGACCCTAATGTGGTGGACATAGAGATTCTGTTAGGTCTGCATTGCTGTCAGCAGTGGAAATCAACAAGGTAAGCTCTTTATTTCAGTATGGCAATGTTGGCTCTTCTCCTTGGCAAATGGCATATAGTAACTGACGTATAAAATTAATACCTTCGGCCTTTTTTCTTTTATCTGAATCCACATTTCGGGTATTTGTTCCATGGCTAATCATCTTACTTTAGGCTGGTACAGCAAACTTGCTTTTAAACAGTTTCTTATTTGCAGCCATTAAGAAGCAACATTAGGACTCATTTGCTGTTGTGTTAATATCAGTCTGATTATGGCACAGCTGTGCTCAGATGTTTACTGATCAGGGGCATGAATGTCATGGGAATGTTGGGCTTTCAATGATTTCCTTGAACTTTAAATGACTTTAAAAAACATAAGTTGGGTGCACAACTTTGAATTTATTTTGCATGTTAGCAAGCTATCCCTTGACCAGACACCTGGTAGCCATCAACAAGCTTCTGGCATCTTGCCGCTCTTCTTGGCAGAATTAGCAGTTGGTTGGTATCAGGCATTTAAGCATAGTCCACAGTATCAGGGCTTTGGGAAGGTCCTGTGTGGATTACAAAAAAATCCAAAATAAATTCAAACTTGTGCACCTAATTCTTGCTTTTTGAAGTCATTAAAGATGTAAGCTGTACAATCATTCTACCCTGGAAAAAGAACAGTTTAAAGAAGCCCATCACCACCATGTGATTCATGCCCATAATCAGTGGTATGACCACAGCTGGACGTCCATTATTCGCTCACTTTTAGCTCTGCTTTTGATCTCCATCAATTCGTGGGAGACCATCGCACCCTTTAAAAGCAAGAAACATCGTAATGTTAAATAGTGCGTTATGATTCAGTCAGTGGAGCCTGCACCGACCTGTCCACACCAGCCACCATGAGAAGCTGTTTAAACTGCTGTGGACTCTGGGGTAGAGAGTAAAACAGGCCTGGCTCCCTGGATGGAACCACAAACTCTTTTGCTCCCTGAAACACACACACACACACACACACACACACACACACACACACACACACACACACACACACACGTACGTGTTGTTCATTAAGACATCAGCCATGAAATCTTAGCCAGTTTGGTTTTGCTATTATATGATTCTTTGTAAACTGATCTTACAGGACATTAAGATGAACTCTTGTGCATGTTTCTGCTGTATGTTTCTGTAACATGGTAAACGTGGTTTGAATAATTACCAAATTATTTTAAAAAATAAAATAAAATTTGCACTCTTCTTACCCCTGGTGTCCTTTTGAAGAGTGTAGGAGTTTCCACATCCACAAAGCCTATTGGAGAAAAAAAAACAAACCTCAGGACTCCAAGAGGGGACTAGATCCTGTACCTGCTTTCCTCTTGCAGGCAACAATATCAGCGACAGTCTGCCAGGAAAGGCTGGTCCTGTGATGCTTCGTGTCTGAGCAAATCAAAGACAGAACATGAACGTGACTGTCCGTACCGTGCACATTACAGAGATACTCCCTCATCTTCATCACCAGCTGGGATCTCAGTCTGAGGTTCTTCTGCATCTGTGACGACCTCAGGTCCAGGTAGCGATACTGCATTCGCAACGACTCTGACTTCTGTAGGTCAAAAAAATTAAACAGACTATGATTTTTAACCCTGGAGCACAAATGTGAGTTATGCAACACTATTACCTTCAGGTGGGTGAAAAATCACCCGACGTCAGTGTTCAAGGGTTAAAAATCTGCTCAGCAGTGCACATGCATGCAACATTAAATCACTTACTTTGACAAAGTCTTTTATCTCAAAAGGAAGCTTCTGGCACACATTGAAAACCTCCACGTTCTCAGCCAGGACTTCAATTTCTCCGGTCGGCATCCCCTGATTTAAACAACAGAATAAGATGACTGACCAATAAAGGTTTAACAGTAAAATATGCTCAAAGTTCTCTCATTCAAGTTTGACCATCACTGCTTGGAGAAATAAGAAGGTACTGGAACTCAATACATCTTCAAAGATTTGGCGCTCAGCACAGTTACTTTGTATCCTGGACTCTTAACAACAAACAGTCGACAGGTTAGGGTGCCTGGTGGCCTGGGTTTGACTCCCCGTATGGGAACTTAACTTTACCCACCATCCCCTGCAGGCAATATGTCTTACATTCCACTAATTGCACCTTCACAAACATACACAGACCTCGTTCTCCTGTCCCACCGGTCGGCTCCTGACTGGTCCTGTGACCTTGATGACAGACTCGGCCGTCAGATTGCGCAACGTGGCTTTCAAAGTACTTGCAGACTTAAAACAGAGGAAACAAATTCTTTTTTTTAAATAGAGTTTTCATTGATTGTGTTCGTGTATTTTGTTGTTGTTGTTTTTTTTCCATACTTCATCCTGAGGAATTAGAATTTGCGTCAAGCCACTGAAATCTCGTAGGATGACGAACAGGTCCTGCCTGTCAGGGGCAGAGACAGATGCTGTTAAAGTTCATATGAGACTCGATGAAGAATGATGAAGAACATGTTTTGTAATTTTTTAAAGTGGTCTTGAGTAATAGTTCTCCAGGTCTTCTGAAGTTTTTCTTTGGACATTGGCTGCTTTTTCACTCTCAGTCCACTCCTTGTGCCTGACCATCTTACCCTCACCTATGGTCATGAGCTCATTCTCAAAAGAATAAGGTCAAGGATACAAGCGGTCAAAATGAGCTTTCTCCAAAGGTTGGCTGGCATCTTCTTTAGAGAGGGCGAGGAGTTCAGTAGAGCCGACTCAGAGTAGAGCCGCTACTCCTCCACACTAAAAGGATCCAGCTGAAGTGGTTTGGGCATCTGACTAGGACGCCTTCTGGGCTCCTCCTGGATGAGGTGTTCCGGGCAAGTCCTACTTTGAAGAGGCCCCGGAGTAGACCCAAGACATGCTGGAGAGATTACGTCTATCAACTGGCCTGGGAACACCTCAGTGTTCCCCTGAATGAGCTGGAGGAGGTAGCTGGGAAGAGGGAGGTTTGTGCTTCTCAGCTTAGGCTGCTGCCCCCACGGCCGAGTCCAGGATAAGTGGCAGAAAGGATGGATGGATTTTTAGTATAAAAACTGAGAAGCTATTTTTTTTTCTAAAAATGACCAAACAATCATGTGAATATTGAAATAGCTGCAGACTAACTTTCTGCCCCCTGCCTAATAGATGACTGGACCAATCCTTCCTAGCTGTGGCTGCATCTCAGTTTGGATAGTACCTGATATACTGCACCCAGCCGCACAACGTGACTTTCTTTCCCACATGATCTGATCGCAGTTCTCCACAGGTGTGACTCCTCAATGACAGACTGCTGGGACCTGATAATAAGACAGAGTTAGGACACACTACACATTAATACTCATTTAAAGTACTCACTGACACTGCAGTAAATTTCTGCAATATTAACAGATTTGTATAAATGTACAGAATTAAACTGCATATTCACTATCAAGAATCAGTTCTTCCAGAGACAGAAGAACACTTTTTACAGAAAAATATTTCCCAAAGTCTTACACCGCAGAGCCAAACGTGCTTCCTACAGAGTGGAAGGATGTCGATCTTTTAGGGAATGATGTGGAGAAGTTTGAGTCCTGTCAACTGAGACTTCAGCATAATAATTATGAATGCAGACAGGCTAAAACCAATACTTCAAGGAAGTAGTGGCATTACTCGTGCACACTTCATCAGTCTAGAGGCTGGAGTAAAGTCAGCTGAAGCAGTAGTCTGCGGATAAGTAAATCACTTCTGCAGCCTGATGTACCTGTGGTGGGAGCAGCCCTGTGGAGCGCGAATGAGCAGCTCACATGTCTGAGTTGAGGTCTCCACCGCAGGTGTCCTTGACTCGAAGCTGAAGCTGAGCTCTGGTACCAAACAGTAGGAGCTCTGAGCCCTCTGAGCACCCTCTGCAGCACTAACCTGCTGTTTGTTGCCATTTCTTACAAACTCAAAGTGAAACCTCAGGCTGGAGAAACCATGTTATTCAGGGCTGTGTCCGTCAACAAGTCTGTTTCCAAAAAAGAAAAAGAAAGGACACTGGAGCTCTTCCAGTTTACGGATGTGATGACAGCATTAGTAAACTCCACAGCACTGACAAGCAGATCCCGATGAGTCGGTGGGCGCGTGCTGCCGGTATTACTTCATCCGGTCTCGGTTCCGGATTTGGCTCGTTTCACAACCCCCTGCTCATGGGGATGGTCTGCTCTGCCTCCTCTGGATCTGCTCAGTCTGATCCATTCAAGTGTCAATCGGCGCTCCGTGACCGGACGTGACGTCATGTTGCTAGACCAGAGAAGTCAACCTGCGACATGATCGATTTAAATCGAGAGCATAGACATACATATATGTATGTATGTATGTCTATGATCGAGAGAACTACCCACTATACGGCAGTATTTCACCCTGTTCTGCAGTTCCTTCTTTTCTATCGTGTATCTCCTGTTCCAATTGTAAAAGTTTATATTAAACGTGGCCAAATTTTCAAATAATCAGCTCAGTGTATGAAAACAGTGATCTTTAGTTCAGGCTTCACACTTCACAGTAACTGAAACTTTCTTAACACTTGGTTTTACACAGTTTTTTCTTGTCTTGTATCCGTGTGATATCAAAGAGAGGAGATATCGCTGATATGGTCATCTCCGGCACAGAAGCCCCGCCAAATGCGGATCAAACGTTCTGTTTGCGAGGAGCAGCCAATAAGAAGAAAGCTGGGAGAAGAGTTAAACAAAGACTATTTAAATTTTTACACAACATCCCAGCTTTTCCTTTTTTTAAATTAATTAATTTATGTTTTTGCAAAAAGGATTATATTGTATATACAACAACAATAATCATCATAATTTTTCAAACTCTCCTCTGACATTGCTAATAACTCCACTTTGCACATTTTCACCTTTGAAAATGTGCAGAGTGAGTTTTCTTGAAACAAATACAACAGAGATTAAATACAAGATGAACAACTGCACTTACGGTGCTAAAGTGCGCTGATTAGTGAGAAATGATCCAACTGGCAACTGTGATCAGTGTCAAGTATCAGACAGGTTGTGCATCATTATTACAGTGTGAGTTTTATATACCGTGTGGTATTAAAAGTGCTGTGAAATGTGCAGCTGTGCTGGGGTATCCCACAAATACACAGCAGACGCCACAGACGGTCTGGTAGCTGAAACGTTGTGCCAGCCGCACAGAAGAGGGCGATAATGCAGAGAACCCACAAGAAACACGTTAAAAACGAAGAAGAAGCGGTGCAGGTTACAGACTCGGGAAGTGTTAAAGAGTGGGACGCCCGTCTGCGCAGTTTTAGTTATCTGCGCAGGCATGTCAGGCAGCAGGCTGATGAGAGCCATCAGAGTGAGTGAGTTTGGAGCTCCGTCAGTCCTCAGACTGTGCTCTGATGTGACTGTCCCTCAGCCCGGACACACACAGGTGAGGCTGCTGAACCAATCAGGTGAAACGTTAGCCAGAGTGAAAACAAGTGCAGTGATCCCTGCACAGAGCAGCAGCTCCACGACTCATCATAAAATCACGCGTGATATTTGAAACACATGCCTGACTACACTGCTAATGTTGTCTGCTCATCTGGCGTCAGTTACTGCTTACACATTATATCATGCATTATATTATATCGTGATTTTGGTGCGTGGCCTTCTGCAGATGCAATACGATGATAAGTCACGAAGCTGAAGTTGGTTTCCGATTGCAGCTTCCGATTCGGGAAATGACTAAAGGGCCATTCCACTTAATTTTTCGCTACCTTCAGCATCCTTAATCTACTCTAGTTAAAAAACTACAACACCTACACACTTCAAACCTGGACTAAATCATTCTCAACTAATAGCAGAATATTTAAAACCAAGT
>JAVDPK010002991.1:259047-282129 GCA_034780415.1 Cichlasoma orientale
TCTTGAGCTAATCTGAAGGCCACATGAAGTTTGGAGGTCTGTAGCGATTGACTCTGCAGGAAGTTGGTGACCTCTGTGTGCTATGCACCTCAGCATCCACTGTCTGTCATTTTACATGGCCTACCCCTTCGTGGCTGAGTTGCTGTCATTTCCAGTCGCTTCCACTTTGTTATAATCTCACTAACACTTGACTGTGGAATATTTAGTAGTGAGAAAATTTCAGGACTGGACTTGCTGCACAGGTCATCCTATCACGGTACCGCGCTGGAATTCACTGAGCTCCTGAGAGCGACCCATTCTTTCACAAATGTTTGTAGTCTGCATGCCTATGTGCTTGGTTTATATACCTGTGGCCATGGAAGTGACTGGAACACCTGAATTCAGTGATTTGGATGGGTGAGTGAATACTTTGGAACTATAGGGTATATAATGAATTACGCACATGTTTTGCATGCATATCATTAAGAAATACTGAAGCCTTGAGCTGAAATATTAAAAAGGCCTGTAACGACACTGCTTGGTCTTCTTGGTACATAATAAATCTGCACTTGTCCTAAATTCTCTATAAACAACAGATCAAATGAATAGTTTGAATAGTTGTAACGTTAAAAAAAGATTCACTTTCAATACCACAGGAAATCATCACCTGACTTTGCAGTTAGAATTTTTTTCCCACTTTCAAACACATTATTTTGGTTTGTATCCGTCTTGTTGGCAGCACAGTGGTGCAGTGGTTAGGACTGCAGTGCAGAGCCATCTTCCTCTCCCTGTGCTTTTTTTTGACCAGAAACGTTATAAACACCATATAATATTTTTGTTGTATATTAAAAGTATATAATATTTTTATACTATTACTATAATACAATAGTATAAAAATGAATGGATACAAATCAGTACTTGGTGTTGAGGGTACCACACCAGGCAAAAGCCATTGTATGCCCTTTTCCCCCCCTGAGTGTAGTGGAAGTTAAAGAGCAAGATATTTCCCTCATGAGACAGAGGAGACTAAAAAGTACAGTAGACTTACATCCACATGGTCGCTAGTTACACAACTAGCGACCATGCAAGTAATTACTAAGTTCATGGATTTACATCAGTAGACTGTCTATTTCGAGGCAAAAGACGTAGTCACACGGCTAAATGAATGTGTTACTGAGACAGCTCATAATCTGCTTCCAAATCAGGTTTGCAGCAGTATCTGAGGTACATAACATGCTTATATAACAGGCCTAGGTCTTCAACTGAGTCAGCTTTTTGCTGCCAGTATCTACAAAACATACAGCAGTCCAGGATTTACTGATAAATCTCACAGTAAATGCGGCATCAGGCGACCCAGGTCTCAGAGAAGATGGGATCAGAAGTCACACTCGTGCAAGTACTTCAGTACTCAGTAAACTCATCTGCTTCTTCCACGAGGTTGAGTCCACAAGTGCAAAGTGACTAATAAAGCACTGCTTTATTCCCCTGAGTCTTCAGTGCCTTAATTATTAAGACTGCATTGTCTGTGAGATTCTGGGCTGATGTTTAAAACAACAATGTGCCACTGTTGTTGTGAATCAGTGCTATATAAATAAAATTGAACTGAACTGAAATTAAATGTATTTCTGTTCTTCATCACACATTTTTTAAACTTTAGCCAGAGCAAAACGGATGGGATAACAAACCACTGCCATCAGTAAAAATCATCTTTATTGGTGAATGTGTCAGTATCAGTAAACCGGGCCGATATCAGCTGATAGTGAAATCTGGCTTTTTAATCTTTTCTGTTAATGTTATTAAGAGTTCGTCAAAAAGTATTCATTGCATGTTTTAATCAATCTGGTGCAAATGGAAGGATGACTTATAATACACCTCGTAGTTCAAGGTTGCCAAGTTTGAGCTCTTCTTGCCGTGAGTCAGTCATTAGTGATATTCTGTCCCCTTCTCAGGAAAACAAAAGTGAACATTGCTAACGCTACAGATGTGGGAACTTTGACACCTATGATCACAAATACGAGGACGGGACTCGGATGATAGCTTGCATTTAAAGTTTCCTCTTAGTAAGCATGTGAATAATAACGGATGCGGTCTGGTGTGATGTACCCCTTTAGGGAACACGTTACCTCAGCTCGGTTTCTGTGTCTCGGCGGCAGCCTCCGAATGCTGCTTTGGTATTTTGATGGAACTGTGAGTGACATTTCTCTTACATGGGAAGAAGTTTCAGACCGAAGGTTATGTGCTGATGGAAATGCTGAAAAACACTAGCTGTGGTTTGGCACCGGCTGGGTTGGGGCTTTAATAAATGTCACAGTAGTAAACCGTCAAAATACCCCATCATCAGAACTTTCCAGAATGCTTTTACTATTTGCCGATTTTATTTGACAGCTAGCTTCATATACATAAAACTATAAAAATAGGAAATTATTTCAGGGTTTCATTAAAAATCCAACAATTTTCTTACTGTATTTACTGAAAAATGTACACATCAGTATCTATTTATCAGTATTTGATTACATGATACAATATTACATATATATTACAGATATATAACTACCTGGCTCAGAAAGGAAAAGGCTAAAACGTATCAATGGAAAATGCAAGGCAAGAGCTGCAAAGAACGGAAAGGTGGTTTTTAATTTAATGCCCGTAACATCACTGGTAGCAACAGTTAACTGGAAATGGAGGTCACAAGGTGACATCACAGACTGTAGGTACTACTACTATTTAAAGCCTGTTTCAGGACTAAAAGCGTTATCAATGGAAATAAAAATAAAAATAAAATCAGACTTTCCTTTGGGGGGGTCATTTCTGATGGTGGCCTAAGAGAAGAACAGAGGGGGAACCCCTGATGGCTGAGTAATGACTGACTCATGTCAAGAAAAGACAGCCAAACACTTCACACAGGTGTGGTTAGTGCTGGATTTCATTATGAACAGCAGAGCTGTAAAATTCTGAATATGTTCTTGTTTTCAGTCAAATGAAATCGATTTTGCATGCAATCTTAAAACTTGGCTAACTGCCATGATGCCTGAACAAACAGATAAAAGAAGGAATTATAAAGCCATTTCTTTATTTAAATAGCAAAATGTCTGCTTGGTAAATATTAGTTGAACATACACGATGTTTAATGTGTAAGAATAGAATCGTGAAATACTAAATGAAACACTGCATCAGGATAAACATGACATATTACACTGTCATTTTTATTTAACTACAATTAAGGGTTATATATTTCCAACATTCTACAGTGAGAAAGATGGAAAATATTCATTCAGGCTTCCCAGGAGTGGACATCCCAGCAAATTCACCCCAAGGTCAGATCATGCAATTAATAGAGAAATCGCAGAAAACCCAAGAGCTACATCTCAGACTCTACAGGTCTCAAGTAGTGAGTTAAAGTTCATGACAGTACAATTGGAAAACGACTGAACAAGTTTGGCTTATCTGGAAAGGTTTGGCTTTCTCTTCTCTCACACAGCTTAGGTTTTCAAAATAACATCTGAACACACCACAAAACCACTGGAACAATGAGCTTTGGACAGGCAAAACCAATGTGGAAATGTTTGGCCATAATTTACAGCGCCATGTTTGGCTAAAACTAACCACAGCACATAAGCACAAACACTTCATATCAACTGTCAACCACGGTGGTGGAGGGCCGATGACTTGCAGCCACAGGACCTGGGAACCCTGCAGTCCACTGTGAACTTCTCTGTATACCAAAGTATTTTAAAGTCAAATGTGAGGCCAAAATGAGCTCATATGACCAGAAAATGATCTCAGGCTCGTCTGCAAATCTATAGCAGAACCAAGAATCAAGGTGCTGCAGCAGCCCAGTCAAAGTCTAGACCTCAACCTGATTGAAATGCTTCAGAGAGAGGTGCATAAACCAATGAAGAAACCTCAATGAACTGAAGCATCAGTGTAAAGAAGAGTGGACAAAATTCATCTGCAACAATGTGAGAGACTGATAAAATCATACAGAAGTTATTACTGCTAAACTATTGAGTCATGGGGTGTACTTACCCCCCCCCCCCCTTTAAAAAAAAAAAAAAACACTGCTTCTATTGAGTCATGGGGTGTACTTAGCCCCCCCCCCCCCTTTTTTTTAAAAAAAAAAAATAAATAAATACACTGCTTCTAGTTTTTGCCAAATAACTACATGCTACAATATGCTGTGTTATTGGTTTGAGGTTGTGTTTAACTCATTTTAGGACCTGATATCTTTTTATTATGTCCCGATATGTAAAACCTTGGAAATGCCAAAGGGTGTACTTTCTTTTTACCACAACGTTAAACACAATGTTTTATTTTCCACTGATCAATTTGAGCCTTGATGGTCTATAATTATACAGCTATATGTTTTTTTTCCTGGCTTAATGGGCCTCTGGGGGTGAACGCAGTAAGAATGCCCACACAGTTAAGGCAAAAAAAAAAAAAAAAATCTGTTACCTAATTTAATATGAATTTTCTCACCATCTTAATATGAATTTAAACAAGTTAATTCAACCCCAGCTAAGAAAAACTTGTTAGAAATGCTTTCATTGTTGCGGTCCTGGTGATTTTCCTTTTGTCAATAGTAAGATTTTTGATATGGAAGTAAAACCCTGCTGAAGCCAGTCTCACTACTACCACTGAGCCTCAAGTATAAGGAGAGGTGAGGAAAACATTTACATCCAATGTGGGAAAGTCTTCAGATAAGGCTTGAAAGTACTGAAAGCTTTAAATGTTTTATCAATAAAAAAACTCATATTCAAAGAACTTTGCTTGGAATGCAACCCACAATCACTTTCATAAAGGCTTCACCTGGACATTACCTTCATCATTAGCCACTAATAAATAACCAGAAAACACTGAATGAACCCCAAATATCATCCTACAGCACGAGGTGATCTCATGATTTATCACTTGTTATCAAACCAAAGATCAAAAGACAAGCAACTAATCCTCACCTTTAACTTAAGGTCGTCCAATATTTGACATTTTTGCACAAACAATTTTCACACATTCATCTACAGTAATTGATTAATCAACTAATTGTTGCAGCTTCAATCAGGACAGTGACTTACAGCCGAGCAGTTTAATTTAGAAATCACGGCAACTGTAATCTTAAGATGAGCAATAAACTTTACCACATCTTATGAAACCTGAAGCCATACATATCATTATGCACATTTTCTAGACATGTAATTAAAAATCTCAGATGGAAATGTCTGTTTTGACTCAGGCGTTCAAGATATGTCAAGGTACTTCACCACACTGACACCTCGTAAAGCAATTGTTCTCACAGATTTAAGAAACTCCCCACAATGGCCTAGAAATACTAGAGGGATCTGCTGCCTAATCAAACTGAAATGTATCATTATACATCATTGCCCAATTTTTGGTTGCTAAATTCCTGCAGGGTGGTGCTCGTTCCTGTGCTCATACATGTCAGCTCACAACTTGTTCCAGCTCTGCACAACAAACAAAAAGGAATAATGCCCTTTAATAAATGTAAATGTCACAGAATGAGTTGGAACCAAGTTCCACCAAAAATCACCATTCAGAGCGCCAACTTCCAATCAGACGACAGCCGAGCACAAAAACAGAGCCATCCACATCTGAATAACTGCAACGGAGTAGTCTTGCCTCCTCTAGGAATAACACACACACACACACACACACACACACACACACACACACACACACACACACACACACACACACACACACACACAAACGATTCTCCCCCAACATTAGGCTGAGCCGGGCACGGTTGCTAGGCGACCATAATTCATGGACTGGCAGTAAATGTATGTTAGCATGAAAATATAAAACTGAGGTACAGAGAAGAGAGACGGAGGGGAGAAACAGGACGGAGACAGACAGAGATGGAGAAATAAGAGCTTCCCTTCAGGCCATTAAAATAATTATCTCTATTGTTTCACATTTAACAAGCTGGATCATCATAATCAAAGACGGGAATCTGAAAAAATCCGAATCTAATTAAAAGTTATTTACAGCAGTCTACTTTGTGGTGTTTAACAGTCATACTAATTCAGCTCAAGTCATAGCTGAGAGCTTGTTTCAAAATGATGCTTAATATTACAGCAGGCGCACTTAATATGGAGACAATAGACAAAAAGGCTGCGAGATCAAGAGTGGGAGGTGAGAAAGTTTCATTTTTAATAAAAATGGGAGCAGTCTTTATTACAGATGCTGACAAATCTGCACTTCTGGCTGCCCTCTGAGCAGCCGGTTTCTCTGACAGTTGAAGTAACCATGAGTCTCGAGTCTGGCTTTCATTTCTTTACTGCATCACACAGTGAGCAACATGTGAATGTCACCGCTAAAAGCAAGATTTTCACTTTACTGTGAAATGAAGACTGAACGTGAGAAGCAAATGTCAGATCAACCAGGTGCCATGATTGGCCTTCAAATAACACTGCCCTAGGCAATATCCTGTTTCACACAGTTAAACTGAATAAACCATTAAAGAGTACAGTTAAAAAAAAATATCAGGCTGTCACTTTGAATCTGAAGACTCACTGAGATTCTCCAATTCCTCCCAATAAGTACATCTCAGTAAGACACAAAATGCTACCCAGAAAAAAAAAAAACTAATTGAAAAGATGACTTTGATATTACGCATTTTTGTATAATGATTTCCATCCATCTTCTTCCACTTAGGGTTGCAGTGGGGCTATCCCCTATCCCAGTCATAGGGTGAGAGGCAGGGTATAACCTTGACAGGGTGCCGGTCTGTGGCAGGGCTAATGCAAAGAGACAGACAACCATTCACACCTATAGCTAATTCACCTTTTAACCTAGCAGGCATGTTTTTGGACTGTGGAAGGAAGCTGGAGCACCCAGAGAGAACCTACAAGGGCACTGGGAGAACATGAAAACTCCACACAGTGGATTCGAGCCCAGGACCCTTTTGCTGTGAGACAACGGTGCTGCCCACTGCCCCTGAGATCTTTGAAATGATACTGAAACATCTGCGTTTATAGACAAAGAAAACTTGATAGTGGATTTTGAAGTTCACACTGTCAAACAAACAACTGTACGCGTTCCTGTAAACTCTGTTCACCCACCCAAACGACAGCACATTACAGGATTTAGACACCCACACAACATATTTTGCTCATTAACTGCTGTCAGCAGTCAGACTGTCGCAGAGAAGGACCACTGTAGACCCCCATACAAGACTTCACTGCATCAGTTATGAGTTGCAGTATTTCACTGAATTCTTTCAGCTCATTTAGTCAAATTGTGCACTGGATTCTTTTATACTGTAAGTCAAACACAGACGACTGTGTTTGACTTACAGTATAAAACCTGGTAAGCTATAAGTTACCAAACTGAATGAAAGGCCATCTAAAATGCCCACATATGACTGTGCGGATATGTTTTTAAACATGAACATTTTCAGCACACTGCATATATAATCACGATATGAAGGGTTTTTTTCCTATGTGTACTATTACCTCATACTGTTTAACTGCTTTATATATGGGATATCTAATTTATTATGTCATTTGCTTGTTGAGTCGTGCTTTAAATCATGTCAATCGTGTTAATGCTTTTAATCAAGTATGATTTGTGGGTAAGTGGTCCTATATGACGACTGTGGACCGTTCACCCAGGGCCGCTGTAGTGAGCACCTCCCATTTACTGAGAGATGTTGGAACAAAAGTAGTTAATTTTTCCAAGCTAAATACATCAAAACTAACAGAACTGTTGCTCCTTCTTTAATAAACAAACCCATGTGGAGGATTATGGTTTTAATAGTAAAACACCTTCTAACATGTCAAATAAAAAAAAAATAAAGATTTGGTGACAGTAAAAAAAAAACAAAATCACAGAAATGCTGAGATCTAAATTTAATACTCTGATAATTGAAATGAACTACAAAAGGACATAAACTTTCCATTAACACTAACTGACTCCTTGTTTTTTGTGCAGAATGCCCACTGAATGACATTTGACATGCAAATCTACCCACCTGTTTCCACCCAGTCTGAACAAAGGGATGCGACTAAAGCAGGAAACACTGATCATCATAAAAACCCATTGAATTCATTGCTTTGTTTCAGTGTATGGAGTCTGGAAACTCACAGAACTCAGACTTCAGCCACAAAGGTCTAGGTCTACGCAGCCACATGCATTTTGTGTGGGTATATATTTTGAAATGAATCATAAATGAATGATCTGGTAGGGTCCGAGAATGTTATGGTAATAAACCCATCTTTGGAATTTTACTCCCCTGCTACTGAATCACAAATGCCAGGTGTATACAGGTGAGATGCATTTGGAGCAACTTACCACAGACAGAGTGCTGGTCATTGGGCCGCCATCCGGGCTGAACGTGCTCCCGTCTTGGTTCAACATAGTGGCTCCATCCTGGTTACCAGGCATGCCAGGCAAATCCATGCCCTGCAACTGGTAGGCGTGGTGTGCAGCTGAACTGGAAGGAGGATCCAGAGGGTGGTACGGTCCAGACGGGGAGTTGTGGGGCAGGTGGGGGGGCACCATGTGATCTGGCAGGGTGGGAGGAGTGATGGGTGGAATGTTGAAGTCGTCATCGCCCAAACCACTGACTGGGTATGACTGAAGACAGAGAAGAAAATGAAAATAAATGAATAAATACACTGTACTAAAAAAAAATGATTGATTTATAATTAGCAGCATGGTTCTGTTCAGGGAGCCCTCGCCCTTCCACACATCAGAAGTCAGAGGTGGCGAGAGCAGCAGGAAGATCCCAGCACAGAACGGAGGAGGCATCAGTGACAGCAGATATGACAAAGAGTAAGTCAGACACCGCATGAAAGGAGAAGCTGGAGCGGAGGTGGTTTGCAAAGTGGCTTGCATATAAGCAGTAATGGTGGGCAAGCTAAAAGTAGCTTGAATATTGCACCTTACATGTGATTTGCCAGCTTGATGTGCAGAAGCTGAGCCATCAGCTGACGACTGCTGACATAATATCAAATTTTGACTTCATGGTCTTCCTGACTAAGGCTGTGATTGATTTAGTGCCACCTGTAAAATTATAACTAGATTTCTAATATTGCTGTTGCCTTATTGACACGTCACTGATGTTGGACAAAGTCCAACTGGGTTTCCATGTGGCTTGAAAATATGAGATTTGATTGCTGGATGTGCAGAAGGGTATGAGATAAACCATCAGCTATTGTGGGCTGGAGATCAGCTGGGCTACACGGCCTTCCTGTCTAGCTTTAGTGCTACGTGTAAAACTGCACCATTATCTTATTAAACAAACATCACTGTTGCCTTACTGACATTTTACGGACGTTGAAGTCACGTGTAGGGAAGCTGACGTATCGTGATGGGCAACACTTAAAGCTTGGGTGACTGGGCAGTGTTGCTTTTAGCTGAGTGCACAACTTAAAGAAAATCAATAAGAATCACATAAGGGACTATAGGAGTACAAGAGTCATAAAACATTATTGTCAGAGTTATTAAATGGCTGCGACTGGAAAAACTACACACCATTGTTTCCTCACACTGCTGAATCCAGTCTACAGCTCTGTATTGTGTCATGCAGCCACAGCTCGTATCACAGACTAATTATCACTAATGATATTCCCTGTCTTGAAAGAAAAGCCTTGTGAACAAATACTTGCTCATTCAGCGTTACAACAATACAGTAATTTATATGTACAGGCCCATTTTGCCTGAGAGAATAGACAGAGGCAGGTCTTTGTGTGTAAAAAATACAAGCGTGGTAATCTGACATACAAAAAAATATAAAAAAAAAAACAGGAGCAGTCCTTGTATCATAACAAATTATGTTGAGAGCAGAGACACATCAGAGGGAGACATGAAGAGGGAAATGAGTGAGAGAATCATGCAAGAGAGGAGTGAGAGATAAAGAGAGGGAGAGAGGCAGTGTTAGAGAAGCCCTCTCATACTAATCTGACAGAGGAGATCTTTTATGGAGACTGACAGTCTTTTCTGCTTGGCTAGCCACACCAGTCTCTCCATCTCCTACTCTTTTTGCTCTTCATCTCTCACCATCCTTCTCCTTCCACCCCTCTTTTGCTCTCTCCTAATCTCATCCTCAATTTCCCTTTCATCTCTCCCTCTTTCATTCACTCTCACTCTTTTCTGCTCCATCTCAAACCCCCATGCAGTGTTGAGTTACAAAGTGGCATGACTTGTGAGCTAAATGATGAGTTATACAGTACAGGTTCACTGTGTAATTTACAGTCACTGTGCTAAACCACGATTCGAGCTGCAAGTTCCACTGCTTCAATTTAAAATGTAGGAAACAGAAAATATAAAAATAATATAAAAAGGTCGACAAATTGAAAACAATTCTCATTACTCCCATTTCCCTCCGTTCATTTTGTGCCATGTAATGCTCTCTGCATTTAATCAATAACCAACGATTCACATGTGCAGACACAAATCAGTGAATGGATCCCATTAACATGCATTGTGTGTATCTAAAGTCTGATTTGTCTATTTTCCTATAGTAAAGCTTGTTGTGCAAAGACTAACAAAATCCCATCACACTGCAGCACTGAGTGCACTAGGTCACACAGTGTAGTGCGTGTGCATCGCTGCCTCTCAGACCTTTCAATATTAGGCAAACACACAATGTTTTTCCTTCAATTCAATTTCAAACCAGTTGATTCAGCTACAATTCAAGAGTCAATCTACAAAACAACTTTTTTAAAATAACTACATGGGTGCATGTCCTTGCAAAATAAGTGTCATATAATCCAAGCATCGGCTACGAGGTAGCACCAGCGCCAGCATTACTAGCACGGTCTTGACTGTTTCTTTAGATAACTTCACTGTCTGAGCACATATCAACTTCTTAAATGAGTAGCAAAGTTTGAGGCGCCAGGGGCACATTTAAGATGCTGCTGCACATTCTGAAGAGTGCAAAAGCAATTATTTCAGGCAACGTGTTACACGGTGGAGCTAAAATAGATAAAAGCTGCATATAGAAAAAGTATTTATTAATCCCAAAGGAAAATTGTGCTTTTAAGGGCGCCATCAAAATGTTGACTATGGCTTGAAGAATGCATGCGATTGTGTAGTGAGGCTGTCTTTAAATCGCTGATACTTATTTTGACTCTGTAAATACACATTAGAGCACCAACTCTGACTATATTAGTCTGGCTCAGAGTAATCCCAAAACAAATGCAATTCAGTTTGCAGTAAATGGTATTAAAATAGGGGTAAAAAACACAGCTGCTAGTCATATTTAAAAAAAAAAAAAAATACTACTATTATTATTATTATTTTAATAAATAAAACAATGGAGAACCATTTTAAGCCCTTAAGTCTATGATCTAAATCTAGTCAGTAACAGCAAATGTGGAAAGCCAAATGAAAACAAATTGTGGTCAACAAATGAGAGACACGTGGAAGAATTTTGAGAGAAACAAGTCTCATTTGGCTTACTGACAGCCATTCAGAGCATGCTAAAAAATAACTAACAATTTAAATAAATTATAGAGTAAATAAGAGATCAGTAGTGTCATATAACAGGATGTGCTACAGTAAATAAGACAGAGACTAGATCAGAGAAGCTTAAGAAGCATCCAACAAAATGCTGATGCTCCAGATAAAAACTAAACTCAGCATCCAGAGGACGTGTCTAAAAAGAGCAGCTGCAGGTGTTATAAGCAAATGTCAAGATTGTGTGATTACACGCTGTGGCAGACGGAATCGAAGGTTCTACACTACAATGACTCGTATTCAAAAAGCACTGTCAAATATATAAAAGGCCAGTCTAGTCATTGGGTATTACACTTTCAAATGCTCACTAGCATGGGTCAAACACAGTGGAGCCTACACTTCCCATAATGCAAATCAACTGGATTGTTAATGTTCTCTGTGACTTGGTAATTGAATCTGAGATGTAAAATCAGTGTCGTTACCTTTTAATTATTGTTAAAGCGTTCAACAGACATGCAACTTTAGCCTCCAATTAAAGAAACGTACCGTGCATTTTCACTGTCGTCATCATCCATACGGTTTACCTCCTACAGTGAATATCATCATGTGCCATGTCTTCAAAGTTTCACACACTTTGTGGCGCTTCTGTGATCAGCCCTGAATCACATGTCCTGCCACATGCAGTTCAACTACAGCTCAACCATAAATGGCACAACAGTAACAGTTTGGGGAGGTGGCATGTTATAATAGTTTTCTCATCTACCTCATCTGACTAGATCACTGAGACACTTCAGTTTAAGATACTGGCTGTACTTTGTTTACTCTTATTTGTCTCTCGCGCTGCGGTCTAACCGGGTGCTGCAGCCAAATGCGCCTCAGTTTCTGAGAGCAGGTCTTTGATCTCCAAGCTGCTGTCCGTAGACTTTGCTGAGGTGATCTTTTTTCTGAAAGTTGCAAAGTTCACAACAAAGAGGTGAAGTTTAGCATGATGATCACTGCTGTGAGAGAGAGCAATGCGACACCAACCTCAAAACCTCCACCTACCCAACATATGAATAGTTGAATACAGTACTACACTGAATGCCAGCCATGTATTCATTTTATTCTGTTTTGCCGATTTCCTAAAACACACACACACACACGCAATGTGTCAAAGTTCATTACATTTTGATCAAATGCATGCTCTGTTGCATTAGTTTTACTAAAGAAAAAAGCTGTGTGACCAACTGTATGGTCCTATAAATATCATAACTAAGTACACTGGGTCTATCGGGTCCTGACAAACAGTCTGTTTTCATGGTCTCCCTGTTACACACTGTGTCCTGCTTGAGCTCAGAGCTCTGCATAAATTATAGTGCCCTTATGTCTGCCTCTCTCCCCTCCCTCTCCCACTCTATCATTTCTTCAGCTTCTGCATAAATTATTCTTCTCCCTCTCGCGGCTCTTCCATTCATGCTGGTAGTATAATAGGCTTTTCCTTGTGCAATGGGAGCTCCTAGAAAGACTAATGTAGTCAGGATTAAGTCCTTTCACACATAGTGTTCATGTTACAAATGCACTTCTCACGACTCCATGTTTATTTCATAAAATATGAAAACACACATATGAATACGGGTGATATGTGGCCAGCATTTACAGAAGAAGAATATGAAATGTATCTGCTCTGGGTAGGTGGCTGATATGTGAACTATCCAACAGTCATTGGTTAGAAATGTCTTAAATTTACAGTACTGTGGATAAAGTTTTGAACCACCCCTATTTCTTCATAGTTTTCTAGTAAAATGGGAACCAGGAAACACGTTGCAAACATACATGGAAATACAGCATATAAGGCAAAAATAGAGTTTGTACAAAACTAACAAGCTTGAAAGTCACTATTTGGTGTGACCATCTTTATTCTTCAGCACTGCCTGAGAGCTCTCTGGGGCAGCTTGTCATTTATTTAAGGACATTCAAAGCTCTTCTTTGGATGTTTCTGCCTTTTGTTCTGTTCTCTGTCAGGATGATCCCACACCGCTTCAGTAATGTTGAGGTCCGGGCTCTGGGGAGACCAATCCATGACCGATAGCGTTCCATTGTGTGTTTTTCTATCTAGGTATGCTTTTACTGCACTGACAGTGTGTTTGGGATCATTGTCATGCTGAAAAACAAAGCTGCAGTCTATCAGACAATTTCCAGATGGCACTGCATGGCGGATCAAAATCTAACCATGCTTTGCTTTCTTAATTTCATCAATTTTGATCCCAATGATATGCAGCCCAAACCATGACAAAGCCTTCACTGTGTTTTACAGATGGCTGTAGACACTCACTGTTGTGTCTCTCTCCTGACCACCTCTGTTCATATTGATTTGGATTCATCGCTCCATCAGATCTGTTGCCAATGATTTTCAGTCCAGTTCTTGTGTAATGTGGCATACCTCAGCCTTTTCTCCCCGTTTCCCTTCCTTAACAAAAGGCTTCTTGACAGCCGCCCTTCCACTGGGACCATTTCTGATGAGGCTTCAGTGAACAGTAGATGGATCAGCTGAAGGGCCACATGCATATCTCAGGTCCCGTGTCAGGGAAAAAATCCAACAAAGACCTATTTCTTATGGACATGACTTTCAGATACTGTCCATCTGCTGTAGTTTTTCAAACCTAGACAACTTCTTTTGTCCTCCACTTGTCCAGTTTCCTCAAATTTTTAAGGATGCACTGCGGACCATGCAGAGATATGTCAAGTTTTTGGTTAATAGCGCTTCGGAAATCACCTTGTTGGTGCAAATATACTATTAATGTGAATATCAAACTGTTTTCTTTTACATTTTTCATGGGTTCAGCTAAAGAAATGAGAGCAATTTATGTGTTTTTGCAACAGGTTGCTATTAAAAAAGTGCCTGAAGATACAACTTAAAAGTGGTTTGTTGCCAAGTTGTCTGTTATGCATAGACCCAACACTGGTTCATCCCTTGAGTTAGGTGCAGTTTTTTCTACTTGAATGATTCACACAGTGTTCCTTATCAGTCTTAAGTGGGTTAACGAACAAAAAAACATTCCTCTGTGGATCTTAAGGTGTCAGTAAGAGAGTAGCAGTGATGTGGTGACCAGAGGCCATGGAATGTCAAGGAAATTTAGCAACTTGTATTTTACCACAGTTGTTCATTAATTTAACAATCATGTAGTTAATGAACTTTAGAAAATGTGTCTTAACAGTTGATTGCCCTGAACTTTAAATGTAACCTAATTTAGATGAAAGACTAAAAAATGTGTGTGTGTGTGTGTGGGGGGGGGGGCTCTCACAAGGCCATTTTGTAAGAAGTTAGACTCAGATTAATGGGGGACTTGGCTATAAAGCCCAAGGGCAACAGTTGCTCCCTGAAAATCCCTGCCAGTCTTTGCCAGCCCACAGCCTCCACAGTGGGACGCTTGGAGCTCCTCACCTTTGCATATGGTCACAGTAGCCAGACAGTAAGTGATGAAGGGTGGACAGATAGCCAACACTTTGGTCACATGCTGCCAAAAGTGGACCAGGTGAGACACTTGACGACAAACGGTGAGTGAGTTTGGACTTTTAGACAAAGGTGAAAGTGCACATGTGTAAAAGGTTTTAAATGAATTTAACTGGACACCTGTTGCCCTACAGAGCTCCACTGTCAAATGTTTTACTTGTACAATATGCGATATATTAGAACGGAAGCTAATTTGGCTGTAGGTCAACCATCATTGAGCTGATACTCTTCTTTTTAAATTGTGTACAAATTTTGAAAATTTGTTAAAAAAAAAAGAAAAATCAAAAATCAGAAATTCATTGCAGCATTTTGTATAGATTGGCTCAATGAATACTTGTAGTAAGTTTCAAAAGATTCAGCCAATAAATACAGGAAACGTAGCCAATCAAGTTAAACATGAATGTACTTTTTATCTTCAAAATTAAAAAAAAAATAAAAATAAAAAAATCATTAAAAAAATTTGCACATTGAATACTCATACCAAGTTTCAAAAGAGCCGGCCTAGGAAGGAGGGAGGAGTGGGAATTAAATACTCGAAGTATTTGAAAACTTCTGAAACTTGGCACAAAGATAAATGACTGAGTCGCAAATTTAGCAAAAAGTTGACGGATGCCTGACGGCTCGGTATCAAATGACCTCCGCTGACTGACTGTCGTCAACAAAAATAAAAGTAATTTTATCCTGCTTGTGTTATTTTCATAATTACTGAAGGCCAGAATCATAGAATTAAACTTGACATGTGACGGGGTGGTAAACAGAGTTCTTAAATAGAGTTCTAGTGGCCAACAGTCAGCTATACAGCGATGTGTGACGCATGAAGCTCCGCTCCATGTGGACGCGGCTTCACAGAAAAATCAGTCCACTGTGGTGTGGATCTTTTCTGTGTCTTTATGAAAATAGCCCCTCTTGCAGAACGCTGACATTTAAATTGATTGTGCTGATTACAGTGAAGAGAAACACAGACACAAATGACTGTATCCTCTGAGGATTGCATTTAAACACACTCACACAGAAGGTACAGTATGGTTTTATGAACGCCTGATTAGCATTTCTCAGTCTGCTTTCTTCCAGATAAAAGGTGTGAGTTTGTCTGAGAGACAAAGAGATACAGACAAAGCAAAGAACATAGAAAAATGTGGATTTTTTCCCTTGTCAGTATAATCTTGTGAAAACACGAGGGTACAGTATATGTATGTGAGTGTGGCTGAAAGTTGGGAGATTCCCTCCAAACATTATGGTGCCCCCATATATCTCCTACTCACATAGTGAATTTGTAATTCACTATGTCAGGATTTTCCACACTGCAAAACACACACTGATCTACACATCATGCAGAGTAAAGATAAATGTGTCATGATGAAGATGTTGATGCGTTTTTACAAACTTAACATATCTTAAAATAAAATGCTGCAAACCTGAACTGACAAAGGTAAAATCAGCAAGGAAACAAAGCTGTTAGACTCTTTGATTACAGTGTTTGTAGTGTAAACTGAACAGAGACAAACCCTAAAGGTCAAGGTTAAAGCTTCTAATAATAAACATCAAACCTCTTTTATATGATACACAGCTCTGATTTTCATGAAAGCACATAAAAGCTAAATATACGCGATGTACAGCGGCTGTTTTTATCTCAGATGCACTGAATCAGTGATATCTTGATTGGGTGTATCTGCATGTCTTATTGTGTCTAAAAACTGGAACTGTTAAATTAGCTGCTGCATTTTATTAGTGTTCCCATTTTTACACACGTGAAAACCAGGCTAAAGTCCAAAATTTTCATTGTTTACTTTATGTGTCCTTAAATTTAAAAACTTATAGATTAAAACACGCAAAAAACGGTTTTCAGCGTTTCTGTCTTCGCTCCCTTTGTAACTTGAAGAAATCAAAATGTGTCTGTTCTTTGAATTATTGTGGTTTAACGATGCAGACAGATAAATACTCAGCATTAATGCCACAGGCTAAAGATGGAAAAGTCACCGGCACAACTACGGGGGCTGACTGACTGGCCGAGGTTGCACCCCTAGATGTGTGTTATTCCCTCACAGCTGAGAGTGTTACTGGGTGAGGATCAGTGGCAACATAGTGCATTTTGAGAAATATTTGTAGACAGTGAAGTTAACAAAACAAAGACTGGAAATACTGGAAAGTCTGGTTGTTTTTGATGATGTCATTGCTTAGTTGTTTTTGTGTACAGCTGGAATTCTCCGCATGTGTCTTTGTCCAGTTTTTCACGTGCTGCCTCACATAAGGACCTCTGTCACTCTGTGTGAGCCACTACACAATAAGCAGTTGTGTGGCATTGAGAGTGTTACATTAATCGTAATGAAATTGCGATAACACTGATGTTAGTCTACTGTAGCCAGTGGCTGACGGCATCACCTACTAACCCGACCCCGCGGTTCTGAATGAGAAAGAAATGTACCTGTGAGATCCTGTGAGATCCTGGAAGTGATGTCAGAGAGCACAGGATGACATTCGGAGGAGAAATGAGCAGGAACACCAATTTTCAGTCTGGGCTGGCTCTATAAAGTCTGTTGTGTTTAATGAGATAAATGTCATGTGCAAGTGAAGTGTAAAAATTAAAGCAAATCTGGGAGCGAGGAGTGAGCTTACTAGACCTTGGGGCGCGTGCCTTCCAGCTAACTCAGCTGCTGTAAGCATAACATGTAACTCCACTTGAATTCTGGGTATTGCAGGTTTTGACAAAGAGATAGTGTATCTGCTACAAAGATAAAATCACTCTGCTGCATAAATTTTCATCTTATTTTGCACCAATGTTATAGCTGTGAAATGCTACATTCCAAACAGCAGCAGGAACAATTTTACACTGACACCAGTTCTTTCCCTTGGTGCAGTTTTGTTGGTGGATTTTCTACAATTGAATTATGTCTCAACATATCACCTGGAAGACCTGGAAGTGTTGTATTGGTTTGGTTTTGTGTGTGCGCGTGTGCATGTGTGTGTTTGTGCTCACATTCACCCAAGGCAGACGATGTGTTTCGGCCATGTGTGCGTCTCTCCTCCAGTGCTGCGAGGGTGGGTTGGGCGGCGTCACCTTGCTGAGAGGGTGAGGGGGCTGTGGCACACGAAACTGTGGGAAGAATCACACAAGACAAATACAAATTCAAATGGGCCCAGAGGCCAGGGGGAGGTCAGAGGTCGAATCAAAAGGTCACGAAAAGCAGCAAGGACAAAGCAAGAGGGACAGAGAGAGATATCAAGTTTTCATTCACACAAAGACAAAGATACAGTCTCCCACACACAGGTCAAAATGAAGTTCTGTCTTTATAAAGTGATAATATTGCTTTACTTCACACTAAAGCAGCTACAATAGAACTGAGGTGATACAGAGAGAAAGACAGAGGGAGAGGCTGTAAATAAATTGCTTACTTGTTTCCTCCACAGCTAATCCCTGATAAGAAAAGGTTACACAGAGCTGCACAGCTGCAATGAGGGACCAAGATAAACACATAAAAACATCATTGTGACACAGTGCCACAAACAGGCTAGTCACTTTGAGCAAATGTGGTGATCACCATGTTCTTTTTAGCACCACTGTGCTGCTCATTGATTCATTTCTATGCACTCACATTTGGAACTCTCCTGCTACCACAACCACTGAGCCAATGCTGCATAGGAAAGGGTAGATACCACCCTCGTAAGTGTGCATGTAGTCTTTAGCCAGTTATTTGCAAAGAATACGGGGGGGGGGGGTAGTCTGTCAAACCGGCCAGCAAAAGGTTCCAGGAAGTAATCACTCCCTGCCAAGAAATATTCCATCTGGCACGTCCCAAGAAGCCACACCCTAAACTTTTCCATGGTTTTGACAGGCTAAACAAACTTTTATAAAGTTAGACTGTCTTCAAAACTACAATTCACTTTAATTGGAATTCTTTTTTCCAATTAAAAGGAAAAAAGGATTCATAATTAAAGACATAATTATGGGGAAATTTATAGATTTATTAGGCTGGAACATATTTGTATCCAAGAACAATCTCATTTGTTCTTGGATACAAATATGTTCACATTCATATATATAGTTTTTACAAGAAAGTAAATCCATCATCAAATATTTCCTCCATATTCTTGTATTTGGAAGTCACTTCTTATACTTCTTGTGTCATACTTTCACATTTACTTCAGTCAGCAGTTGTGTTTTTTCCACCCTTTGGTTATTTGCTTCAGCGCCGTTATGCTCAATGCTCTGTATCAAACCATGAATCTTAATGACTTTGCTGATGCCCTGACTTTTCCTCTAGCACTACCATGAGGTTTTAAGTGAGTTTGTTTGTTTTTTTTTAATTTCTAACACTGTAATCAATTCATATTATAATCATTTGTGCCGTGATGTTGTAAACCAGCAACATGGAAAGTGAGTCAGACGACTTCTCGTAAAATTCTGCTGCGCTGTGTGGAAGTACTTTAACCACTCAAGCAGAATAACACATAACAGCACTCAATACAAGCATGTGAACTTTAACCTGCACCAAAAGTATTTAGTTGGTGCCGGTACACATTAAGCACACTCAGCTAACCAGTAAGACACCGTACATGTGAAAGGTTAGAGAGCACAAAGTTCCACACACGTCAGAGTATTTAAAACAACATTTGGTTACTGAGACAGTTTCAAATTGCTCTTAGACGCACTGAGGATATTTGACCAGATAATGTTTAACCATTAAGTGTTTTGTTATTGTTAGACTAATTGACTCTTAATCAATGCTGGGTGCAATGCATTCCAAAGCAACACTATAATCACATCTATAAAGCAGTAATTTAAAGCTTTCACGTACTAAATTCAGAAATCAAATTACAGTTACAGTTACTTTAAATATGTGCGTGAATGTTGTGTAGAGAAAATAAATCCCACTTGTGCAAGCACGGCTCTCGATGGCGATCTCAGAATGATCAATGTTTGAAGAGTGACAATATTCACATTACTTAACATTTACTGCAATAAACATAATTTACTGCCTGTGATGGTAAACAACAAAATGGGCTCAGTCCAGAAACAATCCACTCCTGCGAATGCAACATCAGAGCTCTAAAAGCAGCAAGCAAATATGTACATACATAAATAGCCCATAATGCTAACATAAAGCTAAATTATAGTAGTTAAATAGGTACTAAGAGAGAGCCTATGCATATCCTGCTTAATACGACAAGAATTCACGCAGGTGTGTGTGTGTGTGTGTGTGCGTTCTCGCTCACTCGCTCGGGTGAAAAGTTTCATCTTTTATTTTCAACTATCAAAAGTTTGTAAAAACTTTTTTTTCCCCCCAACTAACAACCCCAACACTACACTGACACATCCCACTGCATTGCCCACAATAACTATGGTATCATAATACAATGATTCTGTGATACTCGATGCACTACAGAGGAAAATCATCTACAGTACATCACAAAATCTAAAACTGAAAAAGAAAAAAAAATACCCCTCAAAAGGCAAAAAGCAGAAATCATGAATGTATTCCCTGCATTGCCATGTCAGTGTGTGCGTGTTATTATTTTACTCTTTGAATAATGCCTTCACTCAGTTATTTTGTTCCCTGGTGTGCTCTTTTCAATGTGACAGTTTCTTCACTCCAAGTTAGTTTCCTTAAGTGTATTTTACCCTCATTTTAGAGTAAACTCATAAGAACAGCCACTAAGCTATCCTGATGTGGTCACTGTTAGCCCTTCAACGTGAATAAAAATATCAATGTTTGGTAGTGGTGTGTCACTAATCTATCATAAAAGGAATTACAATGTGTTGCTGTATCGAACTTTGTCTTATCCATACTAGTTGATTAGTTTATGAATTTTTTTTCCCCTGTGTGTAATTAACACCTGGGTGATACCATTTCTAAATTACTCCAAGCATTCTTTAATGGAGCATGTTCTGTAAAAAACAAAACCAGCATCTCTCTGGACTTTGAGTGAAAGAAAAGAATTTGTCACAGCAGTCTAAAGCTGACTTAAAACAGGATCACGCTGTATGGCTTAATGTGTGAAATCATGCCTTTAGCCTGCTAAAGTGCACAGGTATTTTCCACTGAACTGTTATGCCTTCCAAAGCAGCGGTTCCCCTTTCTTTCTGTCTGCAGCCTTCCCGTTACTGCTTTAACATCACTGCCACTCCATTAACATTTCCAAAAATGACAAGGATGAGGGTCAGACTGGACTGAAATTGGTTCCATTCATCACAACAACCTGCAATGGCAAAGGCAATGGTGATTCAATAATAAAGCCATAAATTCTTATTCCACTCACACAACTCCCCATCTTCTTATGGCACAACACTATGAATAAAACATCACACCACATATTTCTTTACTGCACAATATTCTCTATATTGTACTCTATGAATAATGTATCTATAGTAGTGCATCTTATTAATATAGGCTTTGTTTGGTAGTGAGGTAATTCTGCACTAACACACATCTTAGGCTTCCTTGGGAGTTTGAAAAATACCTTCAAATGCAGTTACACTCATAGCCACATATTTGCTGCATAGTGTGGTTTCAGGGCTGTTGCTAAGTAATCAAATAACAGCTGATGTTTACTATGTTGATCATTGCACCAAGATGACTTAACAAAACAGCTATACATACCCCATCACCTACTCTTAAACCTAGATCCCATTTCATGTAATGAACAACTGTTCTATAGTGGAAATTTCCACACGTGTATCACAAAAGACAAAAGACAAAAATTCTCACATTTTAGAATGACCAGCAAATACTTAGCATTTCTGCTTAGACAATGACAGTTAATTGATTATTTTAATAATTGGCACCCATTTTTCTATAGATAGACAAATTTATTAATTGGGTAATCACCACCACCACCACCACTAATAAAAACATGGTTCACAAAAATAAACTACAAATTACCCAATTTAACCAGAGTGATGCGTATTTCTCAGTGCATGGCACTCACAAGTAAATGAACAGTCTCTAATTTTTAATAGTTTCATTTCAGTAGAGACAGAATATCAACTAAAAAACATTACATATAAGTTATAAATTTATTGGCATGTCATTGAGTGAAATAAGTATTTGATCCCCTACAGCCCAGCCAGAATTCTGGCTCTCACGTATCAGCTGTGCGCCCATTTAGCACACAGATTACAATCAGTCAGTTACAGATACTCCTGATCTCAACTTGTAATGTGTCTAAAGCACACCTGTCCACAGAATTAGTTTCTTCCATTCCAACATCTCCAACACCATAAGTAAGACCAAAGAGCTGTCAAAGGACATCAGGGACAAGACTGTAGACCTGCACAAGGCTGGAATGGCTACAAGACAATCAGCAAGAAGCTTAGTGAGAAGGTGACTGCTAAATATTGTGAATTGTGAATATTCGGAAATGGAAGAAATATAAAATGACCATCCATCGCTCTGCAGCTCCATGCAAGCTCTTGCCTCATGAGGTGAGGATGATCATGAGAAAGGTGGTGGATCAACCCAAAAACTACACATGAGCTGCTTGTTGATGATGTGAAGGCAGTTTGGACCACAGTCACCAAGAATACCATTAGTAACACACTACGCCGTAATGGATTGAAATCTTGCAGCGCCTACAAAGTTCCTCTGCTCAAGAAGGCATGTGTACAGGCCCATATTAAGTTTGCCAGTAAACATCTAAAGTGCTGTGGTCATATGAAACCAAGATTGAGCTCTTTGACATTAACCTAACCTGCAGTGTTTGGAGGAAGAGAAATGCTGAGTATGACCCAAAGAACACCATCCCCACAGTGAAGCATGGAGGTGGAAACATTATGCTTTGGGGCCGTTTTTCTGCTCAGGGTACAGGATGACTTCACTGCATTGAGGGGCCAATGGATGGGGCCATGCACTGTAAAATCTTGGATGAGAGCCTCCTTCCCTCAACCAGAACACTGAATATTGGTCAGTCAGTGGATAGGTCAGTGTCCCAAAACATACTATCAAGCCAACAAGAGGCTAAAGAAGAGTAGCTAAAGAAGAAGCACATTAAGGTTTGGGTAGAGTGGCCTAGCCAGTCCTCAGTCATGTAGAAAATCTGTTGAGGGAGCTGAGCCTTCGAGTTGCCAAGCGGCAGCCAGTTTCTGTAAAGAGGAGTGTGCCAGAGATTAATAATAACTAATAATTAAAGGAGATGTATCATGAAAAATCCACTTTTTTAGCCCTTAAATACATTTTGTTGTGTACTTTGAGTGTGTA
>JAVDPK010002991.1:300387-310577 GCA_034780415.1 Cichlasoma orientale
ATATATAAACTGGACACTGAAGTGATTCTCATTTTCCAGTGTAATCCTTCGTGAAACTGAGTTTGACACCCATGCTCTGAGACCACATTTTGCCATAGACACACAAACACGCACAGTAAGACTTACAAGCTAAAAGCAATATGAGCCTCACTGTCTGAGGCTATTCAATACAATTTTATGGGTGTATGAAGGAAGGGTGCAATCAGGCTTATTTTGCAGCTTTAAAAAAAAGAAAAAAGAAGGTAAAACTGCTCTGGGTTTGAGGTTGAATTCCTGAAAACAGTCACTCATTTCTATTTCAAAACCATCCATGGAGCTCAAGTATGTCCCCAAAAGAATTTAATTAATGTTTAATCAACTCTCCTACTTTCGGCCTCTCTCCCTTTTCTTCAATTTTTCTCTGCTCCTCCATGCAGTAATATGATCTCTTCTATCAGGCTGACAGAGCCGTGAATCAAAAGACAGAGAAAAAAAATATAGTACAAACCTTGGTGGCCCCACCCCCACTACACACTGTGTGTGTGTGTATGTCTCTCTCTCTCTCTAGCTCTCATCTACAACATCCCTACCCCCAACAACTCTCTCTTTCTCTCTCCAATCCCTACCCCCAACCACACAGCTTGCTCTCTCCACATCCTCTGAGCTCTTATCTTCTATCTCTCTTTCCCTCTTTCTGAAACAAATACACACACTAGCAACAACACAGTGCAGTGCTATATGGAGCATTTCCACGCTTGATGTGATTATGTGTTTAAAAACAACAGCTCGGTATACAGCACAGTGAGTTTAGTCAATAAACATAGCAAGGGATAATGATGGTTAAAAAAAAAAAACTAAAATAAAAACAGGGAAATAACTAACACACATTCTGTTTATGCCCAGTAACCATAGATTAGGGTCAGAGGTCACAGTAGACTACCATCAACAGCAGAATCAGAAGCTTTGTCGCTACTTCTGCTAAACTACATATAAACTGCATTCAGTTTAGAAGTCTAAGTGTACTGTTTTTGTACTCCAGTCTTCGAGAAATAACATCAAACAGCACTGCCATTCACCACTTTTACCAACATGACTCACTATCCAAAAAAAATATGGGTTCTCACTGATTTTAAGAAACTTCCACTTTACAGCCCTGTCCCACAATTCTGACTTTGTAATTAAGTTTGAACTCCCCATATGAGGTGCCGTTCTATGGTATATAACATTTTCAAACTCATGTCTGGTCCGAGAGCTCAACAGCGCCATGGCTGGTGTGGCTATACCATTAGGTGGTCTCTAGTTAAGGACTATCCCGAATGTCATTGTTGGGGTTCCAGAACTTTGGGAATAATTGCCAGCAAATATTTGATGATTCAAAGTGTGGAGGAAGTTTGCTGCTGAGCAAGGCTCAGAAACAATAAGGTAAGGGAGGGGAGAGGCGCACAAGAGGTGCACGACCGGCACAAGCGGCAGCTTGCAAAAGCTGAACTGACATCAATGTGACGTCAACTTTGTCATACGTGTCATTTGGCGGGTATAACCTGGCTCTAACTGAGGCACAGGTGGAATGGTGTAGCTATACTGGCTGCACACACAATGGGTGACACGAGGAACAAACACTGGGGATTATTACTTTGCAACTACAACTACAGTAATCAGTGAGCTGAACAGGGAGTCACTTTCAGGCTAGTGTTCCTGCTACTAGACTAGCAGGAACGCTAGTCTGTACGCTTTGTCCACAAAACACTGCCATAAAACAGATACATTGACTTCATTAATCAGTGCAGATTCCATTGTTGCTTGGCATCAACAATTCCCTCACTGTGTTTCAGTCATATGGTCTGCGCAGACATATAGGCACCTTTTACCACTTGAAGTGAGCATCTGGTGTACACACCTGCTGACATGCTGTTTGAATAGTGTTCAATAATGGTACAGACCCAACATTATGAGATGGTTCAGTTTAGGTCACCAGTGGAAACAAAGCAAAGGTGGAGCCAAAAGTTATGGTTGCAATGCTACAACAGGTCACAGGGCTGCTTTTGTTGTTACTTTACGTTTTACCCTCTTTAGCAGGTCACTGGCAACCACTGTAGGGTTAGGAGTCGAGTCTGGGTTAGGCTAACCTCCAATCCTTTCCCAACACTTTTTGCCTATTTAGAACAGCTAAACTGAAAAGCGTCTAAAAGAAAAAACCTGAAATGCAAAACTGAATGTAAATAACTTAATTTGAAAATCTACATCAGGTTACAGAACATTTGCCTGTTTAGCTTGCAGCTATAATAAAACCCAACCCTAGCTCTAACCCCACATTGCATCGCCTGCAACCTGCTGGATATTTAGAGGTTAAAAGCCTTAGCCCAGTAATAAAAACTACTACACACGTGGGTTAGAAGTGCTTCATACGGCACGACAGTATTTAAGTTTACCTTCCAGTTGCTGCTGCTTGCATGGCACGTCAATGAAACAGTGAAATATAGGAAAACACAGAGTCACACATCATGGCTACAGCTTGGCGTAGTTTTGTAGGTGATAATTTACTGTTTTTTATCAATTTTAAATCAGTATTTTTTAAAGTAATTAACTTATTTATTTTTGTCTTATATTTAAAAGAACCAGACTACAAAATGAACCAGTCTATTGTGTTGAGATTGAGGAGAGGTTAATAATCTGCAGTCAACTCAACTGGATGCGCTCATCAGCTAAACCTAATTAAATAATTAAGCAATTCATCACTGTCAATGAGTATGATTTTACTGAACCCCAACAGTACTCTGACAAACATCCCCATGATGGAGCTGGATAGTCTGCTTAGCTAAGCATTCACATCAACCCACCCTGGAGCCCCATCAGGTCCAGGTTTCTACTGTGAATCTGACCCTGACCTTTGGTTCCCAGACACCATTCAACTTCACCATGACAGAATCAGAAACGAGAGCTAGTCAGGATCAACTCTTTTAAACATAATGTAAAAAAAAAAAAAAAAAAAAAAAAAGATAATGGTGCCTGCTTTCCTCCCTCCTGCCTGCCATCTATTATTTTATTCTAACCACACCTCTTCTGTTTGGACTTAAAATGTGCAGCATATTTAAACTTGATGACTTTTCTATTACCAGTGGGCGACGTTTTAATTATAGGTGTCATCACATCACAGACGACAAACTCGGAATAAAATTACAGGCTCTGCACCCTCTAGTGAATGTGAAATATAAAAAGAAACACTCAAATGTAGTTACCTTCCATGGCTACGGTAATTAACTGGAGCCTAACAAGCCAATTAATTACCCCTTAATTGGTAGGGCAAGAAACATGAACGCGCAGAGGGGAAATAGCACGAGTACGACTTATAAGATAACACAAAGGTGTCTTTTATTTCCTGACAATGGGCAACAGAAGGAGCCTATGTGCGGTAGTTTCCTTTCTTTCCCTCCTTACCTTGTTGGTCCCAAAGCCCGGGTCAGGGTAGGAAATTTGTCCCAGCCTGGTGTGGTCTGGCGCGGCTAGAGGCTGAGGAGGAGGCGGGTAAACTGTTACATCCATGACTGGAAATACATCCACTTCTCTTCCGAGTTTCTTTTCTCGCCTTTCTTTATTTATAAAGTAGAATAAATTTAGCGAAACCCTGAGCTCGGTCCACTAAACAAGCTTCTTCAAAAGCAGAAAAATGCGAATATGAGGCGGATAAGCTGGTGAAATAAGTCTCAAACCAAGCTGTGAGAGTCGGTGAAGTTTAGGCTGATGCTCTTCTCCACACACCGGCTTTCATGCCCCAGTAACTGCCGCTCTGGGGAGCAAAGTTCCCGGTAAACGCACTTCTCACGTTAAAAGGAAACCGTGCGCTTAAAGAGCGTCGCGTCCTCTCGTGTGTCCGGTAGCGGGATTCGCGGTTCGGACAGGGGACGTTGCTGGACCCTGTCTGTCCCTGCTTGGGACTGTTTGAATTTTCCTCCACTGCTGATGCTGCCACTGCCGCCGCCGCGCGTGTGCTCAGTGCTGTGGTGCCTCGCGGACCAGTCGTACAAAGAGCTCTTTTGTCAAGCTGGCGAGAGTTATCCTGCAGCGAAGGCGGGAGGAGGTTTCACCGCAAAAAGCCCAGGTTCTGCCAGGAGAGAAAGGTAAGAGAGGCCAAATCAGACTCTGCGTAGAATGAATACACTGCCTGAAAATAAAACAGCTTTGGGGTAATTTCTAAGAAAATTCTCTTCCACGGGGAGTGACTTTATTTTGGTAGTAACCGACTGCATCAGGCGTTTGCGGCTACCTTGACAAAAAGGATGGAGCTGAATGGCGGTGCGTGCTCCATCTAGAGGGGGAGCGTGTTGAAAGGTCCAGCCAGGTGTTAACTTTTGTCTGTGTATTCATTTTGACTGCCATCGTGTCCTACCTGTAGGCTCACCAGTTACACTCGGGCTAATCATTATAGTTTACTCTTTCCAGGACAGACCTTTGTCAAAGAAAACAAGACCAGAACAACATTAAGGTTGTCCTCATTCTATGAACCTGTTCCAGAGCACTCCAGGATTGTGCATACTTAATGACTTTGGGTGGGACACTAGTACCTGATTGACTCGGCTCGGTTTGTAGGGTTTTCCAGGTGATAGTACCTGGTACCAGGTACTTTTTTAGTACCTACTCAGCCAGGGTGAAAGGAGAAAGCTGAGTCAACAGACTGCATGCCACTTAATTGGCCAGAAGGTGACGTCACTAAATGAGTCATGAGAGCGACTCCATCAAACCCCCAGTTTTTGAAACCCAGCAACTGAGGGGAATGGCTACACACTAACAGATGCTGGAGATGTGTTTGTGCTTGATGGCTGATGACAGAAAACAGAAGGGGCTAGATGGAGAGAATGTTTGCGTTTGTGTCACATACAAATGAGGTCACCGGATTCAGACGGGCAGTGCGGCAGTTAGCACTGCTGCCTCACAGCAAGAAGGTCCTGGGTTCGAATCTGTTTGCGTGTGTTTTCTCTAGGTGCTCTGGTTCCCTTATACAGTCCAAATATGTTAATTGGTGATTCTAAATTACCCATAGAGTGTGAATGGTTGTCTGTCTCTCTGTGCTAGCCCTGTGACAGACTGGTGACCTGTCCAGGGTGTACCCTGCCTTTTGCCCCATGACAGCTGGGATAGGCTCCAGCACCCCCCCCCCCCCGAAAAGGATGAGCAGAAGAAAATGGATGGATTGAAGGACTTTCAGGCCACCATGCTGAGTACTACCTCAGCATGGTGTAAAAGAGGCATTTGATAAACTGAAATGTTGCTATTTCTGGCTTACAAAAACCAAGTACACGAAACTACACGTTTATCCCTTAGCATGTCCAAGACCATTTTCCATTATTTGATTTTCATTCCATTTCCCAGCTTCCTCTCTGGGTAAACACACCTGAAAGCTAAGCAAAAACTCAGAATTGCCTTCTACCAGTTTCACACATGTGATAAAAAATATTTCCAGTCTTTGTTTTAGCTGCATTTCCTTTTTCTTTGTGGTAGTTTCCATCATATCTGCTGAAATAGGCATGGTTTATGACTTGGCCCGTGATGACAGCCTTTCCTGCTTTCTTCACAGCCGCTGGATAAGAGGAGCCAGTCAACATGTGAGACATTGTCTAAATATGCGCGACAGGGGCACAAGGGATAAAAAACGCTGTGCAGAATCTCATAAAGTGGGACACCTGGTCACCCCATCAGTGACTGACTGGAAAATTCTGCATTCTCTTCTGAGCAGGGTGGTTACATTAGTGGTAGCTACAGTGAACTTACAGTAGCCTATATCCAGTAGCCTAAGTTTTGTACTGCACTGCATTCACTTACAGTGTCTAAGGTATGACCAGCTAGATACAGGTCCCCAACTAATCATACCTAACCATCTTTCAAGACTTATGTGATTCCTATTGCAAAGAAGGGATATGCCAAGGACCTCCAGAAGCAAGGCTGTAAAGAAACAAAGTAAAGCAGTGGCCGGACCTTTGTGATGAAGATGGGAAGAGGCTCGTCTAACCTTTAGCCTGTGTTTTGCTTTTTCATCAACATCCTGGTACATTCTGTGGTTAAAAATCTATTTGTTGATGCAACGTGCACTTTGTCACAGAGCAGAATACAATTCAGCCCAACACTCGTTTTTCAGTCTGTTATCAGGTCAATGTGATGCCACGGTTTGTTTTTGTGTTTGCTTTTTTTATGTATAGATGTCCCAAACAGCCACGCTAAAAGGTGGAGTGAAAAGCCCTAAAAAGCTGCCACGGTGAGGAGAACAGAGGGGGTGGGGGGGGACTTCAAAAGGAGAAATAATGACACTAATTTTCAGTCTGGGAGGTATTCTGTGATAGTGTTGGATTTAGTTGTAGACAGGAAAACAAATAGATGAGAGTGAACTTTGGGGTGGCAGCTTCAGAAAGTGGCAAATAACAGGCAACAGACACCTGCTTGCTGCGGTTGGAAAGGTGGTGGTGGTGGTGGTGGTGGTGGTGGAGGACACATTTTTTTAACATTACATTAATCCAACCCATCCCTCTGCTATAAAATGATAAAAAAAAAATGCACAATTCATGCATTTTCTTAAGCATTTGTTTAAATTAGGATTGCATTGGGGCTGGAGCCAATCGCAACTGTCTAAGGGTGAGAAGTAGGGTGTCTCCCAGACAGGTCGCTAGTCCATCAGAGGGCTGATCATTCTAAAGTTACTGAATCGTAGCTGTTGATATGAGAAGCTGTGGTCACCTGTCTCTCTGAAAATAATGCACTTTGATTTCAAACAGTAAGTGAAAGCCAGAATGCTGTTTAGTAGCTAGTTTCAGATGGGGTGATAGAAAAGTTATGAATTGAATTCGATTGTGTACGAATATCCATAAAACTCCCTTTTACAGTTCCTTGTGCTCATTTTAAATCTGATAATTCAGCCCTTACTTTAAGTTGGGGCATAAATTGTGTCAAATTCAAAAGTCATGTAAATCATGGGGATAAACAAGATAATCAGAGGGCAGAGATAACATAAATGAAACAAGGAAGCAGGCCGTGTGTTTTAGAGACCATTGAATCTAAACAAAAGCAGAATGAATGTTGATTCATGTTGGGGTGATCTTTAATGGTAAAATAATATACAGCCATTATCTGCAAATACATATGTGTACGCAGTTGCACATAAACAAAGAAAAGCTCTCCCACCTACACACACACACACACACACTCGCAGATTCACACGGTAAACTTAAACAGATGGTCACACATGCACATCAAATATAAAAATCTGCTCACACAAAAAGTATGTGCAGAGCCACACATAATTATACCTTATATGGTATAATTATGCCACAGCCGCATATAAGCATGTGCGTGCCATCCATATGCACACACACACACACTTAGGAAACATGTCTATGCACATAGCAGAACATTCACAAACACACTGCACACATAAGTAGGTATCATAAAATGCATTTTCTCATTTTTATACATACCTAACACTCTGTCTCTCTCTCACACACACACACACACATGCATGCACACACACCACAAACCAGCCCACACATACTTAGCGAACATACAGTGTTTGAGTCGCCCATCCCCCCACATACACACATACATATATGCACCCCTCCCCTCTGAAAAAGGCATAATTTACTTCCACATTCTCCTCCCCCACACACAGTTCCTCTCTATAAAACTCCACACATACACACACTGTATACACACAAATGGCGCACACATGAACTGAGCCAGCCAAAAGACACACACACACACACACACACACATATAAGAGCAGATGCAAGGACACAACTGAAAACATACTCACACCATGCCTGTGCTGCAACACATATGCTAATGCATGTCAAGACACACACACACAAGCAAAACACCACACACTCACTCTCTGCCTCACACAGTTCTAAGATTCCCATGCATGAACTTTCCGACATATTTTGGGTTGAAATTGCAAATGTACTATAGCATTTGAATGATGTGTGTCCCTTCATGTCGGGGGGATTACATTATAGATTCATGGCACAGCAATCCACTCCTGAATGAAAGCAGCCAGTGCTATAGGTGCTACAGCCTTCTAGTGGGAAAGAGACAATGCAAAAGAGGAAGGAAATCAGGAGGAAGGAATTTAGAAAAAAAAGGAGTTTATTAAGGCAACTGCTGCATAGAAGAGAACATAGCGAGATATTTCTGTGCATTTTTGTGTTTGTGACTAACAGCAATCGTTGTGGAGTTGGAGAGTTTTGATTTGGGGCAAGAAAAGTCAAACGCTTGGGTTGTTTAAGCATGTAAAACAAAATATATTTTAGTGTTGTAATTCATATATATGCCAGTCAACCTGAAGGTCAGCAGGGTGTATAGCTACACCAACAAATACTGTAGCACAAACTCACAATGGCACATTGCACACTGTGACAATGCTATGGCCTCCTAAGTAGACATTGTAAAAGTGGATGATTGATTGAGTTGTGCAATGATGTTCACAGTAGAGGTACATGGGTTTATAAGTAAATGTCATAAGTTATATATATATATATGTGTGTAGGTTGATTTTGCATAGTATATTTTTTTGGAGAGATATCTACGTTGCCAGATCTCACGATGTAGACAAGTATCATGAATCACAGAACTTGGACCAAATGCAGGATGTGGAAACAGATGAGAGTTAAACTCAAAACACACATTTAATAAGGTTTTTGAAGCAGTCTAAAATACACAAAATCCCCCAAAAAAAGCAACAGCAACCCGAATCCAGCATGACAGCAAGCTAACCAATACTGAGACGAAGGACTGTGAGGAAGACAGCACTATATATATACAGATGGGCAGTCAGGGGAAGCAGACACAGCTGGGGAAACATGACACAGGTGCAGATGATCAAGACAATGAGACAGGAGGGGAAGTAAAATTAAATGCAAGGCATAAAAGAACCAGAATTAAAAGGGGGGAAATGCAGACACACGAATGAACTTAACATAAGGGAGTTGACACAAAAGGATGGGACAGGAAACACGGAGGGAAAAGCCTAAACTCTGCAAACTGGAACTGAGAATTTAAGACTAAAAAGACAAAGGAAGTATGTGAGGATTGTTTTATTCATCTGCCTCAAAAATGCCTTTTGTTCCAGATATGTTGGTTGTAAAAATGGCTCCATGATTATAGGCAAAAGAACTGGTCACTGGTCATAATTTGTGCTTTTGCTCATTTGTCCTACTGGAGTGAGTAAACTCAGAAACTGTCCCTAGTGTTCTTGAAAGGAACCGGCCGCTGGTGACATCCACATGAGAAAGATACAAGAAATGGCTCATAAGCACGCTGTCTTGTTTCTGAACTGTGTCTGATAATGAATAAAATCAAATACAAAAAAGTGTAGTTGCAACACTGTTACAGCAGCAAAGGGGTTACTAAGGTTGGGCTTGACTTGCACGTCGTTCAGTATTTGAAAAAGAAGTGTGATAAATAAATTTACTTTCATCCAGTCAAAACGCTCTTTTGCATACCTGTCAGTGAAAACATGTACAAACTACTTAGAAAATAGCAGTAGATCATCTTGTGTTGGTGTTGCGCACGCTGATCGACCCTGTGTAGCTGCACAAAGGTTCTGTAGGCGGAGAAGTCAGGGTGGTGCAGCCTTGAATTCAAACTGAAATACTGAAGAAGAATGGACCTGCTGCCATATTTAATAAGGGAAGATTAAGAATATGAATATGCAACATTTTATAATAAAAAGATTATTATACACCTTCAGTCTTATTTCCTGTATATTTTGCTTAGAAGGAAGTTGATCCACAGAGTGTGACTAAGTTCATGCTTTAGGTTAATTATTTATACCAAGGTAGTGCAGCATATGCAGTCTGTACATGCTTTTAATAAAGTATTTCAGCAATCATGCCAGTGAATACTAAAGCATATAGACTTCTCAGAATTAATAACTGTGGTAGTAAGCCTGGTTTGTATTCATGCACTGCAAACCCATCAGGCTGTCAGGTGTTTGTACACAAACCCTTTGATTACAGTCAGATTGACCTCTTCAGTGGGATTAAGTTAACACAACTTAAGCTCAATATGCATGTGTTACTGTCATAGGCCAGTTAGGCCAATACAAAAAAGGAGGACTAAAATGCAGACGAGTTAGAGACAGTGTAACAAGTCCTAGTGTCATGTTTTCACGGTGTGGTGAGCAGGGTGGACCCAAATGCAGAACTCCAGAACAGAACTAAATGAAAGTGGTG
>JAVDPK010002991.1:310677-322425 GCA_034780415.1 Cichlasoma orientale
GGAAATCACAATCAAAAGTGAAAACAAAACATAACCAAAACACAAAACACTGGGCCACCGGCCCAGGATCATGACACCTAGAGTCTTTATTTTTCACAAAAAGAGCTTGAAACTGACAAAGGCCACTGGAGGGACCGACGCAGGGAACAGGATTCTGGAGGACAGAGGTCACTAGAAATTAAACCACAGGGTCCAAAGAAAAGGAATCCACAGAGAAGAAGTCTGAAGACTAGAGTAGTGAACCCGACCAGAGCCAGCAGGAAAGTTATGCACGTGAGTGACAGCCCTTTGAGCCAGGCGAGTGGAGATCGAAAACAGGGAAATATGGAGGAAGTCAAAACATGGATAAACATAGTTAGGGAGCCAATTACAACTTAGAGTAGCAAACTAGTTTTTAAATAAGCAGAGCATCACTCTACATTCTTTCATCTGTGCTATACTGTATTAAACACACTCATAGTCATCGACACAGCAGCCCACTGCAATCATAGTGTCACAGCTTTCCTAGTCTCACATGAAGGTTAATAAACAAACACAGAACAATTCATTATGACAGAACACACAGAATAGTTGAGCTAATGTATAAAAATTACTAGACTATACCTGGAATTTCCACAACCTGCTCAATATTAATGAACAAATGCAAACTATACACAACAGAAATACATCAAAAAGACTTATTTAAATCAACAAAAAGTGTGAAAGTCCTGGGCCCAGGGTGTCAGCATTACTCCAGTATGTTTTTTGATGGCGGGAGAAACCAGAACTCCCGGAGGACACCTGTGCAAACACATGCTAAATTTACACACACACACACACACACACGCACACTGCTAAATTTACCTTGAATTGAATTGAACCTATTTTAAAGAAGGAAATTCAGGCAGCCAGCATAGCTAAGCAGTTACTGACACCCATGTCGTTATCACTGGAAACACAAACTACATCTGATCACCTGTAAAACAGTGAAGACGGTCTGTTTTAAAGATGTGATTTCAGAAACAAATCTGCATGAAGTCTGAACAAAGCTGGGATATTATTTACCACCAAAGGCAAATCATTAGTTATCAAAAAACACGAGCCATCAAATCTGAAGGCAGGCTGGGTTTAACTTATTTCAACCCAGAGTTTTGCAGAGATGATTATGATTGTCTGACTGCTTGTGTTTACCACATTTCAGCAATTAACCAATTACAAGTGTTATTATGAAATAGGGATAGAAAAAGAACTGTAGATGAAAAAGCACATTGTTAAAGGTACAGCACTGCATGCTTGAAAATCAGGTCTTTTTCTTGTTGTTGTTGTTTTTTTTTTGCAAGATTAATACAACTCGGCTTCCTCCGTGCCTGACTATTTCCTCGCCAGGCACAGCCACTTCCTGCAGTGTTGTTGTTACTATGGGGTTGCCAAAGACCCACTGGAGACTCCAGGAAATAACTGTACCCAACTCGGAAATAGTCCCACGCATGAGTATATTTTATTTAGTAGAGTAACAAGAAGGGAGGAAACAGACATACAGCAAAGGTCCGCAGCCACACATGACAGAAACTATACTAACCCAATGTTAGTGAGCATGAGATATGTTGATAGGTAGATTAGAGTCATCCTCTCTCACCCTAAGGCTGCCATCCCTGCTGGCCTTGATCCCCACTAGTTTGCGTATTAAGCAAACCAATCAAAGATGATGCAGTCATGGCAGCTCTCACACACCTGGACCAGAAAAACACTTATGTAAGAATGCAGTTTGTAGATTTTAGCTAAGCTTTAAATGCAGTTATCCCCCACAAACTGAGCATCCTGGGTTTAGGCAGGACACTGTGTGTATGGACACTGGTCTTCCTGAATAACAAATCCCAGAATGTCAGGATGGGAGATCACACATCATCTGCTCTCATCCAGATTACTGGCACACCACAGGGGTGTGTTTTCAGCCCCCTTCTCTACTCCCTGTTCACCCATGACTGCTCCCCCATTCACACTACCAACACCATTGTTAAATTTGCTGACAGTGCCACCGTAGTAGGACTGATATCAGACTATGATGAAACAGCCTACAGAGAGGAGGCCAGGCATCTCACACTGGTATCACAATGACCTGGACTCGAACACTACAAAAACCAAGGAAATGGGAGCACACTGAGCACTCTGCAGTTTGCATATATGGGGAGGAAGTAGAAAGGGTGGAGAGCTTTAAGGTGCCTGGTATCTCACCTGGACCACACATATCTCCTACCAGGTGGGGAAGGCTCAGCAGAAGCCTGACTTCCTAAGGAAGTTAAAGCAAGCTCACCTCCCTCATCACCTGCTGACCAGCTTCTACTGGTCAACAGCAGAGACCTTCTGACCAGCTACTGCTGCATGGTGTGGTTCACCAGCTGCCCAGGAGAGAACAGAAAGGACCTGCAGCGGGTGGTGAGGGCAGCAGAGCGTGTCATCAGTGCGACTCTAGCCTCCCTCAGTGATATTCACACTAACTGACTACAAAAGACAGCCAGCTGTATTATAATGGACCACACCCATGCTACCCTCTGGGAAGAGATTCAGATCAATCAACTCCAAAACCAACAGATTAAAAACACTTTTATCCCACTGGCAGTAAACAGCATAACCCCTCCAACCCTCCACAGGGCTGTGGTCTAAGAACTGTCACTCTCACCTCTTATGCCACATTGTCTTTTGTACTTTTATTCTGTATATACTACCTCACTGTGTTTATATTTATCTCTATTTATTTTATATTTATGTATATTTATTTATGTTTTTTGCTGTTAAACCTAAACGTTCTTTCATTGTTTTATGAACAAAAGCAATAAAGATCTGTTCTTTGCTGGGTCACTCACACAGAGACCGGCTTTTACTCCCAGTCTTTAAATGAAGCTGAGCCAACCAGTTTAAAACAAGGTTTAAGTGTTTTAATGTTAGCTAGCATTGATACTTCATGTGTGGAACTTTACTGGAGGGATGAGCACTGTTCTTCTGAACGATATTCCCTCATTTGTTGTTTTGATGACGGTGGTGGGGAGCGCTGCTCTTCGAGATATTCATCACAGGATAATGTTGATCACTCAGAACGGCTTTGGATTCAATTTTCTGCCATCTGTGTTTAATGGGTATACACGAGTCAATCCTCTCGCCCGATGACAGCTGGGATCGGCTCCTTTACTGTAACCTAAGCCTGACTTTAGGTTACAGGCTGCACAATATTTTTGCCTTTTATGATGATGGACTGCCCATTGCTCCCTGATCAGTCAGGTTAATGTGACATCACTGGGAAGGAGGCGCTAGCTAGTATGAGAGGGTATGAATGCTCTAGTCTCATGTTTCACAGTTAAACCTTGGTACACCAGCAACATGTTTCCCATCCCACTTTACCATTTTTAGAGTTGCACAGTGGTAGGAAAAAATTCTGATGGCTGGCAGAGAGCTCTGTGCTCACACTGGTAACCTCACAAAAGAAAGCAGAAAGCCTCAAACACGTTCTTTCTTTCTAAACTTTCAAACATTTCCCACACGCACTCCCAGATTTGTCCACTATGACACAAGACAACATGACTGACTATTGTACATGACACTTTCGTTGTCGTCTTGAAGCGATGCCCCGTGTTGTCGGGGTTAGGCCACGCTCATGCTGACATTATGCAGTCTGAACCCAGCAAACTCAAACATGTCTTCATCTTAAAATTTAGGTACTTGCTTTGTTACCATAATGTGAGAAATACCTTGACGCACACACACACACACACACACACACACACACACACACACACACACACACACACACACACACACACACACACACAGTCTCCTCTGATCTGACGGTCTCATTTTCGATGAATGCTCACTGAATTCATTTGCACATTTTTAGCTGAGGGTTGATGCATCATTCAGGCCTATTTTTCCCTGCAGTCACTGTTTTACACCCAATCTCATCATTATTTTATACAAGGCTATTTATTATGCTACTGTACAGTGCACGCGCGCACACACACACACACACACAGAATAAACCCTCCGTATGGCTTCATATACACTGTATGAATACAGATTAGATGTGCATAAATACAGAAACAGCCTGTTTGGAACTGAAATCAAAGGCAAATCAATCAATTACCCACTTAAGCTTATACAGTTGTGTATATTACTTTAACTGCTAGTAGCTGATGTGAGTTTGGTATTTGGGAAAAACTAAATATATTTCCAGAGAAACAGTATAACTACTTTTTTATACTGGCCTTACCTCATAGTGACTATAGTGGTATAGTCACTACATATATAATTCCAAGTGAGGGAATATGTTTTGGAAGAATGACCTTCATTCCTGCTGTCCGGCATACTTGCAGAATCTAGGACAAGAACCTCAAAACTATTCTGAATTCCAAACTTACTGATTTGTTACAGTATCAATCAAAGGTTTGGACACACATACTCATTAATATCTTTTTTTTTCTTTGTTTCTTCCTTTTTTATTATGCATATTTTCAGCATTTATATTGGAATTATCTGACAAATAATTTGGTGCGCCTGTCCAAGAAGTCTGGTTCTGCCTTTGTCTGTGACTTTCACGGTTTATAAATGCATTCGCAAACCAGGTCTGCAAAGCCTTGACTGATAACTGATAAATATGGTCACTTTAATGAACGAACAAATGAAAAACAAGATGGCAGCGGGCCAAACTGTAACACTGAGGCTTCAAAATGCTGAGTCCAAAAGTCAATGGGTGACACGGTGGCTGTGTCCATCTTTTGTATGCAGTCTATGGTGTCACCACATTCAGCCCTGACTCTCTCCTCCAACATTTCATTACTGAAAAACACGGAAACTGTACGAGATGAAGCTCAAATGATCACAACCCGCTTCAATCAATTGTTACCAGACAAATTAAAAAGAATTCCAATTGGGAGAAAAAGTGACCAAGCAAACTGTGTAATACAAGGTACCTCTGCGGAGTAGGTTGGACAAGTACTCGCTCAGTAATATACAGTAATATGGTGTGTATGTGTGTAAAACTGGAATGTGTATTTGTAGTGTGTTACAGTCCATTTCAGTGTGCATATGTGTGCACAGAGAAAAGCCCTGTGTTTATACTGTGGGTGTGGTCAGCTGTGAGTTAAGTGCAGTGAATATACATCGTAAATTCCAGCTGACTCATATAAATTAGTTTACTTGGAAATGAAGAATGTGTGCTTTTTGCTAGCTTTTATTAATTTACTGTTAATTGCATGATGAAAATAACAGTTTACGTCTCCTCTTTTAAAAGCACAGTATCTCAAAAACCTTTCAGTCGCCAGTCATCTCCACTACACACACCTAGACTCTCACACCCACGGACTGCCTACTCCCCACCTGGTCCAGCTTCCATGTTGACAGGCCTGTGGTCAGAGATGAGGAGCCGTCCCCTGCTCCTCCTCCTTCCTCCATTAAAAAGAGAAATCACACTTGACATCACAACTCCTCACCAAAGCGAGTCAGTCCAGCCTCGATGCTGCTGTTCAGCCTGCCAGAGGTCGTGTCGCCCGGCCTGTCAGAGGTCAAGCTCCTCGATTTGTCGGAAGTCAAGCTGCCTGACCCGTCCGAAGATGCAGCCATCGGTCTTTCCAGCTCCCTCTTCCAGGAGGAAACGGGGTTCCTGCCATCATCGCTCCTCACCTTCTGTTTCAGTTTCTTCGCCTGCATCAGCGAATTAACTTCTCATGTTGTCTTTGAGTCACAGCAAAGTTTTGCCTTCTGAGTCATATAGCGATGAACTGGCAGAGATTACAGCTGAGTTTCATGTTTCTGAGCCGGCTAATTCAAAGACCAATACTGAGCCTGTGGTTTCTAAGACAGCGTTTTCAGTCTGAGCTGGATTGTAATTTTATTGTTTTCTGTTTTCGAGCCAGCAAACGTTGGAAGTTAGTTAGCTGTTTCTGACTCCACTCATTGTGAGAATGTGTTGTGTGTTCCTGTGCGTTCTCATGTTGAGCCTGAATCTGCTGAGCCAGTCAGTCGGGACTCTGAGTTTTGTGTTCCTGCATCTGCAAAGTTAAAGAGTGATAGACCCACAGAAACTGTGCTGTGTATTTGAGTCTCCTAACATAAAGGTTAGGTTGTGTGTTTCTGAACCTGCCGTTGTAAATTTTGTGTAATTTGTGTTTGTAAGTTTTTCAAAAGCTGATTGTGTAGCCTTTCAGGCCTTTGTTCCCCAGACCTGTGCTGACTGTTCCTTAGTCTGTGCAGGCTGCCTCAGGTTCTCCATCCCCGGGCCAGAGCACACAGCCCCAGAGACTGTTGATCAGCTCATGGACCCTATGAACTCAGAGCAACTTGGGCTGACCAGCCCCAGCCTCCTGCGGACCCCAAGCCTTCAGGGTCTCCAGTGCCGGCGGACCCAGAACCTGCAAGGCCTCTTGAATCAGCAGCACTCAAGCCCAAATGACCTGCTGAGCAACCCAAGCATGAGTGTCCTGCACCCCCTGAGCCTAAACTTGGGGACCCCACACCTCCTGAGTCTGAGGGTTTCTGCCTTCACTGCTGGTCACCAGCCAAGTCTCAGAAGGGTCCTCGCCACCATCACCGGCCTCCAGAGGGTCTCCACTGATACTGTCCTTCTGATGGGTCCCATCTCTTCCTTTGCTGCTGGCTTCCTTCTCTGAGTCCCATCTCCTTGCTTTGAGGCCCCTGTTTGTTGTGATTTGGTGCTATATAAATAAAACTGAACTGAATTGAATCTGTGGCCCTCTTGTTCAGGCTGTTAATGCTTTATACGTGGACTCCCCTGAAACCATGAAAAACACTTTGACATTCATTCAAAGACTGATGCTTCGAGACATCCACCAAATCTACGAACGTTTAGGATGACAAGCTTTTAGAGTTTGAATGTGACTAAATAAATGTCTCTTTAAACCATCGCCCGTGAAACTAAATTATGTTTTGTGCCTTTTTATGTGTAAACAATGGCAACATGGCAGACGGAACCTGTTTTCTGCTATTTGGGACTCATCTAAAAATGATGTTACCAAAAAATGTGGCCTGTTTGTGTTTTTTTCCTTCAGTTTAGGTTATGTTTGGGGTTGCGTGTCAGCATTCCTTAGTGAAACAGTATTTAGTTTGCAGGTTGAGTTGTTGTGGTATTCTCCCTTGCATTTTTTTTTTAAATCTCATGTTCCGTGTGTTACGGTTCATTTTCTAGCCTCATTATTTAGTTCTGATCTTTTGTGTATTCCTTTGTCGAGTCTTCGGTTATTGTTACTGTTGCTGTTTGCTTTTAGTTCGTTCCCTTGTGTTCCTCCTCTTTCCCAGCCTCGTCTGTGTTTGTCTCTCTGTGTTCTCCAGTCTGGTCTTTTTGTCCTCCCCTGTGTCAAATCCGTGTTCTCCGTTTCTTCCTGTTTTATTTTGGTAACAGTTGTTCTCTGTCTTGCGTTGCGTTTATTTCCCCCGCCTCGTTATGTCTGTTTCCAGCTGTTGTCTCTCCCCTTGTTATCCTGTGAGTGTGTGTTGTCTGTCTGTCTCTTGTTCATTGTCGCGTCGTCCTTCATGACTGTGTAATCCCCCCGTTCTGTTTCTCCCAGCTCACAGTTTTCCAGCGTATTTGTATCTCCCTGTGATTCGGTATTCCTTGGAAGTGTTTTGATTCCCTGTTTGATCTTGAATTTTGAACAATCAGCATTAAATACTCATTTTGAGTTATTCCTGCTTTTTGTATCTTGTAGTCCTCAACCAACATCTCCCACAGTTGCACATGACAATACTGTCCTACTGATACTGGTGCAAATTACATTTTCAGATGAGCAGTATCAGTTCATTTAGAAAGGAGATAGATAAATATGCATATCACTGTACTTTGAACCATGTTTTTATCTTTATTCTTGTTATGCATGTTGGATAGGGTGGTGCCGTGGTTAGCACTGTAGCCTCACAGCTGGAAGGTCTGGGTTCGAATCCGCCCAGGCCTTTCTGTGTGGAGTTCTCCCCGTGTTTGTGTGCGGGTACTCCGGTTTCCACCTTCTTTATTTATCTCTGGATTTCTGAAGCACTTGAATAACAGAAGCAACATTTTTATTAAGGGACTCAGTTTGCATGGTTTTAACAAGTAGATGTCCTGTCTGAGTAAACATAACTAAGGAATCACATTTTGCAGGAACTTTAACATTAGTTGCTTAAAATAGTAACTCAGAATAGTCTGTACAAACTCAAGAGTCTAAGTATACCACATATATGTGCTGTTCCACTTTACTTTAAGACAATTGGTTTACATGGTTGTTCTTAGTAAGGTTCACTAATCAGAATTTACAGTGTAGAGCTACTAAATCACGACAGGTAAAGTAAATATAATTCAGGCTGAAACGTCGTGATGATTCAGCCAATCACAGTGCTCCCAGGGTATAAATTTCCAGGTTATTGGGTAACTTCCTCTTTCTGCCTCACTCCGTTTATTCCGGTTCTGTGGCTGCTACAGCGGCTGCTGCTGTTACTAAGCAGCGTTCTGGAAGAAGCAGTTAATTTTCTACAGTCAGCAGTTTGCTGAGGTTTTAAAATTGTGGTGGCGCTGCTATTTTAATAACCTTGCTGATGCTACTAATGTGAAATTACACCGTTGCTAAAAATGAACCTTGTGGACCTAAACTTTTTGTCTGAAGACTTTTATAGCCGTCATAGAAGGTATATATTATATTTTGGAAACTAAGAAAGTGAGAAACCCATTTTCTCCCAAAAAAAAAGTACAGTCCAGCGTTCCTACTTTCTTGAAATTATATTTCTATAAGCCTGGATTGTTTTTCCCAGTTAGTGATGAAGTCCATCACTTGGCAGGAGGTTGTTTGGGGGCAGTTTCATCCGCAGGCAGTCAAATACTGTAGTCTGCATAAGCAGGTAGAAGGAGTAGCAGTGACTCAACCGACAAGTATATATTCACTACATGTAAATTCTGGACCACAAGATGGGATACTCTGGAGGAAAACAATGCTCCGTCAGTGAGTGCATTTCTGGTTATTTCAGTAACAACATATCTGTGACTTCATCATATTTAAAGAAAATGTGCGCTCGCACTTCCCCCCTCATGTATTTGTGTTTCAGTTTGCAGAAGTCAGCTGCAAAGCGATTCTCCCTGAACTCCAGTTCTTACCGACACTCCCCTCAGTTTTCGCTGTACATCATATCATGTCCAGGCTGTCATTTAGCATTTCCATCCTCAGCCAAATAGCTGACAGGGAAGTCTGTGTGACAGGAAATGAGTTGAGGTTTGCAGTGAAGCATTGTAAAGCGATCTGAATGGAAAATGACCCGACTCCGGCTCTGAACTGTGCTTCTATAAAGGTTCTGTAAAACTCAGTCAGTATGACGGGGGGGCAATGACACATCTATTTTAAAATGTATGCGCAGACACAGACTGGCAGCATTTCCATGTGTTCATCTGCTCAGCATTGCACGGCAAAGCAAACAGACACAATCTGATTTATTGACTGAGCGCGTGATTGCAAATATCACAGTTAAACTGAGGTTTGCATCGGGGTGAGAAGTCAACATTTATTCTGCACCTCTGTGGTCTCTGTTCATCACAACCAAGACTGTATATAAAAGATGGAGGATGTTGAAGCGTTAGCATTAGCATGTTGGCTTCTGCCATTTTTTTTTTTCTTGTCGCCAGAAGTGGCCCAGTTTAGACGGGAGGGTGCAGTGCTAGTTATCAGCTAACGCTACCAAGCTTGGCTAACAAGCTGCATTGGCAAGCTGTGCAGTGCACCACCCGAACATACCTGCTACTTAGTGCGAATTAGTGCTAACACGCCAATAAAATACTAGAATTTTAATCATCAAAACTGCAACGCAAACTTCTTGGACTGTGCTGCGAAGAAATCCATACCATTATCAGATTCATTCTTTCATTTTTTTGAACTTTTTTTTTGTATACAATCTTGTTTCCTGCAATTATTTCTTTGCTCTTAACTTCCAGGGAAACCATTGCTGTGACCAGCCTGTAATCTACAGTGTCTTGGCCAATTAATGGCAAGAATTTATGAGTTTGTCTTCTTCCATCTTATCAGACTAAACTACAGTCTGAAAATGGCCTTGGCGTGGGTTAACCTAAGGCATCTTATTTGTTCTGCTACCATGGCAGAAAAAAAAAAATCATTTCTGTGAATGTGAATGTGTCTAAAGTGTGTCCCAACATCCTTGCTGCAGAAACTCATCTGTCAAAGAGCCAGGAAGTGCAGATGATGGTGAGCTCAAAATGTCAGAAAATGCTGAAAAATGTTAACTGTCAGGAAAAGTAGCTCTGACGGGAGAGTAAGTAAGTGGCTTAGCCCACACACCTGATGAAGTTTGGATAGAATGAAACAAAGTTTAATAAATATTTCAGCCGTAAGCACGACAGTGTAAGGAAGCTTCATTCAGGTGCTCTCATGAAGAATGCACCTGCCACTTATTTAGGTGTGCAAAAAACATGTATAATGCATTTGAAAGCGCTGAAGGCCAAATTGCTCGCGGCGTCTGTGCTGTATGAATGTATGCATGAATGGGTGAATGTGGTTTGTAGCGTTAAATCGCTTAAAGTGAGGTCAGTAAAAATGGAAAAGTGTAAAATAAATACCAATCCAATACGAGCCCGCTGTGCATTGATATGTATTTGCATGGGTGGGTGGGTGGGTGGGGGGTCTCAGGCTTCTCACTGGCTGCTGCCTAAATGTGATCACCACACACCACGGGGCTTGGAGAGAGAAAGTAAGAGAGAGGGAGAAGGAGAAGGGATAGTGTTGCTGACAGCCTGTCAGTTTGCATTGACAACAATGTGACGATGAGGTCTACTCCATTTTGACAGGTTGCCCTATACACACACAGATATAAAGAGAGAGAGAGAATGTGTGTGTGTGTGTGTGTGCGCTGCAAAAAGGGAAAAATAAATTGGATCACATGATTCAAAGTAATTGCTAGTTGTAAAGCTGACAGGTGGGGTGGAGGACTGAGATGATGGCTCTGAACTGATGAGTAGTAGAAGAAAAAAATAATCAAAATATGAACACATACTGTGATATATATATATATATATATATATAAAATCCCAGTGGGCGGTATTTGCTCTCCAAGCTCGGGTCCTCTAACAGAGGCCTGGGAGCTTGAGGGTCCTGCGCAGTATCTTAGCTGTTCCTTGGATTGCGCTCTTCTGGACAGAGATCTCGGATGTTGTTCCAGGAATCTGCTGGAGCCATTCTCCCAGTTTGAGGGTCACTGCCCCAAATGATCTGATTACCATGGGGACCACTGTTACCTTGACCTTCCGTTGGGGGTGTATCCCATTTTGACCTTGGGACTTCCAGGCACAGATGTTCCTGTATACCAGGAGTGGGCGATTCCAGGCCTCGAGGGCCGGTGTCCCTGCAGGTTTTAGATGTGTTCCTGATTCAACACACCTGAATCAAATGGCTGAATTACCTCTTCAGTATGCAGTCAAGTTCTCCAGAGTCTTGCTAATGACTTCTATATGTGATTCAGGTGTGTTGGATCAGGAACACCTCTAAAACCTGCAGGGACACCGGCCCTCGGGGCCTGGAATTGCCCACCCCTGCTGTATACTATGCCGGCCACTTGGTTATGGCGTTCCATGTATGCCCTGCCTGCTAGCATCTTACACCCTGCTGTTATGTGTGTCACGGTTCCCCGCTGCGCTGGCCGGAATGAGGACCCCAAACACGGACACAAATGCAGGACTGGAGTTTTATTCAGAAATAAAAAGCAGAAACAAAGCAGGCGGGGAGCGACAACGGCAGGGAACAA
>JAVDPK010002991.1:341764-391113 GCA_034780415.1 Cichlasoma orientale
CTTGGTGATTCTAAACAACTTGAGCTTACATGGGGAAATATATAGGTTAGAGTTCACATGGGCCTAAAACCAAATAAATGATTTCCTTCACTGGGAATGCATGATATTCCTGCTGGAAGAGCTAGAGGGTGTAGCCAGGTGAGAAGTGGATCTGGGCATCTTTGCTTAGTCTGCTGCCCCCATGACCCAGACCCAGATGGATGGATGGATGGATGGATGGATGGATGGATGGATGAATGGATGGATGATTGTAATAACTGATCATGTGTTACACCTTTAGATCTGTTGAAAAAAGTAAATAAACACTAATTATAAAAAATGAAAGTAGGAATTTGATCTATAACACATCTGTATCTGTAAATAAGTGATATGTCTGGATGGTCTGTGCGTACAGCTTAGTGGCTTGCATGTGGTCATCCCATCAGTCTGCCAAAACTTACAATATATTTCCAGAAAGGATAACACATGTAACACGTGGCCCTAAAAGACTTACACACAACACAAAACTGGATGTTTCGAGGGGGGAAAGGGATGAACTGGCTTATTTTATTCTTCTCCATTTAATGTGAATTACGGGGTGTGAGTGAACATTGTATGAGGTTATTATTGTAGCACAACTATTTGTTCATGTATCTCAAGCCGCATTGTGTGTATTTCGATCAGTATGGAGATTTGTGCGTCCGTATCCAGATCCAGATATCCAGATGTGGACGGTGTGAGGCATAGCTATACCAACATGGCCTGCTCTCCAGGTTGATGTGGCTGATGATGGTGTATGAAGTCCCAATTATAGTAGTGGAAGGAGTGCTTTTGAAGGTGGCTGGGAATCCCTTTGAGTTTTACATCAGACATCAGAACTAGGCAACTACAACTACTCATGTCATCTCCTGTTGAAGAGTTCAAAGTGGCAAAATGCAGGGTTGCCCTGGCCTTCACAGACTCAAGAGACAACAAGGTCAGAGAAGCAGGGATGAAAACCAGATTAGGATGAAAGTGGGAGGTTTCTACATCACTGGCCCAAGCAAAAAGAATCCCCAAATTCAAGAACATGACCGGAGCACCCTGTCCAGGAAGGCAAGGTCTGGGAATGACACACTTCCAAAAGTGGGGAAAACCAACTCAGCAGAGAGGAAGAACTATGATCCAAGCAGAAATAAGAAACCTGGAGGAGGAACGGAAGAAGCTACGAGCAGTAGATCCCAGGGAGCCTGGACAAGGTGGGACCTCCCCAAGAGGAAGTTGACTTGGACGGACATCTGAAAGCTGGAGCTGTTCCAGATCTCCTTCCTGCCAAGGGCCATCTACGATACCATTCCAAACCCTGTGAATCTTCACAGGTGGGGCATGAGAAATGGCCAAATATGCCAACTCTGCAGTCAGAAGAGAACCCTGGCACGCTGGCAAGATCGATCTGATCCAAGGCAGATAAGGGTGGCTGGCTGGCTGCGTTCGCAGACGTCCTAGAGCAGGAGAGGACCAGGAAAAATCAATTCAAGGGCAAGGCATCACTTGCAATAACATTTGTTAAGGAGGGAGCAAAGACAGTAGCTTCCAAAAAAACCAGGGCAACCCTCCTGCAGTTGGCCCAAGAGTGGGAGCTAAGAATAGACCTCAAGAGGAGGCTCCAGTTCCCAGATATCGTCCACTATCTTAAGAGCTGGTGCAATTTTGTTCTCCACCGAAGGTAAGATCATCCTTGTGGAGCTAATGGTTGCTATGTGAAGTGGGGTGTGAGGAGGCATTCGAGTGTAAATCTGAGCACTACAAAAAAAAAAGAAAGAAAGAAATGGTGCAAGACTGTAGGGATAAAGGCTGGCAGACATGGCTGCACCCGATCAAGGCTGGCCAATCAGTTTGGAAGTTATTGACAGCAATGGGACTGACGGGGAGCAAGAGGAAGAAGGCGGTTTGAATATTGGGAGAGACAGCAGAAAGAGCCTCCTGCTGGATATGAAGTAGGAGAGAGGAGTTAGGCTGGCAGCCAGGAAGAAGTGAGTAATAGCTGGGCACCACTGCTTACCCACCAACAGGAGAGTGTTATGGGTAAGGGTTGAAACAATCAAGATAGTTGGTACCCATCTGATGACATGATCTCCTGGCTAAAGGCTGCAGTCATTATTATGCAGTGACTGAAGGAAAAGGATGTATGCAATCACTCAACACAGATTAAAATACGCACACGCGGACTGAGATACACGTACACACACACAGATACAAAAACGGTTTTACTACATTAAAAGCCTCTTAACATTGCAGCCACTGTGGGCCGCCAGAGTGCCTGTCCACTCTTGTAACCATTTTTTTTTTTTGGTAATAATTTTATGACATTATCTGCTTGATGCTCTGTTTGTAACTATACAAACATTAACGTTTTTTGCTATAGATGTTTGACTTACGGATAAAAGATGTCATACCAAGTGACTTTAAAAAAAAAAGTATTTCCACTGAGAGCGGAATAGTGAGAGTCGTGGGTTGTCGTAAATTTCCGAGCAGACCCTGAATACCTCATTGTGTAGCGTGGCGAGGGCGGACCGTGTGACGTAGAGCCGAGGCTCTGGCTGTTTATTGTTCCTTCTTCAGCACCGACAGAGAGAAAAAGGCTAACAGGCTGTCAGCCACTTTCTTCACACGGTTAACGGTCGGTTTTACGAAGGTGTAACGGGCGAGACAGCTGACTGCACAAACCAGGGGTCATGGCGTATGCGTACCTCTTCAAATACATCATCATCGGAGACACGGGTAAGTTGCTGCAAGCGCCAGCTAGACGGCCACTTAGCATTTAGCTAGCGCTTAGCTGTTAGCTAGCGGCGTATTTCCGCAGTGTTGGATAGTTCAATGACGTGGTAAAAGCAGAGACAAGGGGTGGGATGACAGCTCCATTTCTCCCCCGTTAACATGTTTAGATAAAATCAAGCAACCCCTGGCATTGCTAAAAAAAAAAAAAATCTACACAGGCTCCTTAACACAAGTTACTTTGGAGTAGCTTGTGTTAAGGTTGACGGTGGCAGATAAATGTTGGGGCCTTTTGTCCCTTTGCGTCGAGGGTGGGGGTGTTAGCCACAGCTTGCCAGCCTAGCTAAGTACCAATAGCTTTTCCACTAAATATTTAGCAAAAGTCTGTCACGACATCCAAATAACGCGTCACTGGGTGCAGCTACGCACGACAAACAGCCACACTACCGATTTCTTGTGTTGTGGATGCCTTATAAATGATCAACATTAGCCTAGCCTCCTGCCAGAGAAGGCCAGGACGTCCAGCTAAAGCCTCTAATATTCCCTGAAATGGCGTAGAGCAGCTCTAATTTTTGTCCACGTATATGCTCACGATTTGGTGTTCGTTGCAGGATTTCGTGTTTCGCATTTCATTTAGCAGAATTGTAGATTTGTGTAGCTTGTGTATGAAACCACAAAATAAGCAGGTAATGTTGTCATCTGTTTACTGTTAGCAGGCTGTACTGATGAGGGGCCCCGCTCAATGAGCTCGCACTGTGGCTGCAGGTTCATTTCTCTGTTATAATGATATAGCACCAGATTTGGAAAAGCAGGCGGGTCTAATAGCTTTCCTGTGCGGCGCAGTGTGAGATTTGGTAGGGTAAACGGCCAGAACTACATGAGAAAGAAAGAAGCAGTTGAATTACGATCAGTGTGAATGGATTCTGGGGAAAGATTCCCATTGTGCTAATGTGCAGCTTTATTTTAGGTGGTGATGTACACTGTGGTGGGCTCCATGTTTACTACTGTGTTATTGCCAAACAGGTCCACGTTTTGCCTGCTGCTGTTATGATTTCATACAAGTGTGTTGTTTATCTTCAGTAGTGAGAGCTGAAAGGTCCAAGCTTGATTACACAGATGTCTACACCAGAAATATCCCATCTGTGTGGCACTCACTTTTACGTCAGTAGGCTTTTTTCAGCACACATACAGGCGTCGCAATACCAGCCTCATTTTTTTTTAAAGCATATTGCAAGTAGGAATAAAAAATTTAAAAAAGCATGTAAAATGCCTGGTCTCTCAGAACATTACATGCATTTCTGAAAGATCTCATTATTATTAGTGTTAAAGAGGCTGCTGGGCCAAAATATGCCATAGCTATCACCTTCACATCATATGACATTACAAATTTAGTGTGGGTGTTTTCGGATCACTTTCAGAAATCCCTGGAAGAGCCCTAACCTTAGACTGCCAGCTGCAACCCTAATTGGCTCACTGATTTGTTGTTGCTGTCGTTGGTGGAAAGGTTTCTAAGAAGTTTATTTTTATGTTAGGAATAGAGCAATAATGGCTGTATACAACAAATCATCGTGAAAACTTTTTTTTTTTGCAGCGGAGGATATGCCGTTTTTAATACCACTTTACATAATCCAGCTATATTTGGCTGTATTCACTCTAACCTGAGTCATGTTTGGCTGAAGAGTGATTCTCAGAAGCAAAACTTATCCAGCTGTGACTTACTAAACATTCTTACTCAAGCAAGAAGACCAGCAAATGATGAGGCCCATAGCTGCAGGAGTCATGATGTTTGCTTATGTTAGCTCATGTGATTTCTGTCAACAAATGGCTCTTATGGACAGAAAACAGATCATATTAAGTAAGAAACTAGTCTGCAGTGTTATGATTGGACTGGGAGGCAAGTCGGGTTTTGCTTATGAACTGAGTTTAGGAATTGCTAATTATTCTTTAAGACTGAACTAGCAGTGATATTTGTAAATATATATGACAGTATTTTTTGTTGTTGCTTTTACAGAACATCCATTTTCTTCCACTTCTCCAACATGTTACAGAAAACTATTTTTTCTTTTTCTTTTTTCCCCCCCAGCAGATCAGCTCCATTGGTTACAATTCTACTAGCACCCTGTGCAGAACACGCAGCAACACACTGATTACAGCTAAGCAAAAAATAGATATAAATCAATACAAGAATTTTTTTTAAACTCTTAAAATCTGTGTCAGAATTGGCCCCAAAATTCCAGGCTCTACCTTAATCTTAGGTGGGGTAGGAAGAAGGGACTTAGTCTTGCACACAATGCATGGAGCACTGTCCAAATGCTACAGTGCTAATTGCTAATTATGTAGTGGTGGCTGTGAACAGCAGAGCTGCTTATGTGGTGCTCTGTACACAGGAAGAGAGGGGAAGGAGACACTGGGGAGTTTATTTCCAGCTTTAATCATGAAAAGAAAGTAATGTACATATACCAGCAGGATGGCACCCACCAGTCATATTTAATAAACACAGCAATGAATGATATAGCCAGCCTTGATTAGTGGACAGTGGTTGATTGCCCTTCGCTGGGCTGGGCTGAGAATTTCACCGGTTCAATACTGGAATTGATCACTATCACCACAATACCACAACAAGAAGCAGGTGTGGCTATCAGCACTAGTAAATGGTTGTCCGATACCCAGGGGGACCACCACACTAACAACCCATCCCCCTGAGCTGTATTTTATGTGTAAATAAAGCTAACAGTAATCTAGAAGATTAAAAAAAATCCCAGTCCATAGGTCTGCCAGGCTTGTAGTACAGTGGAGGAAACCCTGGTATGAGCAGAATTTGTACATTTTCGCCATCAGCTAACTAACTAACTAGTTAAACTGCATCAGCGTGGCTCGTGCCAACATTGTGGACAAATTTTTGTATTTTCATGAGGATTGAGTAAAATCTTAAGCCAAAGTATTTAACTGCAAATGCTCACGTTTCTAATAGCTTACTAATACAGTAGTTGTTGTTTACTCAGAATTGACTGAAGCCTGATTGTTTTATTGGTGACACTCCCTGAAAGTCTGTCTGATGAAGCAAAAGTGCCACTACAAAATAAAAGCATTTGGTCATGTTTGTTCACTCATAGCTCCTCCTGCTTAAGATGTCAGTTAAAACATTAGGTTTGACACTTTTTTTATAACCATATTTGATCATTTTATTTTGAAACTCATTTGTTCCTTCTGTGTTTTACCCCTGCAATATAACGCAACCTTATATTGGCCTTATCTTCAGACTAAAGGAGATGTACTGGTTGCTGGTTTGGACAGCCACGTGTCATCAGTTGTCATAATCTAAAGGTATTCAAAGACTCTAGTAGTTAGACAAGTTTCCCTTGGGTGTGTCTTCTTGTAACAGCCACTGAGTCAAAGCAAATCCACAAAATTGAACAACAGAAATACATCCGGTCTCCAGTGCTGACCTATATTGTGTAAGGCTTTTATTGTGAAAAGTAATCACAAAGGCTTTCATCTTCCCTATGTGCCCCTGCATGTAGGGGAGACAGACTTACTGGTATTGACCATCTGTGAGACACCCAGGGTCTCTGTGTTAGTGCAGTGCCTAATCATTATATCGCCACATGGAGAATGAGGAAGCTTCATTTCCAGGCAGTGAGTTGTGTAGGTAGTTGAGTTTTTTTTAAGGTCTGATGCACAGGCATCATTTTAGACAGAGGAATCACATTCCTAGTTCATACAGCTGGTGTTCATCACCCTTACTGCCAGACATGTATTCAAAGTTGTGTGACCTCTTTTGTTGAACCTAATAGTTCGGTGGCTCTTAGCATGTTTATTTGTACCTACAAATGTGTCCTTCCTCAGAGATTTTTTTTCAAAACATTGACTTTAATTAACTCTGAAATACAACTGCAGTGTGTCACTGTTTTTGGAGGAAAAAAACAAAACAAAACAAACTAAAATATAAGGAACAAGTCACTTTGGAACAAGTCATGTGTCAAAACTGCTACACCAGCAGCTATCTTGGTCAGCTTGCGGTATATGTTTTGGTAGCTCTTCACACTTGGTATAGATTCATGGCCTACTGCAGGTTTTCCTGCTCTTTCTCGTCCATGCACTGCTAACAGTGGAGAACTGTGCCATTTTTTTTAACCCACCACCACACACACACACACACAAACACACACACACACCGTTGTAGCTCTAATGCCTGGATCCTCCCTGTGTCACTGATGTTTTCTGAAATGTGACATTTGTCGAAGCTCTTTCATATAACATCGCCTTCCCGGTGTCATCTCCCGCTCTTACCTCTTAGTTTCTCTCTACTGAACAAATAAATAAGCTAGAACGACACTCAGTAGAGCGCATACCTCGCCCACCCCAAATTTTCTGTGTGCCAATACTACACTACCAAAATTTATTCAATTGTCCCTTGACCCATCCCCAGAACTCCAGAAATTTTCATCAAAATCTGTTTTCTTTTTTCCAAGTTATCCTGCTAACAGGCAGACCAACGTGGCCAAAAACATAACCTCCCTCCACCTATTGGTGGGCGAGGTAATAAAAATGATCCAATAAACACGTTCACATACAGTGTTGGAGGAGATGTTTTTCTCTATGATGCAAAGGAGTAGCAGGGACAAACATAAGTGAATAATGATTGATTTTTATGATACATAGAAAAAAAAAAAAAAACAAGTAAATTCATCGTAAGTTAGACTGACCCACGGCCTCCAGCCAGGCTGTCCTCAGATATGACTGGCAGAAAGACAAATTGCATCTGAACAGAAAATTACACATTGAACGTCCCAAAATAGTCTCGTTGTACTGCATGCTGCCTGTACGTCTGCAACTTTCCAGAGATTTGCCAGTTTATAGAGTTTGACCCCATTCAGAGAGTTTTGACGTTCATTGTGACACAGCAATTTTCACAATGAAAAGCACAGACATATTTCTATGAGGAGAATTAGAGTTCATTAGGATTTTTTAGGCAATAATATCCAGTATTTAGCTAATATGAGCAAACCCTTCACCGAGCCAATGAACCTTTTATTGAGATGATCCTGGGTATGAATCTATCTTGACTAAAGTATAACTGTATTTAGACATGCTCATGAGTGTCTGAAAGTAACGACTTATTTTCATCATCTATTAATTCATCTATTATTGTGACCCGATCTGGCAAAAGGACTCATAAGTCACAGGGGCTAATTCTGAACTATCACACATCACGTTATTAAAGCCCAATAACATGAATCAGTGCGCTGTATAGTGGGTCATTTCCGGGTTCACGGGATGTTCTTAGCAACAAGATCGCTTGCATGTTTTTTTGTGCGCTCGTATGTACTTCCAGTTTTGCCATTATTAAAATTACTTTGCAGTGATGTCATTAGTAAAATTACTTTGCAGTGATGTCATTAGTAAAATTACGTTGCATATTAAATATGCAACGTAATTTTGCAACATTTTGCTTCACCTATTTGGTCTGTGAAACCTGACTGGGAAATATTAGTAACATTCATGTCAGTTCAAACAACCACCTACAGCTGTAACCAAACAGAATTTGAACAAAAATATGATAATTTAACAGAAACTAGATGTCCTTGGCATGTTTGATCTTTTCAGGAATGCAAAATATTGCATCTTGTAAGCTCAACTTTAAAAGACATCTTCACCCTCAGATATCCACCCTGGAGTTTGACCTGAGCCATAAGTGTGTTGTGCATAGTCCTATGACCTATAATCACACTGTAATCTCCAGCTAGCCGCCTCATACCTAAGGTGGTCTGATGAAAGGTGTTTGAGGGATAACATTGTGTCTGTGTTTTGTGATTAAACTGGGTCAACGGGGACCTATAACGGTAAACATTGACTCTGTAAAATCTGCCTCATCAGGATTGTGAGGCTGTAGTTTAACTAGATTTGACTGATAAACAAACCCACAACTGTAATTAGAGTTTGGAAGCATTTAAATCCTGATCCCTCCCCTTTAAACCCAACCAGAAGAGAATCTTTGAACTGTTAACAGAGAATTGTTTGTGTGTGTTCAGAGTGGGAAGCTGATTGAGTTTAACTTTTCAGGACCTCTAAAACTATAACTTCAGCCAGTTTATATTGTTTTCAACTTCTGAAACCCCCGCGCCATCAGCCTACAGGGACGATGGCTTCACATCACACTTGAATGCACTTGAGTAATACTTACTGTGCAAAAACTGTTCCTGTGGACAGGCTTCCTGTCAGATTCCTCAGCAGGGATTGTGGTGTAGTCTGCTGACCTTGCTAAGCTTCAGGTTACTGCTGTAAAAGAGCAGAGCAGCATCTCATTGGCTTGCTGGACACTCCAACACATCTGCACCAACCATGTACAACGCCTACAAGGTCTTGCTGAGGCCTCTTTTCATTTAAAATGCTACACTGTTATCATTAACTTAAAACACCAAAACTGTCTTCTCAAATGCCCCAATAGGATTGTTTCTCTTTTATATTTTTTACTTTGTTTTAAGGCACTAGCAGGCATCTGTTATTTTGTACAATGAAGTAGAGTGAAGTTTCCTGACGGATGTTGGATGGATGAAATGTGTCATAGGCACAAGGTCCCCAAAGGCAGACTAATAATTGTGGACATCCTCTGGCTTTTCATTCTGCCAACTGCTTCTAAATTTCATTACTGGCAATAGTTCAAGTTCTGCACAACTAGTGCCGTTCCCATCAGGCTCTATTCTACTTTAGCAGTGAATTGCTGTACCTGCTGAACGTCAACATTTTACATCAGCTGTATAGTAAAATATAGTATAATAGCAATATAATAGTAATTTAGTTGTATAATAGTAATTTTTTCTCTTGAATTTTAATTTTCAGACATCAGCCCATACCATCACCTCCTAAAAACCTTATTTCTACAGTATTAATTTGTGGGTGCTTTCATGTTTATACTGACCAAAATGATCACCCTCAGTTAAAGTCAGAGTACAGTTAAAATGTGTTTGGAATGTTCACATAATTAGATTGGATGTCATATGCTATACTGACTATGTTGCATGAGAAAAATGCAAAAGGGGTAAATTTTGAGGAATAGAATAAAACAAATATTTACTAAGGCTTTTCCAAATGCATTGTACTCATATAAATGCAATAATCGAATACACAATTTACATAATGAGTCTTAAGAAGACAGTGATTCCCAACAGCTGACATACAGAGAAGTCTGCTTGTGCTTCTACAGCTAAAGCTCTTTTACAGCCAGTTTGACCTCTCTCAGCTTTAACTACACAACATGTTGTCTGGAATGGGTGAACAAAGAGTGCAGACGTACTCCACATCCAGCAGCACAACGGCATGCAGTGTTTTTTCCAGAGCCAGTCACACAGAAAGCTTCAGTTGTCATTATCGATAAGCTGCGCACAAGTTAAAAGAGAAACCATGACATTTGACACTGTCCTGCATTCACTATAATATTGTGGGTGGTGCTGACAAAGCAGTTCACTTTCTGCATGTTCAGTTTAAAATATGAACATGGCCATCATGACAGCACCCACTGGTTTGTGAAGTTCTGTTAAGGTACCATTATGGTCGCCACATTGGTTGTGTCGGAAGCAGTGATATCACCAAAACGTCTTCTTCACCATTTATACTGGCGCCTGCATGCGTGCCAGGCTCACTGCAGTCTTCTCCTGAACAGCTGTTGGTCACTACTCAGACACAAGTTCTATATCAGCACTGGTATGGGAGTAAAAGTTGAATCAGGAAGCAAAGCTTTCTCCAGAACGTCTTAGCTGTTCAAGCTGTTGCAACAGCTCCCTCTGTACGGTCTGTACCGATCGTCACTTTGCAGCAGCAGGTATCGGCCCTGATCGCCATTAAACAGTATGCAGGCTTAAAATGCTTTGCATCATCTTCGCTTTTCAGTCCCTGAAGCTGGCAGTCTTTTATTCTGTCTGTGGCGATCATTTTCAGTCAAGTCTCTCAGCACTCAAAATCTAAAATATCACAAACTCAGACTTTAAACTTTGTAATGCTGTCGAAGCCTTCCACCAGGCTTTTATGGACAAAACAAACCCACATTCCATGCTGTGCCTCGGTAGCTGGGTCTGGGAGACTGGTTGGTCAACTTTGGTTGAGCTATGACTGTCTTATCTGTGATTTTTGAATCAGTTTGAAATGAGTATTAAAGTTAAGAAGCAGTTGTATCTAGAAATTGCTCCATGGGTTGACACAACTTGTAAGGTGCTCAGCTATGAAGGACCTGTTACTATGACAACTATTGAAGTCAGCTGGAAAAGGATACCATTAACGAGGTGTCATTGCCTAAAGAACAGAGCCGTGGTTTATGAGTCACTTTGTCAAATCCATCCTACTACTTGTGTTTTTGTGTTTGAAAAGGGACTCTTTTAAAGTCCAGTTAAAAATTTTGTGGACACTTTCCCATCATTAGGATGAAAATTTGCCACCACTGTGGGAGGTGGATATTTATACTTACTGGTGGATCATATTTGTTGAGTCACACTGGTATTTGCTCAGAAAGCACAACTTAGTAATTCCACCTGTTAGTAATCCAGTCAACATGTTCCTTTTGTTTGCTGATAGCCCAGCATGCCTGTCCAAATTTCCCTCTGCATGATAAGATATGGTGAGAGCTAGACTCTGTTTGAAAGCAGTTTCACAGAAATGTATTATAGTCACTAATTATGACTCTAATTGTAGCCACTCTCTGCATTTAAAGGCACAGCAGGCTTTGATTGTAGGCTGCTGCAGACCGTTTGCTCATGCTCTGAACCACAGCCATCAAGCTGTTAACTCTTGGTCAGAAATAGAGAGTTGTACTATGCTAAAATGTTCGTTAATTACATTGTGGATAATTTAATTAGAAAAATTGCTTACTGTTTTGTTGCCTTAATAGTGGAAGAGTGGGATATGTGCAGGTGTCTTTTGACTGATGGTGGCGACAATGGCTTCATTGTTACACCTTTATTTAACTTCCCTCCATCCCTTATCAGCAACAGCATCATCACACAGGCCCAGCCTAGCAACTCGTTTGCTTGACAATGGTGACCCATGGAAACCATGGAGGAGGAAGACCATGTGGCACCTCCTCGAATCTCTGTCAGTTGCTATCTCCTTAACATTTTCTTTTCTCTCGTCTTCACCCTTCCCCTCCTCCTCCTTCTGTTTTTCTTCTCACACACGCATATGTTCACACACTCCCAAACCCTTCAGCTCCAAAGGCTTTTTTTAAATTTGCTGAATATAGCATTATATGCACATTTTCTTCAGTTTGTTGAATCTTCTGGACACTTTTAGCTTTTATTAAAAGCTTTAAACTTTTATGAGGTTGAGGTGCAGATGATTCACTACTATCAAAATGCATCTTGTTGCAAATTAGACACGAGACATTGTTCCTCAGGCAATATCAGCACGGTGTATTAGAGGTGAAGACAGGCAGACTCTGGCAGTAAGTACAGTACATCAGGGGCGCCCGGGTGGCTCAGTAGTGGAGCAGGCGACCACATGCATATGCCGCGTTGCGGTGCAGGTGGCACAGGTTCGAGTCCCAGCCAGTCGCTGATTTGCCCGCGTGTCTTTCCCCGCATCTTTCCCCCCATTTCCTGTCTATCTTCACTTGATAGAAAGCCGCTGTGGCCAAAAATGGGGGCGGTACAGTACTTCGGGATGAGATGACAGGCTGCTGTAATTACTGCTGGATTCTTTTTTCTATTATTAAACCTTTTTTTGTTTCGTTTTCTTGCTATTATAACTGCTGTTCACTAAAGGATAGGTTCTTACTACTCGAACTCCACGTGTACATTAAGATATTGTGTTAAGTATGATGCAGATGTTTTCTTAGGTGTTCAGTGTTGAATTCCTCAGCATACACAATATTTAAGGATTAGCACTAACCTGTTAACGTGTTGTAGACCTGCTGCTGCACCAAACCTCTCCAGTGTGTTTCTCGTGCTTCTAGCTGTTTGTGTTAAGGAAATAACAGCTCTCTCGTTTTCTGGCTGACAGCTTCGAGAATCTGCTGAGCATTATTATTGTTCGTAATGCAGTTGAAATGTGTCTTTGATTTAATGATTGTATTTCAAACACCCGTCATCTGACTTTCTAACCCAGTGATTCACTTTGGTTTTTCAGTGGGGGAGTGTTGCTTGCTTGTAGTTGTGTGCTTGTGTGTCTGTGGGAGTCTGTGACAGAGCTGAAGTTATGTGTGGAGTGCTGTTGAAAGTGAGCAGACTCATTGGTGCCCTTTTGGCTACATACACATAGCCAGCGGTTGATCGCCCAGCTCTGCACCTTGCTGAGGTGCCGTCACGCCAGGCTGAGAATTTCAGCAGTTAGCCACCAGAACAGCGACGTGGCCATTAATGTTAGCAAGAGGTTGTTCGCTTGGGACCACCACCATGGCAGCTGGGATAGGCTCCAGTGGAAGAAACTGGATGGATAGATGGGTTATAACTACCTGTGTTGTCACCTACAATACAAATGAATATGAGTGTTTGCACTTGGTTCTCTGTTGCAGCTTTGATGCCCCTTTAATGCAATTTGTGTACTTCCTTTTTTTCAGGTGTGGGAAAGTCATGTCTATTACTACAGTTCACAGACAAGAGGTTTCAGCCAGTTCACGACCTCACCATTGGTAAGAACACCTGCACTCATCCTCAGTTCAAATGTAACACTTTTAATGCAATGAAGTTTCATAATATGGCATTTACTAATTAAAGTCCAAAGATGGACTAGGCCAGACTAAAGCAAAATACAGCTGGTGCTAAGTTAACAGGCTTAAAAAGTTGAAATTAGATGAGCTGATGGCGAGGAAACCCTTCTGACACTCAGATCAAATTGTATTGTACAATTATTGACAGGAGGAAACACAGAAAGGACTGAAACCGCTCCACTTCTGCACAGTTGTGAATACTTTTATAAATGAGAGATTTCAACAAATGTGTAGATTTCTCTGTTATAACCTATAGAGTGTTGACTGGTGTAAAATAAATGTAATTTGACTATTTTAAAGAGATCTAAAAGGGATGCACACACACACACACACACACCAAAAGTTGTAAGGTTTCCTGGTACTGTTTAAAAAAAAATATGTAATTTTAATTGCTGTAGATAATTTGAAGTCATCTGTCTGTACATCCAAGTGGACCAGTGGCCTAAGTCACACATAACAAAAGCTCTCCCTTGTCAACACATGTGCATGTTCTGTGTACAATGGAAGAATGAGCTGGAAATCACGTGCTTTGTAAAACAGCTCCAGCAGGAACAACACACTGCAAATACAGTACGGGGGAGGAGCCACTGATAAATCTGATGAGCCAATATTTACATCAGATTTTGGCCTTTTGTAGCTTTATCAGTAAAGAAATCTGGTTTCCTGTTTGCGTTGCCCAAGTCCCCCTTAGTCCACCTCTGTCCAGATCCAGGTGTTTTTCATTTTTAGGATGTAAGCAACGCAAATCAACCTCAGGAAAATGTAAGCACAGATAAGTAATTTCAGCTTCAAAATAATAAAAACTTATTTGATCTTAAATGCTGTACAATGTATACTTTATGGACTCTGTGTGGAAATTTGTTTTGGACTCAAACACAGATATAGCAGCAGTAGTAGTAGCAGCTGTAAATTTAATCAAGTGCTATGTGACGTAGCAGGTCAAACCTCAAATTGCAGACGTTACACACATTACACAGCCAGTGATAGGAAGCGATAAGAACAGCATGAAGTCATCACACAGCCTCCATCAGCATTATTTAAGAGGTTGTGTTTACATTGCGGTACTCTACATTGTCTGCATGAAGGTGTATCTGGAGAATATGAGATAGGTCAGTCAATATTATCTGAGATTGCTGACCTAGGTAGGGAACCGTCTCCTCAGCTTCCCTCATTTAAAATGAGATGTCTGGCATCACACCTCTGCTCAAAGCTCTCTGTTTCTGTGAAAGAGGCTCAGGGACCCTTGTCCTTGTGCAATCAGCTAAGCATAGCAGTATCATTGGTAAATTTTAAAAATGCTTTTGAAATGCTGCCGTTGAGTCTGATGCACTGGGTCTGACTGCTCCAAAGGAAATTATGAAAGGATTTTCATTGTCTCTTTCTGTTTCAGCAAATAAGGTTAAAATCAGCAGACAGCAGCTCTGCAAACGCTTTGAGGTATTTCAGGTGCTTAAAAGTCAAACAGTGATAATGTTAATAACATCAATGCCCTGCACATCACCTGCAGGCAGATTATAATAGATGTTGTCCAGAATTGGCCTCGTGAATACAGACACCATGTGTTTTTCAAAGCATTTGATTACTGAGTCCAGCAGCACATCATGAACAGTTAAGAACAAAAGTCTTCTAATTTGTGTAAGTGGAGTAAAAAGTGAGTTCAGAGTTGTTTGTTTGTGTCCCATTCTGTATTGTTTTCCTGTTTTTCTTCCTTTTGCTCCCCGTCTGTTACTTACAGGTCCTGTGATTTGTAATGTGAGCTCTTCACGAAGATAAATAAAGATGATAAATGAACTGACAAGGAGTCAGTTCCTCATTGTGCTTAATGCCCATTCTCTGATTGTGTGTGTCCAGGTGTGGAGTTTGGAGCAAGGATGATCACTATAGATGGCAAACAGATCAAATTGCAGATCTGGGATACGGTAATACACATACACACACGCACACACACACACACACACAAACATGATCTAAATGGAGCCATATTTGTAAGGAAAATGCATTTGTGGGTTGAGCAGCAGAGATGAGTATGTGGGGGTTGCACCCACGAAAAATCTTCTCTGCCAATGCCAAACAGCTTATTCTGCTTTTGACTCGTTTGGTGTTGGTGTTTACTGGATTGGATGATTGAAGTCTGAAGAAACATGACATATTGGCAATTTAACCATCGGTGATCTCTGACAATTCATAGTCTAGCCCCAGATTTGGAGATATGGGATTTTCACTGGTTGCAAAGTCTCATCTCGATAGCTCTCTGCACTGAGATTGTCTCCAGTGATGACAAGCCCGATTGTCAGCGCCTGGGCTACCAGAGGCTCAAAACAAGAGTCAGTAGCAGAATGAGCTGTTTGGCACTGGCAGAGAAGATTTTTCGTGGGTGCAACACATTCTCAACTCTTCTGCTCAACCCACAAATGCATTTTCCTTCCAAATGTGGCTCCATTTAAGAGGAAATAAACAGGCTTTCCAACAGTATAAGATTTATTGCTAAGAAATATTGTTACAACAAAGAAATAATTGACCAAACACACATTTCTTTACTTTTTATTCTGAGTTTATAATGGTTTTCATTGTTTCTATGAAGCACCAAATATAACTTCAGTTTATTTAATAAACTACAAAAAATGAAGGTGTGTTCATGTTCATGGCAGTCGTGTCTCTGTAGTTTTCCTTTATTTTTCAAAAACTATGGGAGTGCAAGTGAATGTCTTTCAAAAGCTTATTTAGAGAATCCGAGTGAATTTTAATATAAATATTTGAGCTGGAGAGGAGCACATGGATCATCACTTGGTCTCATAAACAAGGAATCTGGAATGAATTAAAGATTAAATGTGGATTATGAAGATATTAAATTTAGAGCCCTGTAATACTGAGGAATGCTTGCTGTCACCTTTGCAGCATTTCCCATATTGTGTTTGAAAAAGAAACCTCATGTTTTAGGGTTTATTAAACGGCTTTAGATGTCTGCAAAACTAATGAAAACCAAAAATATACGACTGGTTCTGATGAACTGCAGGTGAAGAGAGAACCCCTCTTTTTTTGCATTTGCATTCATTTTTGTAATAAGATTGATCAGCATTGATTATCTGTATTGGTCTTCATCCCATGATGTTTTCCATACAGATGAAGGACAGCGAGGGTCTGCTTACATCTCCTCACTCATAGTACTTTGGATTTATCACATGCCTGTTGTGTGACACACTTCCAGCTCCTGCCAGAGTGCTTATCACATCATTGAGACACACAGTGTCCTATTGCAAATAAACCAGTAGAGCTGAGTGATGTGTTTTTATACCCACGTAGTGACCAAATACCTGTGATTAGTCATTGAGCACTATGGTAACTGTCGAGTGAAAGTAAAAATCAAACTAGAGACAAGAGAATTAAGTTGAATAAAATCATTTTAAACACTTAGTTTTAGTGTATATAAAAAGATGGCATTTTATAATTGATGTCTTTTAACAACTCAGAGAAGTAATGTTGTATTTTTTAATAAGGTTCTGAATTTCACTGATAACCACCAATGAGGTCCTACATTTATTTCTAGTATTTTTTAAAGATGAGTAATCTATTTGAAATGTGGGATGTTGTAAAAGTCATTTTTAAAACCAGCTTTTAGGCAGCAGCACACCAACAACTGCGCTGGTGTAGAACAGTAGGCCGTGATGAGCTGTGGGCTTCTCCAGGAGCTTTAATTTTCCAAAAACTAAGGGTTACAAGTTCCCAGTGTGCTTGCATTCCCACAGCTGGACCAAAAATTAGTCCAGCTGTCTCATTTCTGGTCCTTCAGGATGTCGTCAGTCTATTGGTCATTAAATCTAAAGGAACAACTGGACCGTTTTAGGGCCGCCCACACTTTTGTGCATGTTTCGACTGCAGGGTCTGTCCGTGTAGGAGCTCTTCCAAGGCTGGGGAGAAAAAAGTATCTACTTCTTTGTGACCTTGAACAGCTTGTTGGTGGAGGTCCACTCCTGATAGGTTAGGACTCAGAATAGTGCTGTTTTTGAAAAAAACGGCAACCAGTTAACAGCAAGACGAAGAACACCAGACTGCTGTTCACCCTCAAGAACATAAAATCTGAGGTGGACACAGCAGTACAGCTGACATCTTGGTTTTCTAGGTTGTTTTAGTTTTCGTGTCACAGATGAATGGTTATATAGCTTCAGTTGCTTTCGTACACGTGGGGTGAAAAACAAAAAGCCTGAAACGCTTGATTAAGGGGCTCTTAGCTGCTTTTCTACCACATGCAGTCTCACAGGGGCTAGGAACCTTCTGAGGGGCTCACTGCAGGATCAAGGTCTGAATTCATTTCCAGGGGAATTATATTACTGTGGCTCTCGAAAACAGGATGTTACTTTGTTGCTGCATTTTCTTACTATTCTTGGACAGACATCATAGTGTTAATGCAAATAGCAATCAAAAGCAACCTTTTATTGCCTGTAAAAGAAGTTCCTGGGAATTAATATTCAGTACATTTTGGGTCAAAACAGTTACATGTGTCATCTTGAGCCTGCCCCAAGTTCCCACAGTGGAAGGTCGGCTGCAGTTCTGCAAGCACAGCTAAATGAATGCTGCAGAAAATGTTATAATGTCAAACATATTTGCAGCACTGCAAAGCAAATGCCTTTTTTTAATAATATACACAGGTGTCATTGTTGGGACAGTCCCCAAAAATGATGTAATGTTGTGGTTTTTGGATTGGTGTACTGTGATTTTTCACTGTTTGCAGTTACAACATTAACCACCAGGTGGAGTTAGAGCTCTATGAAAACCCGTGTTTCAATCATGAGGCGTGAGGAAAAGGCCCCAACATTTCGGTCCTCATTCTCAGGTCCCAGAATAGTGCATGTTTCCTCTCCCAGCAGACAGATTGTTGCCGTCACCTGGTTTTCGAGGTTTGGTCAAAACTAAAACCAGCTGGGCTCAGTGACTGTCATTTAGGTGATACATCATCACCTAACAGAGAAAGCATTTGGATTATTGTGCAGGCTGCATTTGCCATATGAATGAGTGTGTGCACATTTATACGCGTGTGTTTCTGTATGCAAGCCTGTTGGCCAGATGGCAGACAGGCACAGCGTTCCCTCTCTTTCACCCTTATCATTTATTCACTAATAGCATTACTGGCTGGTTGACTGCTCTCTGAACGTCTCACTGACTGTTCTAGTGGCCAGCTAACTTGGTGCGTGCTTCACTGACCGACTGAACATCTGAATGGCTTTCTATCTGGCTAACTTACCCAGCTTGTTGGCTGTCTTCGCTAGTTCTCTGACTCAGAAACCAACTGCTTCGCTGGGTGAGAAGTTAACAGTCTGGTCCCCTGACTCGCTGAATGATTCACCTCCCTGTCTGTCTGATTGTCTGGTGTTTCAGATGAGGTCAGAGCAGCACGGGACTCGGAGCTGCTAGGATAGAGTGTCGTTTTGTTTTCTGCTCGGGCTTGGACGAACACAGACGACATTGTTACTGTACATTGAATGGAGAGAGAACATGAATAGATATTGCACTGGGGGGGTTGTAAGAATACCAGATGGTGAAAACAGTGAAGGAAAGAGGGGAGGTCTATGGATTAATGGAAAAAAGAATGAAAAGAGGAGTGATGGAAGGAAAAGGTGAGACAACGAGGGGCTAATAAAGTGGGGGTGACTGAACAAGGTGACCTGGAGAGCTGGACTGACTGTAGTATGAAATAAAGTCTGCCAGCCTAGTCCTTCTGTTGATCATAAATGGAGAAACGGGGAGGTTAGAAATACAAGCAGAGAGAAAGAAAGGGACTGTGACAGATAGATGGAGAATGAAAGAGAGAACTCTATTGTATCCCATTACAGGCTGTGCTCTGTCCTGTCCTCTCCCCAGCTGACTCAAAACCCAGAGCTGGAATCTGCTAGAGAATCAGGACTCATACACATGTTATACAAGGACTAGACAAGATGGGGGTCTTTCAGCAGAGATGGGCTGTTTTGGATGAATTGTAGGGCTAGAAGAGCAGGCCTGTGAAGCCAAAAGCCTTTGTTGGGGCTCTTGGAAAACCAGAGGCTCTGCAGGTGTCTGTGGACATTTCAATTATTCAGCTTTCAATTTCTGTTTATTAATATGCATGTGTTTCTCCAGGCTGGTCAGGAGTCGTTCCGGTCCATCACCAGGTCTTACTACAGAGGAGCGGCAGGAGCACTGCTAGTCTATGACATCACAAGGTAACAATCAATCAGCCGATCATACACATGGTAGCTAAGTGTGTATGAGACACATTGTGAAAATGATAGAGAGAAATTGCAGTAAGATATCTACAGGTTCACCCGTCATGGAAAATCTGTGCATGTTATGAGTGTGTTGTGATGGCAACATAGACTGTATATAAAAGATTGACGTTTCCGCACTCGGAACACCACGCACACCACGGTAGATCTGTAAGCAGGTACTTACAGCAGAACAAATAACAGTGTTCAGTGCTTACCGTGACCACCGTCTGTTGGCTTGCCAACTGCCCCTAAAACTTAAATTACAGCATTAGCGAATGGACATAACCTCACCCAACCAAGAAACTACACCAACAGTGAGGCTGGATCAGATGTAGTTGGAGGAGGAACACCTGATCTATCCAAACTAAATGTGCAGATCATTGTGGTGATAGTGAAAAACACAGAGGACGGCCAAAGTCAATAGTACCAGTTACATTTTTAACATAATTAAATGTGGACAAAAGGGGTCAGCTGACCAACTGGCAGACAGACTCGACTTGTTCGTTTTCTCTTTTATTTACATTAAATCTAAATGCCCTCAAGATTTCATGTTGTTTGTGTCATCCTGTTTGGAAGCCCACCAGCAATATTTCTACCAGTTCAACACTGTGAGCCATAGAAACCCATATATTGATGTTTACTAGTTTTATTACCTTCAATTTTGTAATTGATTTTCATGTTCTTAAGAGGTTAAATATTTCCTGACTCTTGGATTGACTTTTTGTCCGGTGCTCTAATCCATTCAGAATTTCCACTCCACCACCTTAATGACATTTTCTTTTATTTATGGTCTCCAGTGGAAGAATCCTGAGCCTCAGAGCTCTGACCTTATCTGCAGTTGCAGTCAGTTGACTCACAGCTGTGGAGTTCATTCGAATCCGGCCCTTATGTTGTCCACAATTTTCTGTCATGTATACACTGTTGCAATGGTGGCTGCTCATATTAAACACGGCCACAGTTTCACGTAATATTAGAGACAATGTAATGTCACTAATATGGCCGTCGCAGTTATATAGCTGTGGCTGTGAAGCCCCGTCCACCTGCTGTCCAAACCTAACATTTACAAGGGTCAGTCAGAAGACAGCTGGCTTTTAAGGGAGTGTAAAGGGGGAAGGGTTAAAATGGCTTGTTCTAGACAGAGAATGAACTGTGGGTCTGTACCAAGGGCCAGTACAAGATCAATAAGGACTATTTTAACTTTGAATCGCACAGAGCCGCTATAGTAGAGTCAAAAAATACAAAATACGGAGCTGGAAATGAGCAGAACAGGTTTTGTTTTTCATTCAGGTATTCTTGAAAACAGTGGACACTACAGTCTACATAGACCACTAGAGAGACTTCAAACATTATAGCCTGAGCTACAACAAAAGGCCAGGGCTGGGGCCTGTGAAGACATCCTGTGAACTCTTATACAGTGATAAAGATTCAACATATCAGTAATTTATAGCCCAGTCTTAGTGTCAGCTGTACTCATCCCAATGTTTTGTTTTTTTGGTTGTTTTTTTTATTAAGTTTTAACCCCCCAGCCCTGCTGATTATATGAATGAAATTTTCTGAAATAAAGAAAATTCATCTGTTCAGGTGCACTGGTGTGTTTTAAAGGCCCTGACCATTAACTGCAGTGTGTTTGAAACCAGCTGGGGAACCAGGCTTTGATGATCAGTCCCCGTCCTCTCTCTCTTTCGTCTCGTGTTTCCTTTCATCTGTTTGCTGTAGACACACTAATAAAAGCAGCAATACCAGTAAATGAAAATTCATCTGTTAATGCTCAGACGAGCTCAACACTGTATCTACATCACATTTCTTACCTGTAAAAAAAAAACAAAAAAAAACAGTTCTTACTGAGACTCAGTGTGCGTCGGTTTAGCTGCACCTAAGAAGGAAAGATGAGGGTGTTTACATGTTTAAATAGTTGGAGTAATTCCAAGAGGAAGTGGCATGCATATCAGTCACCAATTTAGAAGGGAAAGGAAGCTCTGTAAAATCTGATATCCGTTTATGCATGTGTGTGACAACAGCTGCTTTATCTGAGATGCTTTCAGTTTCATCACAGTGCAGTCATTGTGAAACCAGCAATCTGTGCTCGTTTTAACAGAAGGGACACTTTCAACCACTTGACGACCTGGTTAGAGGACGCCCGCCAACATTCCAACTCCAATATGGTCATCATGCTCATTGGCAACAAGAGGTAAGCTTTTTGTTTGTTCTTTTATTTTTGCTCTCTTCCACAGTGATAGCTGCACACTGCCCTACACAAGGCTGCACCATCAACAGTATGTTTAACAACATGTTGCTGTACAGCTATGACTTAACTTTATTCTGCTGTTGTGATTTTTTTTTTCTTTCTTTCTTTCTAAAGGCTGAGCCTGGTCTTAGCTTCACACTGTCACTAAATGAAATTAGAACCAGGCTCAGCCATCGCAGTCGCTTCTGCTTTTTCCACACAGGCTCACTCAGTGCTTACATAACACACCGCTGTCACAGCAAGCGATGCTGTCGATTGCTAAATCTGCTTTGGTAAACACAACTTAAATGAGGAAGTTTATTTCCGCAGCGCTAATCAGCTGGTATTGACCAAACCGCTTTCTCACACTGTAGGTGAGGTTGCATAATCATTTTCTGTAAGATGACAGTTTGCAAAAGTTGTGCCCCCCAACAGTAAGACATTTATTTTGTATGATCTGAGGTTGAATTGCTTCATTTAGGAAATGCCTGTCTACATTATTTTTACAGTGAGGAAGCCAGCTAAAGGCAGAGTGCAGTACTTGAACTTGCAGTATGTAGTTTATGCTGCTCAACTGCCTCCTAATCAAGACCTTAATGTAGCTTCATGGTGTCATGGGAGTTATCTTATCCAGATAAAAAGTCGATCAAATATTACTCAAGCTAAAACAGTCACACTAGAAATAACTTTGAGTGTGCTGAACGTTGATGTAATTTCACTGTATTCATATGGTGCTATATCCAGGTAACCAAATGAAATGCACTGTTACACTGACTAAAAACAGAGACTGAAAATTGCCTCCACGCCCTGCATAAACTGCACCTCTGCATCCAGATTAGTTTGTGATTATTTACTGAACATCAAGAATGGCTCACAATTTTTCCTATTTTTGATATGTCCTTCCAAAAATTCCTGGGTCCACATCCAGATCAACTCCAAAATTTAATCACTTCTAAGTTTGCCGAAGCCCAACGTCTGGTAAAGTGTTCGTGTAAATCCATCCGTGACGTTCTGAGTAATCCTGCTGGCAAACAGACAAACCAAACCATCATTTAACCTGCTTGGCAGAGATAGGTACAGATTATTTTTGTTCACATTTTAATGCAGAAATTAAAACATTATAATACTCAAGGTTATTTTTGGCCAGAATTTGCCTGAACTGGGTAGTTGCTAGTGAAGAAGCAGACCCAGACACATTTCAGTTACACACTGTAGCTGCTCAGGAGGAAGAGCAGGTCAACTACTAATCGGAAGGTTGGTGGTTCGATTCCTGGCTGCTCCAGTCTGCATGCCAAAGTATCTTTGGGCAAGATAATGAACCCCAAGTTGCTCCCTGTGTACAAAATGTGTGTGCAAATGTTAGAAAGCACTTGCATGAATATGTGTGTGTGAGTGAATGGGTGAATGCAAATGTGTTGTATGAAGCGCTTTGAGTGCTCAGGTAGAGTAGAAAAGCGCTGTATATAAGAACTAATCCATTTACCAGTCCAGCAACTCTGGATACATAGTATATAGTCTTCTACTTTGCCAGATCAGTACCACATATGGAGATAAATGTGATCAACACTGAACTGTCTTTTATGTATGTTTTAGTGACCTGGAGTCGAGGAGAGAGGTAAAGAAAGAAGAAGGTGAAGCGTTTGCCAGAGAACATGGCCTCATATTCATGGAGACCTCAGCTAAGACTGCCTCTAATGTAGAGGAGGTAATCTCATACACACACAAATACATACACACGTGTATGCAGCAAAATCAACCCCAACGCTTTGCTCAAGGCTACCAGCTCACACACCTATGTATCTGAATTAGGCACACACCTTGCAGGTGGACATCATTTCTCAGCAGCCATTATCGGTGCTGACTGTTGTTAATGTGACGTTAGAGCTCTGTCTGTTACACTCTTAAACACTTCACTGATGGATTTATGTTCTCAGTTGATAGATCAGGGTCTTTTATATACACCATGCTGGTTATTTTGCACGTTTTAGTCCCATTTAGAGGAAAATAAAGTAGGCGATCATTTAGGGTGGACCTGCCTCGTGACTGACGCTTGCTGACCAGCCCCATGGTCAGTTTCCAGACACCAAGATGTTAACAGCCAAAGTGCTCATGTTGAGGCATCACAATAGGATGTCAACTAACAATATTAGAAAATATTTTTTTCCATTGAGTGATTAAAAGATTTGTAACTTATTTCCCAAGTTGCCGCTCTGTTTCTGAAGCAAATGAACATACAAAATATTTTCCATCCAGGTTTCATCAGGTGAGAGAAAATGCTGGAAACCCAACCTAATTCCAAAAACCTATAAAGAATTCATAGACTTCATGCTGTTTAGAGGAATACATTAATCGAGCATAATTCATCTCTGTCCCTTTTTAGGTCCCAAGTACAGGTTTCTAAACTAAATCTTCTAGTTAAGGCAGTTTTTCCTGTCTTACACAAACTGAATTTTGAATGCTTGCTGTTTTAAAAAGATGTGCAAATATGTCTAAAAATATGTAACTGTATCCCTTCATTTTCTTATGTACCCCTAATTTTCCCGTACTTGCCATTAAGTGCATTAACTTTTACTAATTACCTCACTAAACTGTAATTTCCATTGGTTGTATTGGCACACATTATATATGATTCAGGTGTGAGGAATCATGGGAACACAGTATTGCAATGCAACTTTGGGTCTAACTTACAAACTCAGTCTTCAGCCCTCCTCATTGGTTGGTTTCTGGACTAAAAGGCCTCAACATCAGTATGGTCACCATGTTGGTGTTCTGGAGCTGGAAGTGACCATATTTGGGCAATAGGGCTGGACGCTAACAGCCATCGATTGTATAAAAGACGGACACAGCTTCCAGGCCTCAGAAGTGAAGCCAGTACAGAAGTGCCTTAAATCTGCATTCTTTTAATGGCCACCAGGGGGCGATCACTGTTTCAAGAAGCCTTTCGGTCCTCTGCCCTGACCTCTGTAAACTCTTTTCTGATGACTTTATGGGTTCAGTCACTCACGTTGGGACATTGACTAGAACATTTCGTAAATGTGGATAATTGTAAGAAGACAGTCCAGGATATTCTCATTGGCATCCGTGATTGAAAAGTCGTTAGCCAAGGAGCACGTGGTTTCACAGTCGAATGAACTATTAGACTTAGAGCAAACCTCCGTGTTGACCTGCATCATCATGAACCACAGTTAGCACACTGAGCATCCTGCTCCACCCCTGAGAGCGACACACACCCCTGGTGGTGCTGTGTGTAATGAATGCATGGCATCGTCCTCTGGGACCCCTCTCTCACTTATCCAATCACATAAATAATCCCATCCTACACAGCGCAGCATACCAGCTAGGAGCACGGCACTGTGTGTGTGTGTGTGTGTGTGTGTGTGTGTGTGTGTGTGTGTGTGTGTGTGTGTGTACACATACATGTTTTTTGTTTTGTTTTTTTTTCCATCCTCCTTCCTTCATACGGTCTTACGCCTGGCCTATATCGTGCAAACGCACACACCAACACCACTGACGAGTTGAGTTCTCTCTGGGGTTAAGATAAGGGGGGAGTTGTGTGTGTGTGTGTGTGTGTGTGTGTGTGTGTGTGTGGTATGATTAATTTGTCTCATTAGTGCCCTCTGAATCCTCCTGATACCGCTCCTCTCCACTGTTCCCTTCATCTCTCCTCGCTCCATCCCTCCTCATCCCTTGACGTCCATCATTTGCTCTTTAGCTCTCACCTCCCCCCCGTCATGCTCACCATGCCTTTCTTCCTCCCCCCTCCTCCAACGTGTCTTCCTGCCCTCTTCCATTCATTTCATCCTCCCCCAATTCCCTTCTCTCCTCCTCTTCATCCCATCATCTCCCTTCCTCTCTCTAGCAGTATATCAACCACTTAGTTCATACATATTCATAACCTCCACCCCACCTCCCCTCACAGCAACATCCAGCAGCCAATCAGTGTGCTGGGTTTGTCGTCAGGGTCTGTGGGTGGACATTGGGGCTGATAGGATGGTCCTTACAGATAGATGGAGAGAAATTGCTGTAAGCATTTTTTCATCATCTCATCTCCTCACCCTTCCCTCACTGAGATCCTATCCTTAACCTCAGCGCACTTCTGTTCTTCGTCATTTCTCTCTCTCCTTGTTTTTCTTTAGTTCTCAGTTTGTTTGTTTGTTTGTTTTTTTTAAATATCTTTCTCCCATCATTCTTTTGTCTGCCATGTAATGGTTTTCTACTCTCTGTTTGCCCTACCCTCATCTATAAATCTTCTCTAGTCTTCATCTCTTTTATCACCTCAGTTTTTTCCCTCTTTTTTTCTCACTTTCTTGCATCTTCACATTCTACGTGTACCTGAAGTTCCATTAGTTAAAGTCCAGAAAAGAAAACCTAAGTAGATTTGATGGTACGGAGGGTGCAGTGATGCGTTGAAGGAGGGAAAGAGGACAGCGCACACGAGAGTGCACCCTTGGGCTCCTCAGTCTATTTTCGACAGGGTGTCATATAGAAGTTCAGGACATATTTTCAGTTCTTGAACATTACCTTTTTTTTTCTCCTTTTTTTCTCTTTTTTTTTTTTAAGGCCTGACGAGGCTTATTTTTGCCTGACATTGCTTATATGAGCCTGCACTGTTAGATCATTCCTGCATAGAGTGAAGGTTATGACATCTGAGCTGGTGTCACATCTCTAGTTTATCCCAGTTGCTCCTCAGTTTGGACCCTTGAGACAGAGATTGCCCCTGTAGACAAATGCATCGATACCATAGTCATAGTCTGGTTGCTCAGGGAGCTTAATTCCACTTTATTCAATCATCTTTGATCGTTGCTGTGCTCTCGGTAAGCCGTGTGTGTGTGTGTGTGGGTGTGTGTGTGTGTGTGTGTGTGTGTGTGTGTGTGTGTGTGTGTGTGTGTGTGTGTGTGTGTGTGTGTGTGTGGGTGAGTGTGTGTGTGTGTGTGTGTGTGTGTACGTGTGGAGAGAAGACAGATTTTGTGTCGTCTGCTTATGTGTTCTGTTCAGATCTCTTTTGCTGATCTGCTCAAAAGGGCAACTGCATCTTCTAACAAGGTCTTACGCCATATCCCCTTAACTTCTCAAAGCTGGCTTGAAAGAGCTTGGATGGTATTTGCAGAGCAATCATACTTCTCAGTTATAGTGTACATCGTAAGCTCTTTAAGCCAGAACAAAACACAACTTTTGAGAATGTTGATATTAAAAAAAATTGATGTAGGTTTTAGATGTGAAAAGTGAAGCCATAGCAGAAGTTAGTTAGTCAAATAAAGATAAAGCAGGTTTAACTTAATATGTAGATAGTTTACATGATACGCTGCTTATGGATTTATTGGTGTCAGTCTGTTTGTTGGCCAGAAAGTAACTTAAAGGATTGTTTGTGCTTTAAATAGAGAGCTGGAGTCGGGGCCTGTTTAACCTAGCTTAGCATGGACGGGAACCATTTAGCCAACTAATAATATTCAGCAGATCTTCTGATTAACTCTTTGTTAAAGTGCAGGGGTTTAATCATCCATGTTGGACCTTTGCAGTGACGCTGACGGGTCTAATTAGGCTGCAGAATTTCCCATCTCTCCCTGTGACGCGTCACTGTCTCCGCCTGCTGTTCAACCCCCAGCAACATGTTAACTCATCACTGCCTAGTTTTACATATAGTATATTTTTGTGATGGTCTCGGAGTCTAGGCATCATTTTGTGAACCGCATTCATCAGCTTTAATAAATCAATCATTTCAGATATGAATTGTTGAACTGATCTTTGTTTACAAACAAACGAGCAACATGTCATATCTCAGGTCTGCCGCCAGTCTTCAGTTAAATTCAGTCTGCAAGGAAATTCATACTGATGTATTCCCGCAAATGTTGAATGCAACTTTAAAAAGCTATAATCATTAGCCTTATTAAAAATGTTAGCTTCCTTAGCATGCTGTGCTGTTAGCATTTTTTTTGCGAGGAAGCACAGCTACGCAGACGATTCGTGCCTTTTTCGTGTCAAGACTGCACCTTTGTGCACAGCTATTTGATACCCATGTTAGGTTATTGTTTGCCTGCAGGGTGTGTTTTTCCACTGACATAAACTTGTGAGTTTACAGCCAAGCCTTAAATATAGATTGAGTTTGTTACTGGAACCTGACACACCTATATGGAATATTTAACAGATCAGTTGGTGCTTTGTGTCACTGATGAGAGAGCATAAAACTAGGAGTGGAAAGTTCACTGTGATGGCACGTTTCAAAGTTCTGTGAGGTGTTTTTGAGCTGTGACAGCAAGCTTAGGCTGCAAGTGAATAGTAAATGAGAAAGTCAAATGGCTGAAAGTCAAAGCCTGGTTGTGTTACTGAAACTTGAATTTGCTTTGCATTCCTAATGACATGAGGCTCATTTATAGGAGTCAGCATACAAACATGGTTTAACCCTCCTGTCCTCTCTCTGTCTGTTTCACTTCCTGTCTCTACGTCAGGCTTTCATCAACACAGCCAAGGAGATCTATGAGAAGATCCAGGAGGGAGTGTTTGATATCAACAACGAGGTGAGATACTGTTTTTCTTTTCCTCCCTGAGCCATGTTCATTCTTCTTCTTTCTTCTTTGTTCTTCTCTTTCCCTCCCCTCTTCTTCCTCGGTGTGGTTTTGTAGCAGTGTGTGGTTTGCCATGCTCCCTCTCTCCCAAAAAGAAGGGGGGAAAAAAGCCCACCTCTCAGCTTCCTTTGACTGCAGCCAAGCAAAACTCCCTGTGTTCCTCCTCTCCTCTGCTCTATTTTCCACACACACACACTTCACTCCTTAGTTTGCTCTCTCTCTCTCTGCCTGTCTCTCTCTCTCTCTGCCTGTCTCTCTCTCTCTCTCTCGGCATCTTGCCAGCTCATAAATTCCTCACATCCCACAAGGTCTCAGTCATTGGGCAAGAAAACAAACACTCAGCCAGCCAGTCAGGCTGGAAGCTGTCTATCCAGCCAGATAGAAAGTTTGTAAACCAGGCATCCAGATTCGTATCACCTCAGTGAAACAGCTAGGTGTAAGTCAGGCTAATTCCACATGAAAAGTGCAAAATCCAAATACGCAGAATACATTCATTAAAAGTCTGAGCACTTTTATTTCTACAGCACGATCAAAGGGCTTTCCAATGAAGGAAAATGGATTAACATTCCAAGTAGACAAAAACATACAGAACAGACGACAGCACTGAACAGTGAGCGTAAAACACCACATGAACGTGATGGCAACTGGAGCAAATAAAAGGAGAGGGAGTGTGCATGTGTGTATATATATATATATATATATATATACACACACGCACACACATATGTTCAAATGGAAAACTGCAAAGAAATAATGACAGTAATAATAGAAATGCCATAACATTGAAATAGGGATGCACAGGTTGCAATTTTCTTCCGGCCTTTCCGCTGCTCTCTCGTCACACGGAGTCGCCACAGCGGGCAGCTCCACATGTTTGGCAGAGTTTACGCACGGTGCCCATCCTGACACTGATTCGTGTCTTCGACAGCATATACAAACAAAAATACATGTTTCTTCAACACATAATATTATTTTCATAATAAAAGAAATCATTCATGTTTACCTTGTCTGTGAAGAAGAAGCCAGACTCTGATCCATGCAGAGAGCCAAACCAGCCTGTTTGCAGTCATGAAGGCTTTAGCCTACTGTAATGACCGAGCATACGGGGATGATAAAAGAGAACTTGATTTATAGTTTTAAAAAAAATTGTACATTGCATTAGCTAAGTTGATGCCTGTAGCTCACATTTAAAACAGCATATTAAAAATAGAAAATCCCACTCTTCTTTATGCCTGACAGCAGGCGATTGTTGGCCTGCAGGACTCTGACAGAAGCCCTGAAGATTATTATATAAAAAAAAAAAGATTAAGAAAAAGAAGCTGTTGCTTTCCAACCTGCTCATTAGATTCAAGTTAGCGTAGAAATGAGTTACTCTTGGACCTGTAAACCAAACCTACACTGTATGCTAAAGCTCTTTCTATTTTTCCACATTATTAAACACATTCTGATAATGTTCTTAAACTTAAAATACTATAAGGATAAATTAAATACTTTTAATTAAGCCTTACTTTCCTCATTTGATTTGTATTTCTAAAATGGGTTTGGACCTGGCGTGGGTTTATAGTATCCACAGTTCATAATGCCGCTTACAAAGCTCTGATTGGTTGTGATAATAATGCATCAGCGAGCATAGCAACCTCACGATGGACCTCTGTGGAATTGGCTGTGGATGGGAGTTAGCGGTCCACTCCAGAGGGTTATCGCTCAGATTGTAAAGCACAAAAATATTATGCTGTTCGTAACTGTGTAGTCACATGACATAAATCATGTTGCTGTCCTCAAACACACACAGTGCCAGAGTTTTGGGCCTGTGTTCGCCTGTACTTGAGGGTTCATCGGCCCTCAAGTACAGGCAGTGGGCAGATGGAGCGAGAGGAAGCCAGCCACCGAGTGTTTTTGTTATTAGTAACAGTAAGACCGAGTGAAGGCAGGCCGGCCAGCCAAACCGCATCAGCTGACTGGCTGAGAGAGAGAGAGAGAGAGAGAGAGAGAGGGAAGCCCCACCAGAAATGTTGGCAGCCACTATGAGAAAACACACACACATGGCCTTAGCTCAATAAATGTGATTTAAAGGCATACAGGGTTTCCCAGAGGCACTACTGCTACTGAATGTAGGAGGGGGAGTTACAGTGAGAGGAGGAGATAAATATATACAGAGGCAGAGCGAGCGGGGCTGAGAGTGTGTTACAGCCACACAGAGAGAGAGACATGATGAAACACAGAGGGAAAGTGAGCACTATGGTACAGAGAAAGGGAGGGAGAGATGAAAGTGTCTCCCTACCACCCACCTGCCTGCCTGCCTCCCTCGCTCCTCTTTTCTCTTCTTTTATAAGCGCTTTTCTTTTTCCCCCAGTGTCCTTGAGTGCTGCTGGTGTTTCCTTTGCTTTTGTTCAACCCAGCAGCACCTGTTGCTTCCTCTGTGATGAGATCTAATAGGAGCTCCCACAGGCACAGTGCAGTGTTAATCTCAGCATGAAAGCAATAACACACAGTCATTCTGAGGTGGCTTTATTTAGTCCAGTGTTATGATTGCACTTTTTTTGGTTATAGCTGGACGTGTTTTTTTTTTTTTCATTTCATTGAGATATACGATATATGACCCTTTTTGTTGGGGGGGTTAAGAAAGGAGAAAAGTGCTGCTAGTGCTACTAGCACTGCTACCATCAGCTACACTGTGGATGATCCTAATGATCCTAGTTGGGTGAGTGAGTAGAAAATTAGAGCTAGGAACAACTTACCTCCTTTCATAGTTTCTTGAGAGCTCAAAGTAGGTGAACAAAGCTGCAGTGTGAATCCGCTGTAGCCACAACTTTCTAGAGGACAACAGTGACCACAGCTTTACCCATATTTACTAGCTCATCTTTTTCCACTGGACTAAATCCAAAATACTGCTAAGAGGTTTTCTAGTTATCAGTTGCCATCTTCCACAGCTCACTAAGCTCAGCTGCATGCTCACCCATAGACACTGCCCTCTCCTAGCTTTAGTACACCTGTTGTTTGATAGGGGCCCGGTCCCAGTATGTGCTGGCGCTGGCGCAGCAAGAAACATCCAGCAGACTGTGAGGCGTGTTTGCTTGAGCTCAGCTACAGGAATTTAAAACAGTAACCCGAATCTTGCAGCAACATGAAACTTTAAGAGTGGTATGAAACTGGTCTGGCTTGTTTTACACCACATTTTACACACTGGGACATTTCACATATATGTCATTTCAGTGATGGTGTAGTGTAAATATAAAGGCTTGATCCTACCTTACTAACACTGCTCTTTATGTTGGTGCACATCAGCTGTGGGCTCTGCTTCCCAGACTCCTCTCGACCAGTCCAGGTTTAGTAAGTAAATGGACTGGTACTTGTATAGCACTTTTCTACTCTGAGTAGAACTCTTTTACTACTCCTTTTTTAACCACAAGCCCCATCCACCCATTCACACACACATTTGTACAGCACTTTATTCCTTTTAAGCATTTCCGGGGCAATTTGGGGTTCAGTATCTCGCCCAAGGACGCTTCAATATGTGGACTGCCAGCAGCAGTAACTTGCTGGCTGCTAAATACCACAAAGAGACTATTCATGAATGGATGCCGCGACTCTTAAACTGTCAGCACCTCTTATGTGGAGCAGTTTATATACAGCTCATGTCTGATTTTTATAGCCACGAGAAAGCACTGTGCACTTGAGTTAAACATGATGTCCTGATTTTGAGTGTATTTACAAGTGAACTGGTAACTCAGAGTCAGAAGGTATCACACTGTCCACCGCTGCGCTCTCTGAAGCCTCACTCCTCACTGATGAACACAGCAGTGAGGAGTGAGGCACCGTGGAGTAAGAGGCCACTGTGAAGTAGGATACTTCCTGTGGATTTTATTTAGCTAGGTCTTTTTTTGTTCATAAAAAATCCACTAATGGGGTGTGACAGTGAAGCTTTACACATACTGGAAAAGCAGAATTTCCAGAATGCCCAGAGTCAAAAACCAGATTATTACCCAACCCAATAAAGAGAAAAATCAAGAACTCCAAATCAGAAAAGCTGATTGTAAAAGGTGTAAAGACATTTTGGGGCATTTTAAGAGGTAGTGAGTAAAACACTGAAATAGTCAGTCCAGTATTTAAGTTGGTTGTAGAGTCCTGGTTCGGTATGAGACTGAACTGATCAGGCAGATGTGCAAACACGAGAAAGATTAACGAGACCGGGTTTGTCCTTTAATGAACTCACTCTTCTTCTTCTTCTTCAGGTGACCTCTTTTGTTCATCTCTGTTCTCTCTGTGTTTGTGTCCACACAGGCTAATGGTATTAAGATTGGACCCCAGCATCCCACCACCAACTCCACACTGTCCAGTAGCCAGGGAGGCCACCAGGCTGGAGGGGGCTGCTGCTGAAGCCCCAAAACGCACCTCCTCAGCCTCCAGCCTCGACCCTTCCTCTTCCTCCTCGCCCTCTCCGACCCTCCCTTGCGTTTCTACAGAACTGTTCAGGCTCTCTTAACAGTTTAACCTCTCTCTCTCTCTACTGCTGCATTTATTTTGTTCATCCATCTATCCACTGTCTTCTTTTCTCTCCACATCATCTTCCCTGAGTCTCTTAGCCAATGTCATGGGTGTAGGGGCTGCACCCCCAACCAGTCATTCTACAGGCTTACGAGGACAGAGTCAGCCTCACCTGCAGATCTGCCCACCTAACGTGTAGTTTTTGGTTAGATTTTAAGCTTTTATTTCAAATTAAACACACAAACCTGCTGGAGTGTTACTTCAGCGGTTCCTCTGAATTCTTGTGGGTGTTGTTGGGATGATTCAGTACCTCAGAATCACAAAGCTCTGTGGTGAGTTGACTTTGGGTAGATGCAGACAGGAGCGAGGGTAGAAGTGAAACACGCTAAACTGGCTGGCTATATGGAATAAAGCAGGCACTGTGTTTTGTCTATACACACATCTGTACATGTTTTTAAAGACTGTGTTGATAGCAGGACATGTTTCTACATGCTGAGTCAGTTTTCATGCTGTGCCTGTGTGTATAGGGATGATACAAATATTCCACTGTCAGTCTGGGAGGTGTGGGAGGCGTCCAAGTCACTCTGTATTTTCTGTCCATAAAAAAAAAAAAAAAAGTGCAAATCATGTCCTCTTTGTCCTTCCTTTTCCCTGCTTTTCGTCCTTGTTCCCTCTCTCTTTGTGCCCTTTTTGTTGAATTGCAGATGGTTTGTATTACTGAACACTAAAAACTGGTTACAGAGTGTTTTAAACCACACGGAGAGAGAATAAAAGACCAAACTGTCGAGCGTGAAAACTGATCCTTTGGGAGAGACGTTAAAAAAAGAAAGACAGGAAAGCTGAAACGTTAAAGGGATGTGGAGGGCAGTAGCTGCCATAATGAAGTCAAGAAGTTAAAAAGAGGAAAAATGAATCAGTAATTTAGGCTTCTTTTTTTTCTTTCTTTTTTTTAACTGTATTTATCGGGCGCTTTTTTGTGTATATATGGATCTTTAGATTTCTGTAGCTTTTTTTTTTTTTAGCTGAAGCTTGGCACGCTGTTTATTTCTACACTGCGGGACTGAAGAAAGAGAACCTTCAGACAGCTTTTTAGCATTTTTAGCAATTCTCATTTAAACTCAAAGGTACTGAGCCGCACCGTTACATTAGGGTCAGCGGTGTCCTTTCTTTTAAATGACAAGTATGAATGATAAGAAGCTGTTAGGAGAGCGCAGAGGCATTCACGGTCCCTGGTGCAGAATGGACTCCAACTGAAAATGTCAAAGTGAGCTAAGATTTCCACCAAGAATTAGCCTGCAGATATATAATGTATACTGTTTAGAGCTTGATCGATGGCTGCTGCGGGGTTTTTTTTTTTGCTTCCCGATCCCCAATGGCACCATTTTACTGTTATGATCATATTGTGCTGCTTCGGCTTCGGTCATTCACTCCTTCCCCCTCTTTCGCTTTCTCGGACTGTTTGGTAACGATTGCGCTCTCCCTATTTTTAATGCCAAATGATTGTTTACCTGTGTTTTGTCATCAACAAAAGAGGGGAAAAAGTAGGGAAAGCCATCAGCTGAGCCCCTGTAAATCTGACCTGAAATCAGCTGTCTGCCTTAACTCCACCCCCTGAGAGATTTGGACAACTGCTACAAAGAATAACCTTTTTATCTGCAGATAGGCATTTGACCACTAATTAGTCAGTCACATGCACAGTAATAGAGGCATGCACGTAGAGAGATCATGATGAGACATCGAGAGAAGCCCAGTTTGAATTGGGGCGTTTCAAATGAATCTAAGCCCACTTTTTTCTTTTTGTTTTTTCCCCTTCGCATCTCGTCCACCATGCGCATGCGCGCGCACACACAAACTCATATGTATGCAAAGGTAGATGGTGCATACATATATCCCTGTCTAACCTAGCTGTGTTTGCTCTCCAGGCTAACCGTACAACTGTTTTGGGTTTCACAGCAGTGCGAGTGAATCTGTGTTCTTCTTATTTTACCTTTTTTTTTTTTTTTTTAAGTCCTAGAAATATTCAGACAGTTATTAATCTTATTCTGATGATGACTATTCTTTGTAAAGCAACATGTTGTGTGCGTGTGTGTATGTGTGTGTGGACCCAGAGGGGTTACAGGGGGAGGATCAAGCCAAACCTACCTGATGCGTCTATCTACCTACTTACCTTATCTATCTATTAATGGATTGATCTATCTATCTTATCTATGTGGCTCTCCTCTCTCACTCTTCCCTCCTCTACCTGCCTCTCCTCCTCCCCCTCAACGTTATTTGCTGTGTTTGTTCTTTGAAAAATAAAACCTTGGAAAAAAAAACAAAAAAAAAATGAAAATGCTATCACAATAAACTATAATAAAACATTCTAAACTCTAAACATGTAATTTTGATGGTTATGTGGAGATGGAAAAAATACAGTGTTTAAAAAAAAAAACTAAACAAAAAGCCTGAAGTTGTATTTTCTGTCTTGTTTTTCTTTTTTCTTTTTTTCTTTTTTTCTTTTTTTTTTAAAATGCCGTGAGGCTCCTCCCATGCTGATGACATCTCTCTGATTGAATGAATCAGTCGTGGTACTGTATCTGATTTATCCGGTTAACTGAGCAGGGAGGCACGTGCACTCTTGGATCTGTGCCCTTTGACCTTGAGCCATCATGGAGATTGTGTTCCACGGTGAAGGTTGGTCAAACGGGAGTCTCCTTGACAAATGAAACGTTTTAGGCTTTTATGTCCTCGGGCCACTTTTAATGAGTAACGACACATAAATTTGGCAGTTTAATCAATTATTTAGTTTATCAAATAATACAGTTTCAGATTTTATTCTGCAATAGCATCAATGAGCACGCATAACTCAGCTAGCAAGAGAGCAGAGAGGACTGTTATGGCAGCCCAGCAGTAGGTTCCTGACATGTAAATGTCATTTATATTCTCCATAGGTATTTTCATTATGAGCCATAATGATGTAACCATTCAAAGTAGCTGTGACACTGGAAAACACAGTAGAAACCACAACCCTGCATCATATCAGTCTTGGTTTTTAAAAAGAAAAAAAAACACACATTTTACGTACAAAGAACTACTGTACCTACAATCCTAATTTGAAGCAGCTCTGATTGGTGGAGGCGTAAAACTTGTTTTGTGGTACCGTGGTTGTGCCTGTTTGCGTATGTTTCAGCCTAAGGAGAGCCGACATAGAGGGTCTTGAATGAAGAGTATGTGAACAGTGTCGTGGAGGTGAGGATTAGTAAAGAGGAAGTGAGGGCACCCTTGGGACATGTGAGGACAGTGAGACAGTGGTGAGGTATACAGGAGTGACAGGTGGGTCCAAGGTGGGGGTGGGATTACATCAGGGATCGGCTCTGAGCCCCTTCTTCTTTCCTATGGTGATAGACAGGCTGACAGATGAGGTCAGGCAGGAGTCTCTGTGGACTATGATGTTTGCAGATGACACTGTGACGTGTAGGGAGCAGGTGGAAAAGAGCCTGAGGAGGTGGAGGTATGCTCTGGAGAGAAGAGTAATGAAAGTCAGTAGAACCAAAACAGAATACATGTAAGTGAATGAGAGGGAGGCAGGTGGAAACGTGACCATGCAAGGAGCAGAGACAGTGAAGGTGGATGAGTTTATGTATGTAGATGAGCAGCAGGAGTTAAAGGGAAGGTTAACAAGATGATATGAGACCTGCTGTGATGTATGGTTGGACACAGTGGTACTGACAAAAGGGAGGCTGAGCTGAAGATACTCAAGATTAGAAATGAGAAGATCAGAGGGACAGATCAGTTTGAGCTGTTTGGAGACAAAGTTGGAGAGGAAAGGCTGAGATGGTTTGGACATGTGCAGAGGAGAGGTAGTGGATATATTGGAGCTGCCAGGCAGGAGGAAATGAAGGAGACCACAGAGGAGGTTCATGGATGTAGCGAAGGAGGACATGCAGAGGGTTGGTGAGATGGAAACAGATGATCCACTGTGGCGACCCCTAAAGGGAGCAGCCAAAAGAAGAGTCTACATGGAGGGGTTTTCAACCTCCAAAACCCCAAAGGCAAATACCTCAGCTGCACATAGGTCGAATGCTGATTGGTTGACAAGTTGGCCGGAACAGGAATGGGAGCAGCACACTTGTCCCGTTGCAGACTTCACCGGGGACATCAAAGATCCAAAATGGAGTATTTAAAGTACAGACAGTGGCTGTGGTAGACACCTGTCATTGTTTTTAGCAATCGGTTTCACTTCAGTCTTTGTTAGAAATTCGCTTTTCATGGCTGGCTGACAGAGTAGCCACATACTTTGGGCACTGCCTCCATCTGGCAACAGACGCTCCCTGCAGGTGGACGGGCAGTCCATAGCTCCTTATGGTCTGCTAACCCACTGCCAACACAACCATGTTCAGCCCATGAGTGAGCTTAAAACCTCAGAAACTGTGAGCAGTCAGGAACAAATCATGTACCATACTGCTAACTACATACAAACAGCAACTACAACATATATAACAAACAATTATAATACGAAAAGGACTGTCAGTGGAAGAATTAAATTCCTACATTTGCCACATCTTTGGGATACCAGTGTAACTTACCCTGTTGGCAGAAAGACCTCCAAGGGTGTTCTTTTATTTAACAAAACACATGAAATTACCACAAGCAGAAAGGAAGGTGCTGAAGTCAGGATAATGTGTGGGTGGACAGTATGGTGTTGAATGTGTTGTGTGACCTGAAACAAAGATACACGTGAAAGAAGAGCTCCCAAAGGTCTGAGGAAAGGTGGGGTTATATAGGGGGAATACTGGGCCACTGCTTCTCCAATTAACCCAGTGATCTGCTCCACCCATCTACAGTACAAAAACATTTAGACAAGCAGGCACAGCACTGATTTTTTGCTATTTTAGCCATTGTCACGGCTAAATGCCACTGATTAGCCTCCCAATTCAAACCAAGAAACAACAAGTTAAGGGAAAGACCGCGTCTGCAAAGCAAAGATTCCAAATATACTTTTTTTTCTGTCTCCTTGAACGGCCCCTCCCTGTGCATCTTTGCACCCCTTCCAACACCGCTGCTGTTTTTAGATCTCTCCCTGAAAGTCTCGTTCTACCACTTGTAGGTGCAAATGTGCAATTTAGCTCCCTGCATGGAACTTCTTCCTGGTCCCCAAAATAAAACTCAGGTTTAATGGTTGCTGCTACAGTGGAGGAGATCAGAAAAGCACAAGTGCAAATAGATTACCCAGAAGGAAATAGCAGCCGAATTCCAATCAAATATGGGGTTTGCTTTTTTTTATAGGCGTAGACAGCAAACTGTTTGATAGCACTTTGCATTGTGTAGATTTCCTCATGCTGCCAGAACAGCTCTAATATTCGGGGCATGGACGGGGGACCTCTGATCCTCTTTAAGTTTGGAGTTTAATGGGATGAAGGCCTGATCAGTGCCCCGTTTGCACCTCGAGCCATTCCTGTTTTTCCAGCGTGGTGGGGCATGTTCTGCTTGGGGACGTCACTGTACCGCAGTGTACCTCATAGTACACAGTCCACTATGGTCGAGAGCCAAAGCCATGATTTACCAAACGGCACCAGACTTCATCTTGAGAAGTACTTTTGTAGTACTCCTGTAGTACTTGTGAACTTCATCAGGATCAGAAGGATTCACAAACTGTGAACCACGTCTACAAAATGGTACGTGATGTGTCACTTTATGTGACATCACATGACGCGATGCGATGTTTAATTAAACAGACGGTGGTACATCGAACATTCTGTTCTCCGAGCTTCAAGTCAGCGGCGGTTCACTCATTGTCTGCAATAATCACTCTTGTTTTATAATGGTGGGGTTCTTCTATGCTGCAGCTAATCTGGTAATACCTCTGACACACCCGCCACACTGGACAAACCTCACACTCCATTTACAGGAACCGTGTTCAAGGATTCAAGGGTTTTTATTGTCAGTCACATGAGGTCAAATGAAAGGTGTAAGTGGTTTCTCGTGTCTGTTTCCTTTTGAATATTGTGGCTTTTTTGGAGGATTTTCTTTACTTCGGGTTACTTAACTTTCTTTAAGACCAAGTTACCTCAGGAAACAGCTGCTTGATCTGAACATCTGCCAGGCTTTAAACAGTGGACAGGAGCTGATTTACTGAATAGAAATCAAATTAAAGTAACTTGGTGATAAATACACATGGTTACAAAAAGATGCAAACTCGGCGTGTTAGAGAGCGTCCTCTGATCGCATCTGAGCTTCTTTGTCTTGCAAACTTCTATGTTTGTTTGCCTGCAGCACAACACAGTGAACTGCACGCGCTTGATGATTTGAGTGTGGATACTGGGACTGGGCCCATGTAGCACACTTCGTTTTGATGAATTTGTACCAATTCTTGAAATATGACCTACTTCCAGTTCAGTAGTGTTATTGTGCCTATTTGAAATGGATGTAGTGGAGGAACACTTCTGAGAAGGAGAATTCAGTCAGTGGCCCAAAATCATCTGTGGCCATTTTTAAGACTGACACCATTTTTTATTGTGACAAAAGGCGGGCAGAGCACCTTCGCTCTGAGTTTAGATCCGTTTCATCTTCCTCTTTAATTATGCAACTGAACAAGTTCAGGGAGCTCTAATGGCATTAAAAAAATAAATACATTTAAAAAAATGAAGCTTAAATGCAAATAGTGAAACACATAAGTTAGAAAACATTTATTATATAGGGCTGTTTATTGCTAATAAGTATTAGGGTGAACAAGTAAGTAATAATTATAAATAAGAGTAGCACTTCATAACAGAGCCCACAATTTATGGCCAACATTTACTATGTAATTTTTATTTTAATACAGGGCGTCTCATTACCTAAAAAAAAGAAAACAAAAGAAACTAATGATACTGTTTCAAAGTGTTTCCCCTTCTTACATTGTAATTACACGTCAGTATTAGGGGAGTGAGGCTGCTGCAGAGCATCCTAATCTCCTGCAATAATTCACTTGTGTTAGCAGGCGGAGAGAGGCTCTGATGGGAGGAGCTCTGGCATGCTGGCTCACTCAGAGGGGACAACACTGAAGGCGTGGCTTCGACATGCTTTTTACCAAAACTGAAGTAAATGAATGATTTTACCATAAAATTTGTTTCAGAAACCAAGTTTTTATTTTCATTTTTAAAGTTTACACATTACTTCCTGTTGTTGTTGCACTAATACTGTGTAATTACAGTGTAAGAAGGGAAACAATGTCGCTCCTAAATATCTCTAAGGTACTCATTTCATGAAAATGCAGTATAGCTTTCATATTTTTTCCTTTAAAATCACTCATTAGTTCAAAAGTATCTGTTTGTCCTATAAAATCTGCAGTTGTACCTACATGGAAATACTTTGCTTGGAATGAATACACCCTGAATTCAGGAAAATTACACAATGAATATTGTGAATATACACACACATCTTGGTGAATCAGCTGTTTGTACTAAAAAAAAACTTTTTTTTTGAGCTAGTTTGATTAAAATGTAAAAATGCTCAGCCTCAATGCTGAGCCTATATTTAAATAAAAATAGAAATGTTTTGATTGCGTTATTTCCAAATAAAAAATAGGCTATAAATTCATTTAAAATGACTCCAGTCTGCTTTATTTGACGTTTTTGCACGTTTTTAGAAATGGGGTCGTAAGATTAGACGTCCACGGTCAAACACTCTTTGAGAATATTATGTGTTTCACACTGAGAAATAATTCATCGCTGCATAACAGTGCACATGTGGTAAATGGTGCAAAGAGAGAGAGAGAAAAGTAATTTGTCACTCATAACCTCCTAATGAGCTACACTATTTCCATCCCACACACCTATTTATACTCATATAACCAGATTAGCTCAGGTTTGTTTCTGATGCTACTTTTCCTCTCTGTGCCTCACTCTGTGCCTCACTCTGTGCCTCACCCTGGCATTGTTATCCTGCTTTATCAGGAATATTGTGATCATTTCCCCGGGACAGAAATGAACCTGTAGGACAGACGTTTGCAACTAAATACATCAGGATTTTTGTAACTGTGGCGCTCCCGTTACATCTGAGTTGGACATCATCACTGACCAAAAGTATAAGAACACTTAAGCTTCCATACAGCCTCATAAATATGACCTAAAACATAATCCAATGTAAGTCCTTAAAGCAGGTAAAGATGGCCCACTTAAATGACAGTGTTAGACTTAGTTATTATTTTATTTATTTCATTTTAAAGGTAAATAGTCCAGTGTTGCACATCAGTAAGCTGGAAACTGCATTTCAAGAATCTGGAGTAAATCAGGTGCTTTTACTCAATTTAATGACAGTTTATGAAAATAGGGATCGAAGCCTGATCTTTACGTGTGATTGGTATATTTGTAATCAGGTTTATGCATCCATCTCAGGTCCACACGTATCTTTATGTTTTTCCTCAGGTCGTCAAGTAGTTTCACTCCACTAAGTTCTCCTAAACGCACGGTTTTGGTGTGGCAGATCCTGTAAAGTCAGAGCAGCAAGGTAGTGGCATATTTGGGTGTGTTTGTAGCGTCTTAATCTGCAAAGTATAGCGATCATGTGAACGCTGTAAAGTACAGTATCCCCTCTGAGATGTGATATAACTATCAAACACACTAAAGTACTTCAATCATCTGGTACCAGAAGGAAACGCGAGCACAATCAGCAGCACTGGCCACATGTTTGTGGAGTAGCGCCGCGGACTCATGATGGGGCCGCTCGCTGTGAGACGGTTTAATTCTGATTCAGCCTTTTGTCTCACTCTGCGTGTTTGAGCGTATGATTGTGAGAAAGGGAGAAAACGTGGCGCTGGGAATGTTGTGCAAAGACATTAAAATATTCCTGCAAATGCGGCACTTCCGAACTGCTTTGGTTTAAATTCGTGCTCTATAAATGTTTAATAAATCATATGTACAGTAACAGGTTATAGGCTCACTGTGCTTCCCGAATTATGTTTTAAAAAACTTTTACCTGTTTTTGATAACATAACTGAGCACGGCCGGAGGTGTGGACTTACTCAACCAATAATTTCCATCATTTTTTAGTGAGTTTTCTACCTTTTCTACATCACTTCATGATCCCTTTATTTATGTAAACACACACACACACGAAATCAGATCCTCTGCTTCTTTCATGTCTTTACTGGGGTGGGGGCGGGAGGGCTAGTGCACGTGTAACATATTCCCTGCATCACCCCTGAAATCTGCATCTATGACTTTGAGTATATAAACTGCAGACACCACGTTCACAGTGACTCGAGCAACTTTCAAGTCTCTGCATGTTGAATTTGAAGACGCACTGAAAGGAAGGCGAAATATGTTCGGATATCTCTGGAAATCAGCCAGCAGAGTGCAGAACATGCAGAATATATACAAAAAGGGTGATGAAAGACAGATGGAGCAATAAAACATCATGAATATACGGATGTTCGTTTAGAAGATGGCTTTTCTGGTGAGCAAAGTACTGAGTGTTCTCTGCAGTACTGCTGAGTACAACTTCCAAAATATGTCGTCATGTCAGGGACTTTGTGACTTTTTAACCGGAAAGGAGGAAGTCAAAAAGAAGATATAGCGATTGGAGAGTTACCACAGAAAGTGCATCTGCATGGGTGTGTGTGTGTTTGTGTGCACGTGTGTGTGCACATGCGTGTGTGCGTGTGTGTGTGTGTGTGTGTGTGTGTGCATGAGGCTTTTGTTCTAAGGGCTAGATTGTTATGATAAGTAAATTACAAGTTGTTGCCGCATTACTGCCGGTTCCTCACATTTTAGGTCATTTGGTGATCTAAAAAACAAAGACCATGTGATTCACACAGGGTGGTCTCCTGCTTGATGGAGTGCGGTGAGTTTCTTTTAATCTGCTATGGAGCTGTGCGTCATTAAAACACCATGAAACCCCCAGCACGTCCCTGCTGCTCCACATAATCTTCTTTGTACTGTATGAAATGTAAAAATGATCACACTGCCTTTATAATATAAACCCAAATGGGCTACAATTACTAAACTTCTCAGACGTCGCCTCATCAGACATTAAACGTTAACCTGCCAGCTCCACGTTGCAAAGTTAGCATCTTGGAAAGATGGGGAGGAGTTCATCACTCTGAAGGAAAGTGTGTGGAAACAGTTCAACGATGTAAAATTAAGAATTGCAAACAATTTGGGGATTTCATCATCTACTGTGCATAAGATGATTAAAGGTTCAAAGGATCAGAAGAAATCTCTCTACACGAGGAGCAAAGCTGGAAACCAACACCGTCGTGCAACCCTGCGTTCTGTAGTGGAAATCACTGCACGGGCTCGGCAACTCTTCTGAAAACCAGAACGCGGTTCATCTCTGCATCAACAAGTATAAGTTACAGATCAAATATGTTTAGATAAGATCCACAAACACAGCTGCCCGTTCTGGGCACGAGTCTAACCAATCAGAATGTGAAATTCATAGAGACCTTGTCCCTAAATACAGAGGACAGGGTCTGCCTGCCTTGTTATCACCACGTCAGTATCTGTGATGGGGTGTGATGCACTGCTGGACGAGGAATGGGCAGTCTGCACATCTGCGAAGGCCCCGTTAATGCTCAACAACACACACAGATTTTGGAGCAACATACAATGTTAGTTTCAACATGTGATATGTTGACGTTTGTTTTATTTTTAATTTAATTCATTGCATTCGCTTTTTAGTTACATTTTACACTGGGTCTCAACCTTTTTGAAAATTGTATTATAATGACCCTGAATTGGATAGGCAGAAGAAGATGGATGGATGGATGGATGGATGGATGGATGGATGATCACGTAAAGATCATAAAAATAAAATATACATATTTCCATCAAATTAGAGTTTTGTTAATTTTATAACAAGGAGAGCGATACCCAATTCAGAATGAACCGTTTCTGCAATGAAATGATCTGACTGCAAAGCCATAGGGTGTTGGGGCCTAAAGATAAGTGTTGGGCGTGACACTTGTAGTGCTGCAGTTGAGAATAAACAAGGCCATGAATGAGACCCTTTCAAATGCCTGATAAAAAGGCTAACATTTAAGATGCTGCTTCTTACTTGGCCTTGATTTGACAGAGAAAGGCAGACAGACGGAGTAGGTACAGTCTTTTATGTGGCGGTTTCTCCAAACCAGTGTCACACACACCTCTTTACTCTCCATTCACAAACAGATGTTCAGTCTGTCATGGCCTCTGGACAACAGCTTATGTGTATTCATGAAATCTAACTGTGTGTGTGTGCGCAGTTTGAGCTAAGTGTAGATAAGATAAGATATACTTTGCTTATCCCGTATTGGAGAAATTCTCTGGAGCGAGCTTAGCTGTATCACCAATTTAGCACCACACTCTGTTACAGCAACTTTAAAAACAATAGATGCAACAGAAAAAAGAGAGATGGCATTTTCAGCACATTCTTCCTTCTAGTCGAACCCTGGCACCTGTAATAGCCAGGGTGAAACTCAGCTTTATTACTGTTATACTAGTAGCAGCTAACGTAGCCTGGAGCCTGCTGCAAGTATGAAGAGCTGGTAGGAGGTGGAGGTCTGATTAGCTCACTTTATGCTGTCTCCACAGCCCTGGATATATTTTTACTTTTCATTACAGTTATAGAAGTGTACTGTCAAAAATGTGTATTCATAATGTGCAGATCAAAGACATAAAGCAGGACTTATTCAAATGATTTTACACTGATCAGCCCATAAACTTTTGCACAATCGTGGACATGATGCCTCTAATGTGGCGACTGAACGGTATCTAAGAAAGCCTCAGAAAGATATCAAGGTCACTGTTACTAAAAGGAGTAATTGATTTGGGTCCTACAGTTATCTGTTGTATCAGTCTTATCCAATGGATGATCATGTCCCTAATCAATAGTTTGTGAGTCCTTGATGTGTAAAAGATGAGGAGCTTTTGCTCAACCACAGCAGGGACACACAGAGGTTGTGTAAAAAAATAATAAGACTTTAAAGATTAGTGCCATAAACCCCGCACATGTGCGTTCAGATTTTTATTAACTTACACATTCATCCACATATTACATAAATGATTTGAAGAATTTCAACATAAACATGACGATAAATGTTAAGACCCATAACACAAAATCATTTTCACCCTGTAAATTGTATGCCAGTTTATGCCTTCCGTTGTTTTATATAATTTTTTAAAATATAAAAATACATTTAAAATAAAAATCGCTGTTTTAATCAGAAACCCCTTTTCTAAAAGACGCCCCAGTATTTTTTTTCCATCCCCCTAATGAGAACTTACATGTACGGCGGGGTCAGTGACCGCGCACGCCGCCTGTTTATCTGTATGAGAGGTCCTCGGGAGCGCGCCCCCCCCGGCCGAGGAAGGTGAGCGAGTGTCTGGAGGGGAGGACTCGGGAGCGCGACCAGCCGAGGGATCGATCGGATTAAACTCGATTTGAGTGAAATTAACACAAAGGAGAGAAGAGCAACGCACACTAGTCGGCGAGGTCGCGGATGCGAGATACGCCGGAGAAATATTTCATGAAAAACATAAAACTTGAACTTTTTTTCCTCTGTTTATTTATATTTCAAACTGAAAAGGACCATCGTGGATTTTTTTTCTAGCGAGCGGAGATACTAACCCTACTAACGAGGAGTTGATTTGATAAAGAGCCCGAAGTGACCGAGCTTGTTGGGTAAGCTAACAAATGCCCCTTTTCAGTGAGTGCATTTAAGAAGATTTTCGAGCAGATTTCGGCACTGGTGTGATGCTTTCACAGTAACACGGGTTTCTGAATCAAAATCGTTTATTTTCTTTCTGAATAGCAAGTTTTCCATACTTTTTTCAGCACAATCGGACTCTTTAATCCACCCTGTGAGTTGTGGTTTTTAGCCCGACGGGCATTTGCTTCGGGGCAAACTCGCTGGAGAGGTTCAGTTTGAGACTGCAGGTTTATTTCGCATCTCTTTTATTTTCTTCTTTCAGCAGAAAGTCATTGAAGGTCCGTGTAGCTGCCATGCCGACATGCTAACAATAGCAAGTTTAGCTTTGCCACCCGCAGCATCGCTCACTCACACAGACGCACAACAGTCCCATTAGTTAGTTGAAAAGTGGAAAGACAAACGTACGGCACAACACGGAGAGCGTCACTGTTTATGAGTCCGCTCCTCTGACAACTTATTGGCTTTAGTAATATAAACCGTGGACTTAATTCAGTTTTAAAGTGTGAGTGTTAGCCCTGTTAGCTAATTGTGTTGAAGCTTCTGGGAGACACGAGGTGGCTCGAGCGTAGAGGTGAGTCACTAGCCGACTGAATGAGCGGAGCTCTGAGGGAGATTCCCAGCGGAGAATACTTGGCAGAAATCGCCAAAAACGCCTCTCACGGCTTGAATTACACCATTTCTCAATGAAAGTACAAATAATAGTTTAATTTCAATGGAATACTAGTGTTCAGAGGAAAAAAGGACAGAGTGAAGTGTGTGTAGTAGTCGGTAGTTTTATTGGACGAAAGGGACAGAGCAGCGGAGGAGAGGAGGGGGGAAGCTGTGAGGCCAGGCGGTCATTCCATACAACCGTGTTTTTCTTGTTGTTTTCACCATGCCTTTTTATTGTCAAAGCATTTTAAAATGTGCGGAGGAAACTGTCCTACTTGTGTACAGCTTTGGAGTGGCGGAGAAAGTCTTTTACTTTAATAAAAAAAACGAGATGAGCGAATCGTTCCCTGGTCCGGAACGACGTGCGAAATACCGCTGATAGGCTAATTAGCTTTGCTAGCCGCTGGAGGTTGGCCCAGCACTAGGACACAGAAGTTCAGCTAGCCTGCTAGCCAGCGCTCATCTTCATTGTGTACGGACGAAGACCACTTATTAGCCCCCCCGAGCTAGCTGCTGACCTGTTCGGAGCGGTTATCGGTCAGTGCACAGCTCTTGGGCAAAGAAATTAACTTTACTCCTTTTTTTTTTTTTTCTTTTCTTCACTTTTTGACGAGGGTGAGAATGCACAGTTAGATTACAGATAGTCCTCGGGTCTTTCCGCGTTTTGGCTTTTATTATGAGCGTTTGTTTGTTGTGTTACATTGTATTCGGCGACCGAAGTTTGGTTACCACTACGACTACACTTGTTACTCGGTGTGGACGGGAGAAAAGGCAGCCGCAAACACCTGCCCGTGTAGTTACAGCGACACGTCTTTACTGAATACACAAACGGCTGTTTTTTTCTGTGTACAATCGTAACTTAATTGCGTGCGTTTCTTGCGCTATCCTGAACTCTTTCCCCATTATGTGTTCTGTAATCGACCAACTTGCATAATGGTCACTCTGCCGCTCTCACGCAACTCTGGCAGCGCTAAAATCTCTGGAAAATAACTGAGCTTTGTCTCCCCCCTCTCTCCCTCTCAAACACACACGCTCGTTTTCTATTCATTCTTACTTTGTGGTTTTATTCAGTGCGACACATTCACTGGATTTGTGCTGGTTCGTTATTTTTTTTCTCCTGTTTCCCATAGAGCCAGGAGCTGCTACCCCCACCACTCACTACCACCTTGTGTCTTTGAGCCAAAATGGCAGCTAGTCATGTTTAGCGGGCCACAGAGGGAGAGATAAGAGGCCCCGACCCCCCCTCCCAAGCACGCGCACAACACACACACACAAAGGACAGATGTTCGGCACTATTTGGTCTCTCTCCCCTCTGCCTCTCACTGCCTTTTTTGTGGTAAAAGTTGAGCCCCTTGGTGCCCCCTTCCCCCAGCTGCAAGGCTGTTGTAGTTTGTTAGAGGCAGTTCATCTGGACTAATCTGAAACTTTTGCACAAAGTTTGATTCCCCCCTTTACTACTGTGTGTAGTGACAAGAATTTTTTTCATTCTACACACATTTAGATTGACTTATTGAAGCAAAAAATAATGGTACTTATTAAGTTTAGAAGACACTCTTAGTGGTTCAGACTTTAGTTGGATTTTCCAAGTCATGTTGGTGACCTTGGCGTTGCTTGTCCTAAGTTTGTCTGGTGAGCATGTGCATTATTCACACTCCAAGGGCCAAATAATATATCCATTAACATTTGAAGCTGTATGAAGCAAGTTGCCTGTAAATCTTTCAGTTTGTATGAAATTATGTGTTCCACTAATTGCCCAAAGCAGAATCTGACCTCTTGTCCCATTTTATCTCTAAAAGATGTGGATTCCGTGAGATGAAGAAGCTTTTCTGTTTCCCATTTTTGGCAGGGTTCCCAAAATGACCACATGTAGGGAAATCCCTGCCACTTTACACAGGGGCTAAGATCTGGGGATACACCACGTATAGCGAAATGATTCGTGCAGTGAAACACAGGCTTAAGATAGCCCTGCTCGGGATGATGCAATCACATTTCTGTGGCTATATCATACACTGATTCTCCTTGTCTCCATATATACCCTCCTCTGTTATCTTTATCCAGTGTTTTTAATGTACATTTGTCTGTGCAACTTTACCCTGTGGCCGTGTTCTTTCTATTAATTTAACTTTTGGATTTATGACGCGGACGCTCTGTTCGGAGCAGGTGTCCATCAGTTTGTCATGATTTTGAATGAGCCTGTTTCCTGTTGTTGTGGCCTATGAATCATTAGTGTGGTCAGTGTTGGCTATCTGGACATTTCACTTTTTGGTGTGCCATCATCTGACCTTTTCACGAGCACTCGCTACTTTCATGCTGTGAAGAATAACTCGGATTAAGATGGCTAAACTTATACAACTTGTATGGAAAAGCGAGACAAGAAGCCAAAGACGTGGCAGGTCTGTGTGTACGAGCGGACAAAAGTCAGACGTAATCCTGTTGGCATGTGGGAGAACAGTCACATTTTTATTTTCTGCTGGTGAAAATGGCTATTGTTAACACACCGGGCCTTCCTGTCTCACGTCACTGTACACACAATGTTGGAGAAAATGGGAAATCTGGATATAATGAGTTCATATTTTCACAAAACCTGCTAAATGTTTATATGATGATGTGGATAAATCTAAGGAAAAAGTTCAGGGCTGAGAAGCAAGTTTATATCAAAGGCACACTTTCATTTTCGGCATTGCACCTACTGCCTCAAAGTGATTTTTGTGTCTGACCTAATACATCAGCACCCAATCTCTTGTTCCATCGAGGTGTTGAAGTTATCTTAAGCACTCAGTGGGGTTAACAGTGCAAGCAAAGTATTGACCACAAGAAGGAAGTGCTAGATTGTTGCCTGTGTTGCAATTAAGTCTGAGTGTGAAGCAGAGTGACTTGTCTGGAGGGTGATTGTGATTTGGCACATGAGTCTCATTAAAAGTTCCTCTATAAAAGTATTTTAGTGTAAAAGTTTCTTCCTGTCCTGATTTGTGTTCACCTGCCTGCAGGCTGACCAGGTCACTGTTTTGGTGGTCCATTAAGCAGCCTCTCCAGGCTCGCTCGTCTCTCTCACACACACACACACACACACACACACACACACACACACACACACACACACACACACACACACACACAC
>JAVDPK010002991.1:391213-409746 GCA_034780415.1 Cichlasoma orientale
CACACACACACACACACACACACACACACACACACACACACACACACACACACACACACACACACACACAGTTCTCTGGCTGCTCTGGAGAACTGGTTCATCTAGTGAGCTGAAAATGGTTTGAGAGTCACACTGGAGAGGCAGCCGAATGATGCCGAGGACATAGCCAGCTTGCAGGTAGGGAAACATGAGATGGGATGGGCTGAGCTGCGGCCAGCTGGTAAGCAGCACCTGAACTTTAAAAAGGAAATGCTTCGTAAATAAATTATAGTGAGTTCCAGAATGTTATCCTCCGTGAACGAAGCAGTCGATCGGGTTTTTAAACAGACGATAGCACGGTGGACAGAATGGTATCAAGTAGACCAACATCCTGAAAGAAATGGTTAAGTGGCGGATATGCAAATCACTGCATCTGCCAGGACTTTCAGAATAAAATCGGGGGGGGGGGGGAAGCAGAGATTTGTAATTTGATGCCCTTTGGCTCTGAGATTAAGTGACGGGGCTTTTCCTGGACAATAGTGCTCAATGGAATAATAACGAGCAATCAAAGCTCAGCACATAATGGGTCCAAGAACTGCAAAGGCCCGGTTCTTCTTAACACCCTCAAACCCTGCAATTGAATCTTTATGGAATTTATATTGTGTGTTACAGATGACCTCCAGCTGAACTCAAATAAAAGCACAGTGTTTAAAATGTTTTGGACGTAGATGTGATTAAAACTGAAGATGGACCATCTTCATAACTTCCTCTTAATTTCTTTTTCTTAGAAGTGGAGCTCGTGGTTTGAAAATGAGGAAAAGTGCAATAACCCAGCGTTTGGGCTTAGAACTTGTTCTCAGGCATTAAAGAACATCTGCTCGTTTATGGTGTGTAGAGCTGATGCATTGTTGCAGTAATACTTCTGAGGTCAGTGGACATTTTGCTGTAGTTATGTAGTTGAAAGTAATGACAAAAAGCATTCACTCACTTTCTCTCACCAGACACACAAACACACATAAGATGGATGACACTGATTGCCTGGCTTAAAGGCCAATACTGAACTGAGCGACTGTCTGCAGGTTAGCTAGCAGGTAATGCGGTGTTAAAAGGCTAAAAGGCTGTTGTGTGTCTGAGTCACAGTACCGTAGTATGTTTAGGGGGCCATTTTGTCTCATATCATCATGTGTCATGGATGGCAGTCCTGTTAGCGGGGATGAGAAGTGGTGCTGTTGTTTGCCTCCATCTCTTTCATCTTTGCCATCTATCGCTCCACCTCCACCCCTCAGCCACCCACCCTCTCCCTCTCTGCCCGTGGATAAGCCTACCTCCTTTTTTTTCTCCTTTTCTAGTCTTCATTCTCACCCTTTGCATCTCTCTTTCTCGCTCTCCATCTTTGACTGGCTGTTTGTTTTCTCCCCCTCCCTCCATCCAGCCCTCTCATTTCCAGCCAAAAGGTTAGCGGGGGTCTTTAGCACTGTGGTGACATTCAAAACTGAGTGTCATCACTGTGTCTACTGCTCTCTCTCATCCTTCTCTCTCACCTGTCTCTCCCTCTGCCCCCTCCTCCTCCTCCTCCTCCTCTGCGCCTGCCTCCCCCATCCTCCTCCTGCAGCGAGGGCCTTCTGGACCAAGTGCTGTGCCTAGGAGAGAGGCTGGCATTAATACAGCCCTCAAGTGTTTGTGTGTGGGCTGTACGTGTGTTCTGTATGTGCCGGAGGAGGCGGCCTGTCAAGTACATCTCTGACCCATATGCGTGTGCGCCTTTTAATCTGTTGTTGACCTCTGCTGCTGTATATACTTTTGGAATATCCCGTTCCCCCCCCCCCCCTTCAGCTCCCTGCTAACCTTGCTGCAGTCGGGAAGCAAATAAGCACAACTAAATCCAAGGCCTTTCCACTGGAAATATGTGGGAGTTTTGTGCCATCAGTTGGTGCTGAATCCTATTGCTGAAAAGCTCCGTCAGCGCCACGCAAAAATCTCATCAGTTTCCCAGAGCTCGCTGTGGTTTAATGGCACTCTTGTGGCATCCACGCATCGTTCTAGCTCATCTTCGATCACCATTTCTCTCCAGTGATTCATGCGGCTGATGAAAGATTAAGTGCTGCTTGCTTGTGGAATCAGCATCCAGTTAGGAAGATGGAGATGGAAAGTCAGAGAGAGGAGAGATGGAATGAAAAAAGGGATAATGTTAACCACATGCGTGAGAGAGATCTCCACCAGTAAAGATATATTCTTAAGAGGTATAGCTCATTGTGCGTGTTCTTGGCAGCTAATGTTGGAATTTCCCAAACATGTAAATGACCCAAAAGTAACTTGAGATGGCTTCTCCTCACTGAGCCTGGAGGTTTCTTCCTCTTAGAAGGGAGTTCTTCCTCCCTGCTGTTGCCAAATGCTGATCATGGGGGATCATCAGATTGTAGGGGGTTCTCTGCTTATATATAGGCTCTTTAACTTACGGTATAAAGCACCTTAAGATGAGTTGTGGTGGTAACTAGTTCTGTCTACTGGCTACTCTGCTGTAGTTGGAAGCACTTTGATCCTGTGGAGCTCACCAGCTCTGGAAAAAGGGAGTGTGTGGGTCCCAGGGGAGAAGTTTCCTCAGTTTTATAAGGATGACTCTGGAAGTGAATTGGTTGTTAGCAGTCAGGCAGGCGGGACAAGGAGGGTAGCCATCCAATCTCTGGGGATACGGTCCAGACCTGCCTGTCCAATTGGTCGAAAAGGGCATGTCAATAGCAATGATTAAACAGGAGTGGGGGTTGCATGCTGGAGAGCCTGTTTATCATCAGTGTGTGAGCCTTCCTGTTTGCGCTTGCATAAAGGGATACTTAAGCAGTTTGAATTTGGTGGGGAATTCACCATGAAAGCCTTTCTTTGGAAGCTCATGTCATATTCATGTTTTCTACCAAATGAAAATCTAGACCGAGAGTGAGGAAAGTACTGCCTGTGATGTTCTTGTTGCTCAGAAGTATTTCCAATGCTTCATTTTTCTTGGTCTGCACAGGTATGACAAATCTCTCAACAGCCCCAAAACCACTGGTGGTTTTCTTTCAACAAGCTGATCAGGCTCCCAGCTACTGACAAATCCTGTAGTTTTTGAAAAGGCTGCTGCTTTTGAACACTTGCAGGGTTTTCCCCAAAGCCTGTAATAGTGGCAGTGTAACACTATAACAAGTCATTTGCATTACCAAGCTACAATTTCCCCCTCACCTGCAGCCGCTTAATCTCTGAACTTCATTTAGGTATACGCCTGCTGCTCTGACTTTCTGATCAAGATTCAAACGGTATTGGAATAATCACATTAATGTAAGGGTTTCTTTTAGATGCAGGGGACACTTTTTTTCCCTTCATCTCTGAATGTCTACAGCCACAAACTGAGGGGTGGTAGGGGAAATACCAGCAATAGCTATAGCTCTCATCCTGAAGGCGTCGGTTGTGACCTTCCTCCTCTCCTGAACTTAATGTGGGTCAGATGGTACAGCAGTTTAAGTAAGTCAAATATTAGTGCAGCCTACTGTATATATTTAGGTAAGATAAGACCCTTAATCTGGTCCCAGTCTACAGCAGAAGTGTTGGAAACTCATTGATCCCTTGAGTTTAGTACTGCAGAGAACTTTAACTGGTGATAATACCCAGGCGGTGAATAGTTTAATCAAGAGCAGCAAAGACCAGAGCTTCATAGATCTTTTAAAGATGCATCCCTCTGGCTTAATTCATAAAGTCGAGACATTTGCTTTATAGGAAAAAATACTCTGATGACCTTATTGCCTATGAGGGCCTATCAGACTTTAAACTAGTATGTGTCAGAAGTCTTTCATGATTTGCATAAGCTCTTTTCACACATTCTAAATGCGTTCTGCAACCATATATATCCAGTGACCTCTTAAGTAGATGAGTGGAGCAGAACAGTTGGCTAAGCACAAATCAAACGTTCTGTGTCTCCAGCATTTCTCTGCAGACGATTGAAACAGATTCCACTCTTTGTCTAAAGAGAGAACTGAAAACCAACCCAGCATCAAAACCATTAAGTCCAACATTGTTCGAGATCTTGCATTTGACAGTTGGTTTGTTTCACTCTGCTGAATTATAAAACTGCCTTTTGATGACTCGAATCTACAAGATGTAGGGATGCCAGTTTCGGAAAGCTTTATCAACACTTGTTCAGAATATTTAACGTGACAATCAATAACTGATACTTGATGCTAGATGGTGTTTTGTACTCTGTTCATGTAGCATTATCTCACTATCAGCTGAGATAATGCTAATCGCTAATTCTGCAGTGACACAAACAGTTGAGCTGCGTGTGCGCTCTGTGCGCAGGAAACGAGAGGAGTGACATGGAGAGACACTGGAGGGTTTATGCCACAGCTCCAGCATGAAGAGAAAGTAATGCATGTAACAGGAGGAGAACAAATCATACGTGACATTTACATACAGCAATGAAGGATACTAAGTTACTGTTGGATCAGATACTCATTTGCAGCAGTGTCAATAACCAGCAGTGCAGTGTTGCCTCTGCTCCTCAGCCCTACCATGTCCTGTAGTTGACGTTAATGATGCTTAACAACACTTTATGTAGAATTTCAAGAGGTCAGTAAAGCTCCCGTTTCCACAGCATTGAAGTCTTAAACGGTTATCGTAAATGTTAACCTGGCCAGTGCACATGCTAACAAGCAGTTACCTGATAGCCACATTAGCCGCCTGTTATCATCTAAGGTAGCGGACAGTGGCTGTGTTGGTTTCTCTAAAACGCCCTGATTATATCTGAGAAACACCGATCAAAAATTGCATTGATTATTTTTGCTGGGTATCAGTATTGAGTTTGAAATTCTAGTGATGTAAAATACATCAGCCAACATAATGGTTGGAACTTCTGAGTCCACAGGACAGTGTGATGGGCCACCAGCCTCGTAATGCACTGGCAGAAACCCTGGTACTGGCAACAGACTGGTGTCTTGAAACAGTTGGAAGCTTAACAGTTCTAGCTTTTGTCAAAAGAAAAGAAAAATCCTGTTCAGGCCTGATGGGCCTCCAGATTGTAACAGTGGTAGAAGACCTGCTAGAGATGAAATCCTTTAAACTGGTCAGTATTTCTGGGCATTTTTTGTTGGGTTTATTTATTTTCTCCTTTAAATTAAATCTTCATGGAAAGAAAAACTAATTTTAAAGTAATTTAGTGGTTAAACATGCTTTAAAAAAAACTAACAAAACTTTAACTACCACAAAATTGATGTGGCATAACAGAAAAATATCAGACTCTGACACTGGTTAATGCTGTCTTGGTGAAGTGCTGGTATCAATCAGCAGCGCTAATATCATCCAGGGTATTTGTGCCTCCCTGCTTGTTGGCTCTGTGTGTGTTGTACCTCTGCTTTATGCTCTCTCAGTGGCATCCTCTTCCTCATCAACTCGGACATACTTGCATTACTCACTTTTTAAAAGCAGTCGCTTAAATGACTGATTTCCAGAGAGCGCACAGCTTCAGAAACCACATAACAGGTTCTTTAGCTCAGTGAGCACAGAGAAGTACACATACTCTCTCTCTCCCTTAGCAGGTTCCTTGGCTACCCCCTGTGGCCTACTTCTCTCTCTCTCTCTCCCTCCCTCTCCTGTGTCTGTCTCTCGGCCTCTGTCTTCTGGGATCAGACTGAGAGCCGGCCAGTGGTTTTTCCTACCACATGGTAAAGGCAGGGAACAGATTGGATAAACACAGCCCTTTCCTGCTGACCCTCCGCCACTACCCACCCCCTTTTCCTCCAGTCTCTCACACACACACACCAACACACAGTGTCCATTAACAAAGCAGCCGTGCGTAAAATAACCAGATTTTCCTTAGCTTCACTGCTTCTCTCTTTTTCTCTTGCTCTCTTGATGCCCCCCACCCCCACCCTTTTTCAACCACCACCACCTCCTCCTCCTCTTCTTTCTTCCTTCCTTCCGGGCCTCAAATCCCAGCCCCAAACACACAGCCCTGCATCCCCTCACTTGAGCGTAATTACACACACAGCTAGCCAGCTCCTGCGCGCTGTCCTCCATTTGGGAACAAAGGTATAAATTATAGTGGCTTAGATCCTAGTCGTAATGGGAGGTGGGTGGGTGCACACGTGTCCTCCAGAGGAAGAGGGAGATCATTTGCTTTTAAAAAAAAAAAAAAAATTTTAATTTTTATTTCCCCCCACCCTGCAGGTGTTTGGTGAGGTCGCTCCTGCTGAGGCACTGGTGTAGTTTGCTCTTTGGCTCGGTTTTATTTGTCTGTACCTGTCTGTGTCTCAGAGGAAACATGGTGTTGTTGACATGGCAGAGATTTCCTGTAGTAAAGCCTGGAGGCTACAGACAGTTTAGCTGCCAAACTGTCGACAGCACAGACAGAACTGCACTGAGCCTCTGTTGGCTAATCTTCCTCCCTCCCTCACACCCCTCCTTCGCCAAAGGCTGACGCTGCACACACCGAGTGATTTGCAGTCGTTCTGGTCAAGTGCAACATTGGTAATAAAAGGTAACGACGACCAAAAAAACCCAGCAAATGTCTGTAATAGTCGAGAGAGAGGAAACCACTAAAGTGTGAGGCCTTAGATCTGACTTGGTGGATCGAGAAGGTGACGGTCCCATGCAAATTGTTCATGAGAGGTCTGAGTGTTAAAAGTGACAGCTCAGATGGGCATTCAGAAATGTTTACAGAGCAGGAAAAAGGTGAGGCGTGCCATGGCGCCTGCGGGTTTTCGAGGCAGCCAGGTTTGCACGAGGTGACGTCACTGCCCAGCATACCTTTACTGCCGAGTTGAAGAGCTTATCAGTTTCATCACCTGATGTGAGGAACTGACACTGAAAGCTTGTCACACTGTTGTTTTATGTTAAATGGCCAACGGGTGTTTTAGTACAACTACATGACGTGAAGTGCTCAATACACAGAAAGTTAAATACATGTTGTTCTCTAATATAAAATGGGTATTTTTGATTGGGCCTGGCTGCCAATGTTTTCTTAGAGTTCCTGTTTGGGTTTTTGTTAAATGAAAGCCCATCTCTAATGCATTACAGTGAAAGGCTGTGTAATGCCTCCGGCTGCCAGAGAGGCCATTCAGTTGCACTAACTTGGCAGTGATATTCTGCGGTTTCGGCTTGGCTGAACGGGTGGCCTCAATAATTGTGGTTTGACAGAGCTGCACAGTCAGTGTGAATTCCTGAGCCTGGCTGGTGATCGCCTGTGCGTTTTATCAAGTTGGCTAAAACTATACGTGCAGAAGCAGCTCGGTGAGTACTTGTGGTTACAGGTGAGGTGGAGCTGGTAATTACGTTGTTTGCCTCACAGGCTCGTGCACTCCCTCCAGCAGTGCCTGAACCAAAGCCTTTTCATATTGCTCCTGTGTGTAAACTGGAACGTGTCCGCTGCTTCAAGGTCAGTGGCTTGATACAGTATCTCAGGTTTTATTTTGGGACATGGTTTGCTTGGAGTTACAACACAAAAGAAATGCAAAGAAAAAGCCTTTTTTTTCTCCAGTTTTGAGGCGGTCTCAGTTACGCCACGGTGCTGTCACTTCACTGCGCAGGAATTGCCACAAACACTGTAAAATCAGCATTTGTGTGTATCGTAGATCGGTTTTCACACAGAGGTTCTCATATATTGGCTGCTGAATCAAATATTGCTTTCCTTGAGAAAGGAGCACATTGAGACAGAAGTAGACCAAACTTTAAGTAAACTCTTCCAGTGTTGTGTGTCTCCTTCAGCATTATGTGTCTTTTTGTAGTTCTGACATTTATCTAAACACAGTCAAGTTTATTCTGTGACACCAGCACATCTTCCAACTCCAAACATCAGAACAATTAGTGATAGACTGGAGCTAAATTTACATATTTAAACCACTCAGTTGCTCAAAATAGATCCACCCCCCCACCCCCACCAGTTTCACTTACCGCTCACTTACTGCTCAATACTGTCTAATAAATACATTACTCTTGGTGTTTGTCTTTTAGGGCTGTTCCCCCCTCTCCTTCAGTTTACACAGATCAGTGATTGATATTCTAGATTCTTGCAGTGTATCCAGTATCATATGATTACTGTATTGTGATATCATAGTGTGAGTTCCTCTGTGATTCCCACCCCAATAGATTACTTTCTTGTGCGCTTCTTTTGTGTATTTAGATTGCTCATCACCATTGGAGCATCCGCATGATGTTTTTAGACTCGCTTTTGAAAAGCCAGGTAACGCTGCACTGCTTAATACTGAAGTTTTGCTTTTCTGAGTCATCTGCCTTCAAACTGACCCCTGTTGTTAAAATGTGCACTGGCTGTCACCTCTGAAAAAGCTGATAACCATCAGTGTGGTCTTGTGAAGCCACATTAAGTGAGCACGCACTTTCGGCTGTGTCAGTGCCTCTTTCTTTTTTCCGTCACTGGATAGCTGAGTAAATTTGTTGGATAGGAGTTCGAAGCGCCTACCGTGCTGCTGATAGCCCCACGGACTGCTTATTAACCGCCTGTCAGTGGAAGGGAAGGCGGCTGAGTGGTGATTCTGTGGTGTGGCGCTCCATATAATGATTATCACCCATTAACCTTGATTATTGAATAATTGTGAGGTTATTAAATTTAAATCAAAATGTCTCCAGTTTGATGTAGACTTTGTTCAGCAGACCAAATAAGCTTTTTTTTGTTTTCTCTTAAAAACACTTCTCTCACTCTCTGTTGGCGCTTCATGCACACAGTATCGGTGATATCAGTGATCAGACTGATTCAGTTGATCAATTGATTTCAGCTTCACCACTCACACAGATATAAAGTAGTGATTCAGTCAAGTTCTTGCAAGGAGCATTACTTCCTGTGGCGGTATCTATATCGTGGTTGTGAAGTTGTCTCATATTAAACAGATCAGCTGCAGTGTGATGCAACATTTCATTCAAATGTTCACAATGAGTGATTACAGCGACAGATGGAGGCTGTGATTGGACCTGTGGTGGCCCTGCATCATAAAAACCAGGGGTCTGTGTTGTTGTGAATATGCTGCTAAGGGTACCAGTGAGAAAATAAAATGCAAGCCGTTGAGTGTCGAGCGTGAAGGCTTATCACGTGCCAAGACACTATGCAGCAGTTTTACATAGCTGGGAATGGCTGTGAAAGCACGGCGTGTTTGCTGCTTCATCCTAAACACTGCCTGGTATGTGCACTTGAATGTATTTGTCTCAGATGACAGCTGATAGCGCAGCACTTTATTTATTTTTTTTAAAACCAGATCCATCTGTGGTTTTCAGTCTGGATATGACTGAACTTGTGCTCGGCTCCTCAGCATATGTGTAGTAGGCAGGAGGAGCAGAGGGCCCTAAAAGCCTCATCCTTTGATGAGATTTTGGCATTTAAAGTGGCACACTGGCCGCTCACCTAATTCCCTCTGCAGTGACAGCTGGGCCTCAGTGCCAAACTGTGCACGTGTTTCCGTGTATGTATGTCAGTGTGTGATCTCTGCAAGAAAAAGGCAAGAACTCAAGCTTGGGCTAAAACTGCAAAGAAAGTGGTACAGAAAGTTAAAGCTGAAGAGAACAGGGGGTTTGTCTACTCCATGACTGAAGCAGGTTTCACAGAGGGATGCACAAATGCGCTAGAGAGATGGAGGATGAAATAAAGAGCAGGGAGATGAAGTGTATCCAGCTCCGTCCAGGCTGCAGACGAGTGTTATCTTGTGGGAGGCTAAGTTCTAAATGCCAGACAAGAAACGAGGAGGATGAGTGGAGCAAAGGAGCCTCCAGCCATATGCACACACACGACTGCACTGTTCTCACACATACACAGACAGCAGCAAGTGAGTACTTGTATAGCTACATTTATTTAGTAATGTGGGATTCACTCTTGTGTAGTGTGTGTGTGAGAGACAGGAAATCAGTTGCCTTCACACTAGCTTGCTGCAAAGGATGTGACATTACATTCACCTTAGACAGATGTGTAAAAATGCTTTTTTTGTTTTCCTTTCCTATAGTGACTGAAGTGCACAGTGTTTCAGAGCTGCTGCATGCTTTGTAATCTAGTAGCTGAACACAGGCTTTCTAATGCAACAGCTGATGTGCGTGCAGCACGTTTCCACTCAGCTCTCAGACCATGTTTGAGTACAGAGAAAACTCATAAAGTGAAGTAGATCTGCCAAAAACTAGTTTTGTTTTTTAATGTCAAAGTATTTTAAATATCTTTTTGTTTTGTCTCTGACTTGAATTGATTTGTCACCTCAGGTTCTTAGGAAACAGATTTTTATGGCCTTAATGATTATTGATAACAAAAATAACTGTAAATTAAGAATATTAAAGAGAGCATGATTTGGTCGTTTTATAGGAGACCTTTTTGTTAGGTTTCCCTACTTTCTATGATATGGTTACATCGGTGGAGGCTTATATTAAACATGGCCAATAGTTCAAATGCTCAGGATTCAAAGTGCTCTAAACTACTTGGAGTCAGTGAGTGGATATCCTAATTTGGTCTTCTCAGGCACACATACCCTGCCACACTTAAACCTTCAGTTTAAGAGGGGCAGCCAATCAGATGAAAGTTGGCTTAAGGTGTAAGGAGCTGTAATGGCTTACTTTCCAAGTATGAATTGAATAAGGATCGTTTTTAACTGTGTGTCATGCATAGATAACAGTTGAACAAAAATGGAGAGCAGAAAGTGAACATAAAAATGTACTTTCGGTCTCCGGTTATTGAGTTTGAAGTTTGAACCTGCTGAACTTGTGTGTGTGCACCAGCAGGCATGCCCGTGTTTACTATTTATGGTATGTCCTACTGGAGCTAGCAAAAATATAGCTGATCAAGTGACCAAGTGAACAGTTTTTATAGGTGTTTCTGCTCCTTTATGGAAACAAATCTCAACCCGAGGTCTTAATAAAAGGGAGAGTCTGAGTTTTGTGCAAAATTAGCAAATTGTGTTGTATGAAAAGTGGTGTCGGTGTGACGCAAACAGTGACAGGTCTGCTTTACAGGCCAAGATCAGTGAGTTCTCCTTTTATCATTGGGCTTGTCCAGTATCCAGTATATGATACTGATAACCTTTTTACCTGAACTGATGTTGGTTGCTGTGTATTTAGAATCAAGTTTCCAAGTCTCTCTGCCCCCCCCCCCCCCTTTGTGCTGTTTTTTTCCTGTCTCAACACATACATGTCAGATTTATTTTCATTTCTGCCTCCTCTGGCTAACACTGCAGTGTTAGTCACATGCTGTAATTTGTCATTTGTACAACTTGTAAAGAAGTTTGAGAAATGGCTTGATTTGCTCATGCAGGTGTGGCAGAATAGGTTGTTATTGGCAGAATAGTAAAATAATTCATTCAGCCAAGTTGTTATCCTTGTAGATTAAATTCACATGTGTTCAGAAGTCGAAATGACCAATTAGCGATTTAATTGTTGATTAAACTAGCTGCCCAGAACACGAGCAATAACACATTACATCCACACAGAGTCACTGCATGGAAGGAGAACTGTGCTTTAGACAGATGAGTGTATCCGTGCTTGTGCTGGGATAACCGACTAACCGGCGGAGGCGAGCGTACACCAGCAGCTCTCCTGCTTTACGGGGTAAAAATGCAGTTTTTGTCACCAGAGTTTGGTTCTGTGTTGTTAGAAATGGCTGCAGGTAAAGCACTGAAAATGTAGCACACACTTAAACCATTGTTGAAGAAATTAAACCAACCTTAGCTGTGAAATGGTTTTATATTGTTCTTGCTTTTATTGAAACTACCAAAATACATATAGAGCATCGTGACACAGCCGTAAAAGTTTTATCTCGGCACCCATCAGCCAACCCTAATCTCTAAGTCTTGGATACCCTTTCGTTTTGCGGGCCATATTGTACTAAGTTCTGTGTTCATGTAGGCAGCTAGGCTCAGAGATATGGAGGAAAGGACTTGTTAATGCTATTTACACAACAAGAGTGGATGCTCACAGCAGGCGTCGTGGAGATTTCCAACAAAAAGGCTCAAAGGCCTAAAGGGAGGGCTTTTTCACTGGAGCTCTGTGTCATGCTAATGCCACGCTACTTTATGAATGGCTATAGTTTAAGGGTATTGTTACCCAAAAAGAGGACATTAAAGTGTATGTACAGGGGTGTGATAGTAAAGAGACTGAGGATCATTTGGGAACATTTTGGCTACAAATAACTAGCACTTGTTAGTCTCAGACCTTCATGTTACTAAAAAATGTTAACTTTTACTTAACTAAAAACTCTTGGATTAGTTTAAAAGTATCACTTTGACTTGTGTGTTTTTAACTGAGGAGAATGAGGTAGTTTTTACAGCGTTCAGAGTTTCTGGCAATAGCAGATGGTGGAAGCAGTGAAAGGATGTTGGACCAATCAGTTCTAACAGTTTTATCCTCTCGAGTAAAGCTGAAGAGAAAACATCTGCCTGGTGACAGGAAGCAGCAGGCTTTATGTGAAGTGTGGTCATATTTTTGACAAAACACTAGCAGTAACAGTGCTGCTACTCTGCCATGCAGACTGCACCAAATGTGGGCTTGGCTCGGTGATAGGCACGTGAGCAAGTCCAGGATGTACCCCATGCTGTGATAGACCTCAGCAGGCTGTACACTCAGACCCAGTTAGCCCACAGCGAGATGCGCTCCTCTAAATATGACGACTTGGAATTTCAGTTGCCTAATTTGATTAGTTGTGTGGGCACAATTGCGTTTAACCGAGCCGAATTTTTATTAAGAAGGAAAACTTACTAATGCTTGCTCGCTATTTTGTGTGAGTGGAAATAATGAAACGTTTTATCCCTGATACCTGCTGGGCTCTGTAATGAACCAGTATGTGGGAGGGAGGAGTGGAGGAGGAAAGAAATGGGGCGAAGGAGTTTGGGGGGGAGGGGAACTCGGTAGCGGTATAAGTTGACTTGGCTCTTGGTTTTTGCAGTGCATAGAAGCAACAAGCAAACCTCCCCCACTCCTCCCCATCTCCACTACTGATGCATGCTCAGATCCACCTACCTAGAATCCTCTCACTCAGTCTAGGGTGTTGCATTGGCCACCTAGCTTCTCGGATGTCTAATTTTATCATACAAATAACGCAGAGTTCTTAGTAATAAGATTCTTGCATGCATTTTAATTTAGCTTTTTATACCAAGGGAGACAGACGCACACAGGTAGCAGGTGGCTAATTCCCGTACCTTCAAACATCTGCCAGGACTGGCTGGTTAGTTAGCCAGCTGAATGAGTTGCTGACTGAAAAGCTAACCACTGACTGGCTGGTGTATGGGCAGGCTCTCTGGCCTGTTGGCTTGCTGTTTTCTGGCTGGCTGGATGGCAGCTGCTGCTGTTCAAACAGAGCTGCATCTGCTGGGTCCTTTGTTCTAACACACACTTACACACACTCTCAATGACTCCAAGTGTGTGTTGGAAAAGAAAGAAGTTCTTTGTTTAGTAAAAAATGGAGGTGGGGGGATGGTCTGTTGGGGGTGGGGTGATATGGAAAAGTTTGTTTCTGTGGTTCTTTTTTTGTTTTTTGTTTTTTTGTTTATTTTAAGTATATTTATTTTTTAAAACTGTTAATCAGTTGTACCTCAGTGTAGCAGCTAAAATCTTTGCTGAAGGAACCCTAGAAGGAACCATAATTACTAAAGTGCTGTTTCATCCTGCCTGAAAATGTAACAGAAAGCAAAATCGTGTTCTCTTGAACAAACTTGAATAACTTGTGGCAAATGTCTCTAACTTTATACAAGTTAAACAATACCCATCTTTCCATTTTAGCTGCTAACTTTCACTTGCACTCAACTGCCTGTACAAGAAGTCATGAGGTTCATATTAGGTTCATGTTGCTACATGTCCGTCAGCAAAGATTATCGTATACAGTGTTTCCCACATTCTCTTTTGTAAGTGGCCTATAAATCAGCTGCTTTTCCAGTGAGTCTCCAAGTCCACTGTGTTGGACTGCAGCTGACAGCTGTACTCCTTATTCTGCTTAGCAGCCTCTGTAAGCTTGGCGTAGCAGCAAATGAACCAGTTCTCCACCTGCTGCAGGTTCTGCTTAGAATTGCCCCGAAGCAGAGTAGAATAAGGACCACCTTGATCAGCCTAAGGAAATTGTAGTTGTAGTAGAGTGTATCAGATAAGATGCTCTCTGGGTAAGCAGCTGAAGGGTACTGGGGACGCTCACAACAGCAATCTGACCTCAGGCTAGCTGTTTAGCAATGATCTTTCAAAATAAGAGGAAGGAGAATTGTTGACTAGTAAATTGCCTGTGTATGACATCATTCCCTCTCATGCATCAGAATGCTAAAACAACTCACCAAATCTAAAGTTGATGTGAGAAACACTGGCATATTATCCTGTTACTGGCACACACAGTCATTAGTATCACAATATATAAGTAGATTAATTGAGATGGCTGTAGATTTACCTCTGTCTTATTAAGGTTTATTTATACAGAAGTATTGAAGATGAGCTCTGTATGAATACACTAACAATAAAAGCAGCATGTGCCAACTCATCAGTGGACAGTTACTGAAATGTTCAGCCAGCGAAATTTAAGAACTTGATGTGAAGCATCCAGCAGCCCTTTGCCCTTTCTGAATACCTGCATTAATTCCACTGTTTCTTTTTCTCTGCCTGTCTCACCAGAAACCTTAATGAGGACCATGGTGGAAAGCTTCAAATTAGCAGCTATCTGATTAGCTCCTCACTGCACAACAAATCTCCCTCCATCCAGTGCCCTCCATCTGTGGGGCCTCCATCCAGGCATGGCGGACCCAAGGATGTTGAGCTTATTTGGGGAGGATCCAGTGCTGTTCTCAGATGGATTAGATGGTTTAGGAGACTGCTTTCCTCAGCAGTCAGTCCCAGGCCAGTCTACCCCTCTTGCCCAGCAGACAAATTCCACTCTGAACCACGAGCACCAGGGAAGCGGGGGATACCACCAGGGGATGATGCATGGCAGTGGGCCTACCCCAGCGCAGCCTAAATTGGGGCAAATGTATGACCATGGCCCCTATACAGGCTATGATCAATCTGGCACCCCTGGAGGACGAATGATGGCTCAGAACAGCCCCAGCCAGGGTCCGCCAAATGTGAACACGGCCATGAATGGAATGGCCTCCCACTACCACAGTAACCCAGCTAACTCTAGCAACCCCCACCATGGATACCAGGGTGATGCTGGAGGAGGAGGAGGAGGAGGTGGGGGAGTTTGGGCCCAGCAACAGCAGCCCAGACCAGCTTATCAGCAGGCTCCAGCACAACCAGGGGGTACTCCCAACCAGATGGGAGGCTACCAGATGTCTCAAGGCAACTATGGTGGGATGCAAGGTCCACCCACATCTAATGCAGTTCGCATGACTCAACACTACCCTCCGCAGAGCATGGCACCCAATCCTGCTCAGGATGCAGCTCACTACTTGGGACATGTTGGAATTGGGGGTAACCAGATCAGACACCCTCAGCCTCAGGCACAATCCCAAGGCTATCCCAACATGGGACACACATCCCGATACCCACACTCCCCATCTAGACAGCCACCACACCCCCACCACCAACAGGGCATGGGAGGGTTTGGAGGTACTCAGTACTCTGGCTATCAGCCCCAGTATGGTGCCATGGGACCTGGGATGGGCCAGGGTGCTAATACTAATGTCAATGCTAACACCAGCCAGGCCATGGGACCAGGGCAGCTTGGCCAGAGGTTTAACCAGGGAACAGGTGCGACGACAGGGCAGCAGGGACAACGATACCCCCCTGGACCACCACACCAACCCCATCAGACTCATTCTGCCCCGATGCAACAGCAGGCAGGGCAGCAGAGCCAGCCTATGCACCCCCTAAACCACCCCCAGAATATGCCCCAGCCCCAAAACCAAGCCCAGTCCCACCTTGCCCCCCCAGCTCAGGGATCTTACTCCTCTCCCTCATCCATGTCCCCCATGCGGGTTTTGGGAACCCCAACCCCTCCTCCCACCCAACAGGGCAGACCCCCTAGCGCAGGACTAGCTGGGCCCTCAGAGGTTGCAGGATACACAGCAATGCAGTCTCCACCCAGTGCTATGACCCATTCACAGAGAACTCCACAAACCCCCCTGTCTGCCCCACACCCACACCCCCAACACCAGCAACCACACAGCATGCCCCCAAGTGCAGGGCAGATGTATCCTGGTATTGGGCCGCAACGTGGCCCACAAATGGGACCAAACAGGCCTCAGATCCAGCAGCAGCAAGGTAAGCAGTATTACTTTTTCATGGGTTTCAGTTTGATTCCTTTATTGGGGATGAGGGTCAACTTCTTCCTTTTACAAAATGACACAGACGTAGACCCATGGGCCGACTTTAAAATTGAGATATTATTCATCGTGGATGTAGTGGCTAAATACTGAGTGGAGCTGGAAGAGTTACTCAGGATAAGACAGATGGTCTGCTGTGTTACTTCAAGTGTGAATGTGTGTTAAAATTATAAAAATATGGATAGATGAGTGGTTTGGAACATTACACATGTTTGAGGAAAATCCATACTCTGACACAGCATCCCTAGAGCACTTTAGTTGTTGTTGCTGAGGTGCAGTAACAACTGCTGCCTTCATTCCATCTTGATGGTTCACCAGGGGTAAAACAATACACTGATAATACGCTTTTCCTCTCATTCACCCAGGACATGAAACCCCAGTAACCCAGGGAGGAGACCAGCGTCTACTCCAGGCCCAGCAGCAGGCCTCTCGAAGTGGGCAGCACATGCAGCCAGCCACCATGAGTTTCCAGGGTCCGCCTATTGGTCAACACGGAATCCCAGCTCCAAACCAAGGCCTTGGGCCACCCACCCAGAGCCCTCAGACGCAGCACACACATCTGCCCCCACATCCTCACCACTTGCAGAGCACGCCCCCTCCTCCCAACCAGGCCTCCCACCCATGGGCACCTCCACCTCCTGCCTCCCACCCGCTCTCCTCTCCCCCTCTTACCCCACAGAAAGTGCCTCACATACAGGTGAGTCTCCGTCAAACAGACACTTTGATGTGGTAGCAACGCTGAGTGTGTGTGAGAGAGATCAAGACTATGTGCATTTGTTTTCATGTGTGGGTGTACTTTATGTGAATGTTTGTTTTTCATGTGGGTGGGGGAATGTGTATGTTTAGAGTGTAAGGGAAGTGTGTATGTGTGTGCAGAAGTGTGTGTACATGACATTTGAGAACACAGCAGTGCATTGGGCACTGGTTCACTGGGGTTTCGTGTGTGTTTGTTCACTTTTTTTTTTTTTGCCTTTTGTGTCTTCTGCTGCGGGCCTTCTGTGCGGTGGTTGTATTTCCGTGTGTGTGACGGGGGAAGGGGGGGATGGATTTTTGCAGCCGCTTATTTCCTGTGAGCTGCATATCCTGCGACACACGTGCACATACATGCACAGAGGCGCCACCAGCATAATTTCTCCTCCCTCTTGCTCCCGCTATCCCCCTCCGCTGTAGAGGAAACCTCCCTTCCTGTCTATCTCTCCTCCCAGTCTCCTCTCTTTCCGCTCTCCCTGTCTTTCTCACTGTTTGTCCTCTCCTTTTCAGGGGTGTCATCATTAAGTTAATGTTGTGTAGCCGGATGTGCAGAGAGACAGTTTGGACAAGAGGGAGGCAGTGAGGATGGGGTGTGATTAAGCATTCGGGGGTGAGGGGAAACGCTAAGAGAAAAGGAGTGGAAAAATGAGAACAAATCTCAAGTGAAAGGAGTCCATGGTCTCTAGGAAAGGAGAAGATGAGGAGGGGAGGGATAGTGGGATAACATTCTCAGTGGCAACCAGCATGTTTGTGTGTTTGAGTGTGCGGCACCACTGCTGCCTGTGTCACGTGTCCTCGCCTTCCATTAGCTTGTTTTGTCGCTCAAAGCCCCCTTTCTCCACTGACCCATTCACACACAATAGCAGCCCTGTGGACACACACACCCACAGATCCATTCCCCATTTTCCCTTCACCCACCCCCATGCTGTCCCTTACTACTCCCCACCTCCGAGCCTTCATCGCTGTGTTCTGTGGTTGACATTTCAGCCGTCACACTTAATTTATCCAGCACTCCTGACCTACATGCCAGGTTGACTGGTGAGCCCCGCTCCTCGCTGGGGCGCGCGCTGCATGCGCCGTCCTGGCTTTAGCTGCAGGCCCAGCAGCCCCCGTCATTACGCACACACCGACAGTGTGATCTGGAATGGAGTGGTGACAGTGCCTTGGGAAATAGGATAGCCTAACTAGAGGAGTTAGAGTAGCGTGTGTGTGTATGTGTGTGTGTGTGCGCGCTGGGGGGGGGGGGGGGCACCGGAAGCAAGGTTTCTGTGCACCTCATGATGCCCTTGTTAGAAAGAGAGACACACACACACACACACCAAGCTGGTCAGTCAGTCATGATGACTGCATGTCTGGTACTCTAAGCTCCATCTGTTCACTAAGCATGGTTATTACACATGCACGCACACACATGCACGCGTGCCTTCGTCAGCAGCTCAAGGTCAAATCTCTGGCAGAGTGCTGGGCTGTGACCTTTATTCTACATCTCACACACACTATGTTGTGTGCAGCACTCTAGTTGACATATAACCTGCCTGTGTGGGGGGGGGGGGGGGGGGGGGGGGGGGGGGGGCGGGG
>JAVDPK010002991.1:414713-445255 GCA_034780415.1 Cichlasoma orientale
AAAAAATGCCTGTAATTTTCAGCTGCTGAATAACTTGCTCGTCTTTCTCCTTCCTCCTCCAGCATTCCCCCACGGACCCGTCAGGTGATGTTTTGATGGCAGTTCCTGACAGGCCAACAGTCAGCGCTGGTGCCCCCAATCAGCCTATCAGCACAGAAAAGCCCAACGACCAGGAGACCAAGCCAAAAAAGAAGAAGAAGAAGAAAGCAAAAGTAGTGGATAGAGAGGAAGAAGAGGCACGGAAGAAGGCGGTAGGAGAAGGAAGAGAGGAAGACATAAAGTCTGAATTTCCAGGAACAGGATGCGATGGTGGTGAACAGGTTACTGGCACAGGACTTGTAGAGGGGAGTTCACCACCGGTGGAAGAGAAGAAAAAGCGGAAAAAGAAACCAAAGGAGAAGGCAGAGGGCAAGGAGCCCAAAGAGCCCAAGACCCCGAAGGCACCCAAAATGCCTAAGACCCCCAAAGAGCCCAAGGAGAAGAAAGCCAAGAGCTCCACACCCAAGACCAAGACTCCCAAGAAAACCAGGTAGGAGCAGTGAAGTGTTACAGTCACTGTGTGTGTGATGGTTGGTGTTGAGTGGGGTATCACTGTAGTAAACCAGATTAAAGTGTCAGCTAGCAGGTGAAATGACTTATTTTCTCATCAGCTGTAGAGATCTCATGTCCAGAGAGTCCCAGTGGTGCATTTGGCACCATTAACCACCACGTGGAAGTGCGATGATTTCAGTTCCGCATGAAAACAGAAACTGATCAATCTGAGGAGGGCAGCTCAGGCACGCTTCGGTCATGTGGACGTTTTCTCGTAAATATTTTAAGTTCGTTCAGCATACTGGAAATATCTATGGAGTTTTTCAGCTGCTGAAGCACTCGAGTGTAGATGCACAAATATATATATGTGCGCGTACACACACACTCTAGGTCCATCACTAACATGAGCAAGCAGGGGGAACCAAAGGGGTCACAGCCCCTGAGCAGTGAGCTGCCACACACCTTGTCTGTACAAGTGTGAGTTAGTGATCACAGAGCTTAGTGAAGCATGGGCTGCTAACAGGCACATCTGAGGATCAGTTGCATTTATCTGTACATATTAAAACAGGGTCAGGTTTCTAGAGGAGCACAGCCCAGAGCTGCTGGGAGCTGCTGGGGTTTTTTTTTTGTTTTTTTTTTAAATGTTTTTAAGGAAACAACATTCACGTCTTTTCACTGAGGAAAAATGTGAATATTGCATACTTTTTATTTATAAAAAATGTTACTGTTTAAACTACCACAATTTTTAACATTCAGTATCATGCACGTAATTGTGCAGGGAGGATGAGGCCGCGTGTCTGAACTTCCTGGACAGGATGTAGATGAGCGTGATGGAACTTGTAGCACTTATCAGTGATTGCTGATATCACCTTCAGTTCACTTTGTTTACTCTGTTTTCACACCCTTCCTCTCTGACTTATCACCCCCCCCCCCCTTTTCACCTTCCCTGAGAAATACTCATTTAAACTCTGTTTTCTGAGTCTGTGGCCGCTTTTTCACTTTGTTACTTCCAGTCAGTCGGATCTCAGGAGGGAAGAAGAGCTGAGGACATTTGTGTGTGTGAGAGTCTCAGCGGCAGTTTCATTGTGAAGGTGGAAATCTGATCGGACTGAGGAATGTGTTAGGATGGCTCCCATTTTGCTTTCTCTCTCTCCCTGTTCCTTAGTCCCTGGCCCATCTCTGTCTTTCCTCTCAAACCCTTTTATCCCGAGGAAGAGGGAGGGCCAAAGCAGCAAGTAGGGGTCAGTGCTGGGGGAGGTGTGAGTGTATGCATGCACCGGCCGCTGGAAGAGAGTTGGGCTGTGTGGATGGTTGGGCAGCTGGAGTGAGTGTGTGATGTGGGGGTGGGGGTCATTTTGTGTGTGTGTGTGTGTGTGCGCGCGTGTGTGAATGCATGTGTGGGGGGAAGGGTCATTGCTAATCTTTGTGGCAGAAAATGGCGTCTAATGGAAATGAAGGCCATGCTGCTGACCACTCACAGCCTCAGCTCAACACCGTGTGTGTGTGTGTGTGTGTGTGTGTGTGTGTGTGTGTGTTTGTCTGTGAGGGGAGAGGGAAATGTGGGGGTGAGGAGTCCATTCTCAACCGTGTGTGTGTGTGTGTGTGTGTGTGTGTGTTGGTAAACTAGCTCTTATCTGTTGTCAGGCTTTCCTCCATCTTGAGTGGCGGCCTGGAGCTCCCAGGTTAATTTAGCATAATAATGGCTGCCGGCCATTCACTGCTACTCTAAAATGGTGGACCTCTGCAATCACCCAACTATCTTCTGTTTTATTCTTTATTCTCCTTTCCTTTCTCCTCCCTCAAGTCCCACCCCTTCCTGACAAAGAGGAGTGTATCCTTTCATCTTTTCCTCTTCCCTGCCCTCCCCTTCTTCCCCCTTCCTTTGTCTTTCTAATTTAAGCCAAGGACTGAGGAGTGAAGTTGTCTTGAGCACATGAGCAAAGCAACAATAAATCTCCATATTTTGGGGGAGAAGTTTGTCAGGGTTTCATGAAGTTGAGCTCTTCAAGAGTCACGGCTCATTCTCCTTACAAAAGTCAGGCAGTATGAGAGTCTGTGATTAAACGTGCTTTATGCAACTTAACATCTATTGTGTTGACAATTTCTGAATGAATTGTAGGACAATTAAAAAAGAAAAACGAGGCCTTTCTGACTCGATCTAGCTGCTGCTCTTTTAGGTACTTTTCCTAAACAAAGCATTTCCTCCCTTGGTCTGAGAAGAACGATACCATCATTTGAATATTAGCTCTTGTTAACCTGTTAATACCCGACTCGACCGCGTTTCTTATCAATGAGTCGCCATTGTACACGTGTAGTGTTTCCTGTGCTTGTGGATGTCCTCCTCCTACTACATAAGCATATACAGGAACACTTGTAGGCGTATGCTGCCCCCTTCGTTTATGGGAGATTTGCAGCCGCAGTACATGTGCTGCCCAGGATTCCTACGGTACAGTTTAAAACAACCAAAAAAGTACTTTCATGCAGTACTTTTAGGATTTTGGTGTTGTAAGCGTTGGTTGTGGAGTCCACTGAGCACAACGTCCACAAAACGACGGTCTCCCGCCGCAACACAAACTCCACATGAGGATAAAAACACAACATAAATGGAAACCTGAAATTTCAGTGGCAGGCTAAGGTTAGCCAGCTCACTGCCAGGTTAGATACCAAGCAATTTGTCTGCATTAGCAGTTAGGCTGAAAGTAGGTATGGAGAGATTATATGATTAATGTTAATGGAGGGAGTGTTTTGGGGGATCGAGGCTGACTCTGAGCTGGCTGTCTACTCTGTAACATTAGCTAATTCTAGTGTGCCTGCTAACTCAGACAAATTGCAGGCTGTTGTATGTGGCAAAATGCCGTCTTGAGGGGATAAAGTCAACTAATTCATCGTCTGATAACTTTGCTGGCCGTTTTGAGAATACTCTGTCAGCTAATGCTGCGAATTAACTGTCACTAGCTACCCATGGCAAAGTTTAGCTAGCTATCTGGGGCACCTGTGGCTCAGGTGGTAGCACAGGATCGATCCCCGGCTCCTGCAGTCCGTGTGGTAAAGTGTCTTTGAGCACGATACTGAACCCCGAGTTGCCCCCGATGCATCCATTGGTGTGTGTGTGAGTGTGATTAGGTGAATGAGACTTAGTGCTTTGCTACTAAGATGATCACTAGCAAATCTGTGAGTGGAAAAGCTAGTTGGCTAGTTTACGGTTTACTTCACCTGCTGACATGATCCATGATACTAACTAGTGTATAATGTCCCACTGTCACTGAGGCAGTCTCTCTACATACAGCTGTGTAACATAATGATGCACTCCTTTAAGTATGTTTTTAATGACAGTATAATGTCGAGGCTTTCATAAGTTATTTACCTTTTGAGCTGAAGTATTTTTTGTGTGTTGTGCTGTTCGAGGGGCAGGAATTCCTTTCCAAATCTGAAAAACCTCACCATTACATTTGAGTCCTGGTTTATTAAAATGCTTGGCTAAATTTTACGCTCTAAAGCCAACTTTGAAAAGCCTCTGGAAGGGCCACCAGCACATATGTTCCGTTACATTTTGGGGGGGATTTATGTGAGATTTCCACCAGTGGGTGGAGAAATAAGCTTCAAAGCTCGAGTGTTTTTCTTGTGGCCCATACCATACTACAGTATGTTTTCTTTCTGCTCAGTGTATTTGCATCTCTGTATGAACAAATAAACCACCACAGGAGCAGACTGAAGTCTTTGCTTAATCAGTGTAACCAAGATGTTCCACTGTGCTGTTAACCCTTTGAACACGAGCTGTTTTCTTTAGATTTTGGCTCCTTTATTTACAGGTTTGTGGCATTTTCACAAGTTGTGCCTCGTATGCTGGGCTCTTCATGTTTGCCAATATTTAAAATGGATGGATTCGATATTTGGTTGTAGGCTAGGACCTTTTTTTTTGTCCTACATTGAGTTTTATTCAGGTAATTTTTATATTCTATTAGGTGACTGCAGTACCTGCTGGCACTGATTATTTTTTCTCTCTCCTCTGGATACCTTTATAGATGTATAGCCTTTAACACTGGAGAGCAAGAATAAATTCTTGTAATTGCAGCAGTTTTTGCTTGAAAGGGTTAAAGTGCCCCACAAATTTGTGCAGGCCAACTTGTTCCTAATGAACAGACAAAATAAATGGAAATTCGAGATGGTCTCAGCTGTTCAGGACGGTCTGAGTGTGTGCTTATGTGAATGATGCAGAGAAAATCAGGTGGTTTACTCGTCCAGTCAGCTCACTCCTCTCCTTTGACCTTGCCTTGTCTTTCCATCCTCTTTTTCTCTCACTCACTTGCCTGCTCTCCCTCTCTGAGGAAGTACATCTATAAATAACACAGCTCTCAGCTGCCACACCCTTCCCTCAGTGTGTGTGTGTGTGTGCAGGCGCAAGGGTGATTTGTTTGCTGTATACACAAAGAAGTCAGATATGCATGCAGACACCTTGTGTGCAAATACAGCACTTTCTGAGCGCACACACACACAGAAGATGCATGTGCGTGTTGCCTTCTGGCCTTTTTGTGTGTGTGTGTGTGTTTGTGTATGGGGGTTCAGTGGTATGACTCATCACAGCAGCAGGTGTCTGTTCCACCCCACCCTCCTTTAGTTTCATTTTCTATCCTAATATTTTACTCCAGCGCTCCGCTTCCTGGCTTTCCTTTATCCCGATCTGAAAGGAGCATCTCCGCTCCTCATTAGTTCACTCAACAAGTTACTTCAGCCAGGAGTAAATGAGTAAATTACCACTTTACTGAAAAAAAGGACATTGCAATCCGTTAATGAAATCTTAAGGTGCCTACAATCTGTGCAATTGAATTTAATTAAGTCATTATTAGCCACCTAATGGGACATGGATCTAATAAAATTGGGTAGGCCAAGTTTGATGCATGCATGCGGGCGGTTCAGTGGTGAGACGTATTGTATTTGGCTAACAACAATAGCTGCTGTTGGCATTTGTTTCCATCTGTTGGCCCATAATACAACTGCTTTTGTTGTAATCTGAAGCAATTTGTTTTATGTTTGCATTCTTCTTCTGTTTGTTTTTGTTTTCTTCAAATTGCCATTTCGTGCTGCATTCCTATTGGCTGGTCAGTCAGCACAGGTCATAGCCGCAGTCTCGGTGTGATTTGTGGCGCTGTTAGTTTTGTTCTAGGTTGTTGTTGACTTACAGGACTTTAAACCTCCCTTACTGTAAGATGTACGACCACCGTGGTGGAGCCCCAACCACGGTTCTTTCATGTTGGGTTTATTTGGCTAAAAAAAAGCAGGTCAGCTTGTCGGCAAGCTTAGTCAACACAAGGACTGTATACAAAAGATGGGTGCAGTTAACTGGCTCTGAAAGTTGGAGACAATGAGGAAGTGCCTTATACATGCTTTTCTTTAATAGTCTGCAGGTGTGGTGCCTCCTGTGGTTGCAAAAAGAAGTCTGATGTATAGAAGTCTGTGGGAAAACTGCCCTTTGGTTCTCTTGATCTGTGACCACAAACACGTTCCTGTTGAGTTCATGGTCTCTGGCTAGTTTTAAGTGCGACACAATGTTCGTCTTATAAATTATAGTCCCCATTAGAGTGACGGCAAAAAAAAAAAGTTGTGGGTACTTGAAGTAAAAATAAAAAGTAGACCTTTTGGAAAAAAATGAAATTATATCATTTGCTTCCAAAACTAATGCAAAGAAAATATCGGGGAAGCGTCGGTGTGCACATCCAGACTGATGAGGGTTGATTCCAAATCTTATTTTTATTGTAATGTCTGTTCTGATCATCCTAAACCTTTGATCTGATGAATGACCTCATATTATAATAACTGAAGAGACTGATTAGTGGGAAACTAATGAAAATTAAACAGAATCTGAAGATTTCCAAACGAGCAAATCCACTTTAGAAACTAACTGCACTAATTCAGAATTGAAAACAAAAGCCAATAAAACTTAAACTGACTACAAAATATACAACCAACTATAATAACTCTAATAACTGTTTCTGAGTCAGATCCACCCATTGCTCACGTTGGCTTCAACACACCAAAGCCTGGATTATTCTCTGTTGTGAACATGGACAGCTGGAGACCTGATGGCCAAGTAGTCGTTTTACTGCTTTGAAGTCTGCCACCTGGAGCATGCGTACTCGGTGCTTTGTAACACAGGCAGGCAAGCATGTGGACTGCATGGACCTTTGTGCTCACAGTCTGACGAAATTTACATCTCGCGACCCGAGCGGACCCTTGCAGACTCAGGGATGTGGAAAGTGTAATCGAGGCTCAAGATGGTGACACTGAACACACTCAGTTTGAAGCGTCACGATGGCCACTCGCTAAGCAATGAATGACATCACAATGTCTGCATCCTCCTTTAGCTCCCCTGTCGACGACGGTCAGCAGAGCTGATCCGATACCGAGCCGTCCATCCTTTAACTTTTAGCTAAATTCTTTGATGCTTACCTTTAATCCCTACTCCTCCCTCGTGTCTAGGCCCACTCTTTTGAAACTTGGTGTGAGTATTCAGTGCGCAAAGCTCTACAAAATGCTTCAGACAAATGTATTTTTTTTTTTTAATGAATCTTTTTAAATTTTGAAGATAAACGGTGCATTTAATGTTTAACTTCAGTGGCTACATCGCCCTTATTTAGTGGCTGAATCTTTTGAAGCTTTCTACCAGTATTTATTGGGCAAATCTATACAAAATGCTGCTGATGAATTTCTGATTTTTTTTTTTTTTTTTTTTTTTTTTTTTTTTTTAAACACATTTAAAAAATCAAAACAAAAAAAAAGTATCAGCTCAATGATGGTGGACCTACAGCCAAATTAGTTTCCATTCCCATATATCACATATTGTACAAGTAAAACATTTGACAGTTGCTCTCTGTTGGCCCACAGGTCTCGTGCTTATGCTGACTTTATGCTGTAACAGGTGGCTTGCGTCCAGTTCCTGAAAGATGAGCATGAGCCGGGGTCATAAAGTGACTTGTTTGGAGCAATCGGAGATAAAAGCAAAAAATTCTATTGGAACTTAGAAAATGTGTTTTGAATCGTGATCATTGAGTCCTGTATTTCAGGAATGGATGGGTTTAGTTCAAGTAAATAGTTTTAGCAACATTAATGCTGCTATTCCAGTATGTCTGTGGTGTAAGCGAAGTACACTGTATATACTAAGGTTACATTTTAAGCCCGCATGTAAACATTCGTCTCAATCAAAATGTTGTGGTGCATTGTATTTATGATAAAAAGCAAAAGTTTCTTTAGCCCTTTGTTATAGTAAATGTTGATATATTTAGCTAATGTATTTGAAGAGAATTAACTGGATAGAAAATATTATTTTTGGACGAGAGTTGAAATGGTGGAGGACGATGGACTGAGCATGAAGAGCTGCAGAGAGGTGAGGGTGCGATTGAGAAGTGGGGCCATGACGAAGCTAGGAGGAAGAGAGGAGAAGGCAGCCAAGTAGAGAAGTGTGTTTGTGTGCGTGTGTGTGTGTGTGTGTGTGTGTGTGGGGCCAGATGGCTCCAGCGTGTGGCGACCAGCCAGAGGAACAGGTGCAGGTCACATGACCAGCCGTTACCACGGAGATGGTGATTGCTCTTGGCGTGAGGATGAAAGGAGAAGGGCCCCAGGGACAGAGAGGGGGTGAGAGATGGAGAGGGAGAGACAGCGATCGAGCGAGCAGGAGGGAAGGAGGGGAGAGAGGCACCGAGTAGGAAAGGGGACGGGCGACACAGGCGCAGAGCAGAGAGAGAGAGAGAGAGAGATCGGCCATACACTACAGAGAGCAGCACAAACGGTTCTGTGTTCTGTTTCATTGTAGGTTCGCAGAATAAATCACTGTCACTTTATGGCCTGACAATATAATGTTAACTTGTAGTTTGAAATAAACATGTTGTAAACTGCCTGAGCGATTGGGTTTGGAAAGCCGGTTTGATTTGTGGATCCAGTTCCATGTTTGCAAATTAGCTGCATTCGCTAATCCCCACTGCCAGCTAATCACTTATGAATCAACAAAGTGCAGTGTCCTAAACCTTCAGATTTTTAGCCAGCGCTGGCTCTTATTTATTTATTTTTTTTATCTAAAGTAACTGATCGCAGCTGTAGCCAATCATTTCACAAGTAACTTATATGTAACGACATATTTAATTAAAAAAATAAATAAAAACTTTACTGTCTTTACTGCAAAGTCCTCTTTGCAGGCATGCACTTGGCCATAGAGACTTTCATTGCTGCACCCACAGCGCAGCGCTTCCAGTAACTGTTAATTGAGGCTTTATGCAAGATTCGTGTGTTTGCGCTGTATTAGACATGCAGTGTCTCAAAGAGGTCATTAAGAAGGTGAAGGCAGCTTGTGAGGTAATGGCACCAATGTAAGAAGATAACGCTGTTCACTAGGTTTGCATTTTTAGTGCAAAGGGGGTATAAAAGTATGTCCCTGCAAAGAATCAGGATGTAAACAAGCCATTTATTTTATTTTTTGTCTCTATATGAAAACAAAAATTAATCATACAACTCCTGCTCTCTAAAAATGGCCATTTTTATATATGACGGGTTCAGATGAAACTGTGTGTATTCTCACAGCAGATAAAATGCAAAGATTGATGTAAATGCCTGCCAGATGACAGAAAGTTGAATATACTTTGATGCTGTGCACCCAGAGTATTGGTATGGTCAGGTTAGTCTGGCTGACATCGTGTGCGTGTGCAATGTTATGAACATCGTAAAATGACACTTTTCAGTAAGAATTATATCACTTAGTTTTTCGAGACTGCATGTTTGTAGTTTCAGAGGGCTTTCAGCCTTGAATGTTGTCTCACTTTTAGCCTGGTCAGTCCATCATATATTTTCACCCAGTCAATAAACTCGTGAAGTAGTTGCCAGGAACATCCCTATTTAGTACACAGCATCAAAGTGTTTCCAACTTTGTCACTCAGCATTTGCATCTTTGCATTTTATCTGCAGTAAGAAAACACATTTTGCTCCATTTAAACCTCTCGTTAGGATCTCGCAGTGGATGCAAAAGTGGAATCTGTGACGGTGCTTCAGGTCTGGTTATGTGATTGTGACAGGAGTTGGTTTGTGTTTCTGCAGTTTAAGATCAGGATTGAGGACCTTATCTGGATATTTCTGGTGTCACAGTCTCTGTGAGAGATGCGTGCACTTCAAGCAATAGTTGAACTTAATAAGTCGGTGCCTTTTTGGTGCGCAAGGCTGTGAAAAATAAGGTGTGATAGTGGGCAGGCAACACTTGTTTTGTCAGTGTGATGTGTATTCTGCTGTTCATCTTATTTTTAGATTGCAGGTGCAGATCTAGTTTGGTGAAAACTAATAATAAGCTTAGACAGCTTTGAAGGATTTGGCTTTACATAGGCTTTCATAAAACGGCTAGTTTTAACCCCAAACCCAAGAAAAGAACACCCCCCCCCAAAAAAAAAAAAATCAGCTTTAATGTTTGGAAATTAACTGGCCAGCGTAGTGACCCCCGCCATGGGTCCATCTGTGATGTTCAGCATGTCATCTCCAATGTAGATCTGACATTGATTCGTGGCTTGTGTCCTGCTAAAAAGCTGATTATTGGGCTCAGCTCCGCAGCGTTGGCTGTAGCCTCCAGGCTTTCTTGAAAAAAAAGCCCACTTTTCTTGACATCAGATGGGATGCTGGACTGGGCGGTGACATATCTGGAGATGGGCTAGCGGGCCCAGTCTCTCTACACATCTTATGTGAATTCATATTGTTAAGCAGTTTGAGACCAATGGTTCCAACAGAGGTTGAACGTGTGTCACTCAACCTGCATCAAACGAACGTCTGCTGTCTGGAAGGGGTAGAAAGGCGAGGCTGTGTGAGAGACAGAGTGATGCCGAGTGTCCTCTCACCTCTGTGGTGTGAATGCACACAAGCTCTCAGACAGAGCCAGCTCCTCTTTCTTTCCATGCCATAGATTAGGAGAAGCCTGGGGGCCTCTCAGCCCCTCCCCCTTCCTCTCACAGGCCTCGCTCTCCCCCTCCCTCCCCCTATCTGTTTGCCTGTCTCTCTCTCTCTCTCTCTCTCTCTCTCTCCCCCCCCCTCCTTGTCTCTCTCTCTCTCTCCCTCTCTCTGGGCCCCCCTTGCTCTTCCTCTCTGTCTTGCTCCCTCTCTCCCTGTACCTCCACGCAGTCTTTCATCACATTAACCCCCTGTGTGCCAGAGCCTGAGGCACACTAATGATTTCTAAATGGGTAAATCAAACATGGCGATCGCCTTGGGACAGGCAGGGGCACACACATGTAAAAGAGGTAGTACTCTGTGAAATGGCTTTGTGTTGTGTTTAGACTTTTTTTTTTTTTTTCATGAGCTCATTCTAACTTGCTTTTTTCTCCTCTTTTCCATCTTATCCTGCAGCAGTAAAAAAGTGGAGTCAGAGGGTGGGGCCAGCGCTGCTAAGAAGGATTCAAAGCGAAAGAGAGAGTTTTCGGTCAATGATGATGCTGAGGTGAAGTCTCCACCCCCGTCTCCACCTGAAGAAGAGGATGATGATGGCGTACAGGTAGGAAAGGAGAGCTGTAGTTCGAAAGCTTTGGCAAGGCCGTCAGCAGGACTCCAAAACATGTAGAGAGTCGTAAAAAGGCAGAAGGACATAAAACCTTTGCAGATCCCTCAGTGTCGCGGCCTGTAGAGATAGAAGGCACTGAGCCAGTAGGCGTTTGCTGTTTGTGTTGTAAACCAGCCATGTTGACAGACCAAGCAGCTAAGCCCCCCACCCCACCCCCCCCAAATCAACTTGACATCATGCATCATCAGCAACTTTTCAGCTGCTGCATACTTTTTTTTTTTTTTTCTTTTTTGACATTTTACATCTCAAGTGCAGTTTAGTTTCTGCAGACAACAATTGGAAACACGCTTTTAAGTTCTGATTAAGAGTTTGGAACATACCCATCAACTGTCCTCATATTCACAATATTATGTGCAGATATCATTATGTGTATCTTGAACAGAGTAGCATCTGGCTGTTGGCTGTACGAATAAAGAGTTGTGGCTTTATTTCAAACAGGAAATCACTTTAGCAGCTGTATGTCCCCTTAAACATGTCCTCTGCAGGCTGATAGCCTAGTTTGTTTCTACACCCTTGTTACGTAGAAACATTCTGAGCTGGATAAAATAGGGTAACGTATCACAATAGTGCCGTAAATATAGCACAACAAGCTCAGCGAGTGGCAGTAAAGTGGCTCAGTATAGAATACAATACATTGAGTGCCATCAGAAATGAACCCCCTTCCCCTGTTTGGAGAGGGTTTAATTTGCTGTACAATCAGTGAGCAGCATTTTTAATGAAGAAATTGAAAGGAGGAAGACAGGAAATCGCCTCATGGTGAGACCTCGAAGGGCTACAGCGCCATCGCTGATGAATAAAACATTTTCTCTCCCTCTGTTTATCAGAAGCGTCGGTCTAGCCGTCAGGTGAAGAGGAAAAGGTACACAGAGGACCTGGAGTTCAGGATCTCTGACGACGACGACAGCGGAGATGACTCGCCATCGCCGAAGTCCCCGTCGTCGTCATCGCAGCAACAGGTGCGGCCCAGCTTTCAGATCTAGGTTTCACTTCAGGATCCACTGTCAGAATCATTCTTTACGTGTAAGGCAAAATCAGGCTGAATACTTTGTAAAATAACGCGTAAATATGTACTAAAATGGTCTCGATTCGTAAAGTAATAAATGAAAGGGACACAGGTGAAGTCAACTCATTGTTGTTGATGGCGTCAACAAATATAGTGATGAATATATTAAGAGTGGGAAATCTAAACTTTTCAGTCAAGTCGATTCACTTTATCAGTTTTTGGTTAACTCAACAACTACAGCAAACAGATAAAACAAAAGCTGCTGGTGGAGCAGGCAGTTTAGAGGAAATGCTTCCAAACTGTGACCCTTTGCTCTCAGCTTCCTCTGTGCTGTATCGGCTTGCAATCAGTGCACTTCTGCTAACATGTAGCGCAGTAAACACACAGGATTAAATGCAACAGATTGGCCTGATCTAGCTGATACCTGATCTAGCTTTTTGAATCCAGATCAGACCACTATCTAATCCAGATATCAGATGGTACATCCCTACATGAAGCTATGCAGCAGCGTGGATCAATTTGCTGTTTTCTGTGTTTCCAGGATGTGGCTGAAGCTGAAGGACCAGTCGTAGAGAAGATCATGGGCTTGCGTACCTCCAAAAAACAAGTGAGCTACACAGATACTCATCCACGCCCCAGTGACACCAACACAGCGCACAGAGGGGTTGACAGGGTGGTCAGAGACATGGTTTATGCCGTCTGATTGGCCGTCCCACAGTTGACCTAAGCGCATTACGAATACACATGTAGCTTATACAGCACGTACTCATTTGGTAAGCAGAGACACTAGTATACTGTGTATTTCAGTATGTGTGCGCTCTGAGCTCTGTGTGTGCCTCTGATTGAATGTGTGTAGGTGTTGGACTGGTTTTGTTTTCTATGCCTTGTCTATAGAAAGCTCATCTCTGAGCCAACACAGGCACACACATGCAGTCACCAGCCAACTGTCCTTTGCTAGCCAGCTGCCAATGGGTCACCCCCCCCACCCCCCCCCCACCCCCAAAAAACAACACACACACACACACGTGTGTGTGCATGCACCACTCTTTTTCTCTTCTAGCTCCATTCAGAGCTGACCCCGGGCTTGGCACGCAGCCAAAACCGCAATACTAGCTCCACCAGACGCCAAACTACCGTTTCCTAAGGCTGTGTGTGTGTGATTGATGATTCATGGCATTACAGTAGTAGTAGCTTGGTGTGTGTGTGTTAGTAATGGTGAATAGAAGTGGGCAGCTTTGCTTAAAAGAGCTGCTGTTTTGGTATTTCCCCTTTTTATGCGCATGCATGGAAAAAAGTCACACGCAGATTTGAGAAGTCTTGTTTCCTGTTGAAACTTTTTGGACTTTCTTTAAGAACTTATACGGCTTTATTTATTTTTGATCGAGTCGTAGCCAAAAAGGCAAATCGGTGCAAGACCGTGTGTGAGGGATACACACCTTTCCTCAGCGCAGGGTGGTTTACTGCTGACATGTCAGAGTGAAACTCACACACACGCTCCTTCTGTGCCACTTGACTACTTTAACCACATGTTGTATAACAAGGTTGAGCCGCTTCTGCGCTTTCCTCGTGCAGCTGCTATATTTGCTCTGATTATTAACCTTTTTTTTTCTCTTCAGCTGGAGTCAGGGGAGGAAGTGGAGGTGGAGGAGTTCTATGTCAAGTTCAAGGGCTTGTGAGTATTGGCCATCTGTTTGTTTGTTTGTTTGTTTGTTTTTGGAGGGGGGGCACTTATTAAATCTCCTTTGTCTTTGGCATCAGGGTTCAGTTTTTTTTTATTTTTTGTGAAGACCTATTTCAGTACACACAGTGTATTTTTTAAATATTTTTGTGTGTTTAGCATGTAGTAGTTTTCCTTTATCGCATCAGTAACAAGCGGTAATGGTGCAGTTGGATCCTGTATCAGTGATAAGCACATGTTTTTTATTCAGCAGATACTCGTGTTATTTGTGTCTCTTGCAGTCCGGACTGCAAAAATACATTTTACAAATACGAATAAAGCTGCAACTAATACTGGATCAATTATTTTCTCAGTAATAATTCAGTCTGTCAGTTTTCCATCTTCTGCTGTCTGATTGTAATATATTTAGTTTGCGAAAAAAACTGTTTACTTTTGAGGAGATTTAATCTGGATTTTTTTTTCTTTAAAGGAGGAGCTGTTATTCTTTGTTCTGTCACGTGTTTTGTGGCATTAGTGAATGTTCATGTTAGTCATGGGCAAAGTTTCTAATAATGAGGTCACGGAGCCAAAGCTCACGCTGCAGGCTGCTCTAAACACTGTCACACAGTTTGTTTTCTACTCTTGGATATGTGTAAGGTCACTGAAATATCTGTAATATGGCCATCTCAGAACATTCAATGTTCTGATAATAATCAAAGGCTGAGAGCTCCCAACAGAATCTCACATGATTGCAGCTTGACAGTACACATGCCATATTTTTTTTCTTCACATTATAGCATCCCTTGATTTGAAATGACTGACGTGAAATGTAATTTTTTTTGCATCTCAGTTCATACCTGCACTGTCGCTGGGCCAACCTGGAAGAACTAGAAAAGGACAAGAGAATACACCAGAAGGTCAAGAGGTTTAAGGCCAAGCAGCAACTCAACAACTTCATAACTGAGGTAAGAACCGAGCTCTGCGCCACAAACCGGAGCGTCCACTGCATGGAAGTGACCACTCAAACCTGGGCTCAGAGCAATGCTTTTGAATGGAAGGTGTCAAATGTTCCTTGCCATAAAATTGTCGTCTCCGGTGTTTTCTGCTTTATACAGACAATGACTTGAGTTCCACGCAGGCCTGTTAAATACATAGAAAAATTAAAAACCTGGGTAGATAAAGCATTTCATATACAGGAGTTTACTCTGAATATGAAATGGGCCTTGCGGCGTATCATAAAACTCCACTTTTCTCTGCAGATGGATGATGAGCCTTTTAACCCTGACTATGTGGAGGTGGACCGTGTCCTGGACGTTTCAGAGAGCACAGATGAAAATGGAGAGGTGCTTTGATCTTTTTCATTGGGTTTGAGCCTCTAACTTTTTTTTCCCCCTACACCCACACTCACCAAAGCTTCCTCTGTTTTATGTGTGCAGACGGTGACCTTATATCTAGTGAAGTGGTGCAGTCTGCCTTATGAAGACTCCACCTGGGAGCTGAAGGCCGACATTGACCAGTCCAAGATAGATGAATACGAGCGCATCGGAGCACGCACGCCCAACACTAAGAGAGTGGTGAGTAGCTGTTCTTTGGGCGTCATGTCTCCCAGTCTCCTCCCTGTAGGCGTGTTCTTGTTTTTGTGTATTGGCCTGCTGTCTGCTCCTTCCTCTTCCAGATTTACAGCTCCCTTAACTGCTCTCCACAGGGCCACGTTCTTGTGGGCTTACACACTCACTCACACACACACACGCCCTGCTCTTGTGGCCAGGCCAAACCGCTAACAGTGTGTTTAATGCTGAACAGAAGCAGCTGACTGGCTGTGGTCTCTCCCTCCATCACTCTTTCCTCAGCCTGGATCCATCCATTTTAACTCCTGCCTACTGTTTCTCCTTAAGGGCCACGCTAGTAATGCTCCATCATATAGCAGCAGCATTGGCAGGCAGTTTTATTTTTAGCCTCATTCACAGTGTGCAGCTCAAGGACCTTTTTCGCAGCAGAAATTCATTGTCCCCAGAGGATGAATCCCCCTAATTTAGTTGGTCAAAAAAATCCTTAACTGCAGTTTCATTTATAAGAGTACAAATGGGGAGATGTAATTTAAAAAGTGAGGCGTTCTAAGGCTCCTGACAGAACCCTGCGTGAACAGATACAGCCCTTTCATTTATTAGAATGGATCCAGTCTGTCAGTGCAGCAGGGTGCTAACACTGTGTTTTTTGGCAGGAGACCCTGCTGCCAAAAAACACAGGGTCATCTGGCAAAAAAAAGTTGAACCAGGCTAAACTTTTGCTGCAACGTGACTTTGTCCTGCAAGCTGCTGTGTTGTCTAATCAAACACGTGTACAGTCCTGGTAAATCACTTCAGCTCACGCTCTGAAATAATTGCAACAGCCAGTTGTAAAGTTCTGTATTAAAAGCCGTGCAGCGTTGTCACATTAATTTGTCCATCTGCGCATCCTGGATTGTTTTTCATTGTTTCACCAGCACTTTAAACAGCATGGTGCCACTAACACGCTCAGCTATTTTTGGACTGAATCCTTACTTACCCTGAAAGGACCCTGTTTAGTGTAAACACAACTGACAACTGGGTGTTATGTAACAAAAGACGGTCCTATACCACAAACATTTGGATGCATGGAAAACCAGCAAACCATCACATTTGAGTTGATGTTTTGCTTGATAGCTGAGGCACTGATTTACTCAGAACAGGTGCTGATCAAGGCAGTTTATAATAAATTGACAGATTTACACAGACATAAAACACAGTTTAAACTAATGTAGCCCCAAAATCAGTGCTTCCCACCCATAGGTTAAGTAAAACCTATGTGTGGGAAATAAATATGACTGGGCAGCCCAAGGCTGGGTGGGCCGCCCATTCATATTTATGAGGCCCCAAGCAGTCCTAACCAGTTCTCATGTTTTCCATACTGGCTGGCTCCAGTCTTTGATGTCATCCAGGTGCATCGCCAAAGAGGGAACCTCCTCCTTCTAAAAGCTTGAATATACTTTCTGCATCATTGAGTCTGCTAGGTTCCACTTGTGACATCGATTTTATCATCAGACGATGAACACGAGGGTCCGTGCAGACTTCTGCGTGCATGCTTGTTTTTTGTGGCCACGAGACTTTACAATGAACTATCAGCACCAGGCAGCAGATTTCGAAGGCGACAGTAGCTGTCGTTCTGTTCTGGAGATCCTCTGTAGACATTGCAACAGGTGAACTGGACTTGCACTGGTGCAGGTGCTGCTATGCCGAGCTCTCTGGGGCTGCAGAGCAGACAAGGACTAGTATTGCCAGCTGCAGTTTTAGATGGTGGAGTTAAGCTCCCAGGATGAAGACTCACTGGAGAGGCAGCTGATTGTTTGCTCAGTTATTTGTCACAAAGTACTTGGTAACTGTTTGCAGAGGAGAAACCTGTGAAGGGTGAAAGAGCAAAAGTATCCAGGGGAACAGAAAATCCTAACCCCATGAACACACAAATAGTATTTACATCTGTGTGAAACACTGCAACACCTTACCACTGAATGTTTTTTTGTTTAAATAACCCTGTATGTTTCATTGTTGCGTCCAGGATCGGCCTCCTGCAGCTGACTGGAAAAAGCTGGAGGGCTCCAGGGAATACAGAAACGGCAACGCACTCAGGGAATACCAGCTAGAAGGCCTCAACTGGCTAACTTTCAACTGGTACAACTCGTAAGTTACCATTAATTGCATTCTCTTTGAACGAGTCCCTTAACTGCTTCTGTCAGTCTGTGCATGTGATACCACCTTATTTAATAGTCTTAAGCGGACATTAAAGTGAACATTAAGTGGCCCTGTGGTGCACTGCTGTTTAAGCTTTCCCATTGGCGTCATCATCCATGCCTGAAATGTACACTCAGATGGCACCACAAGACTGTTCAGGAGAGCAGCTGTACTCATTAGCACAAATGGAGTTGAAATGAGTGTGTTTAAACTGGAGCTGTTGTTTTGTGTATTTTCTGTTGTGGCCAATTCGATGAAATTTCAATTCAGGCTTTATCTATACAACACCAAATTACAACAGCTTCCTCAAGGTGGCAAAGACTCAACAGTATTCTGCAGAAAACCCCAACTATCAAATATCCCCCTCTGAGCAAGCACTTGGCGACAGTGGGAAAGAAAAAATCCCTTTAAACAGGAAGAAACCTCCAGCAGAACCAGGCTCAGGGAGGGGCAGCCATCTGCCGCGACCGGTTGGGGCTGAGGGGAGAGAGACAGGACAAAGTCCTTAAAGAAAGTCATTAGAGTAGTTATCCCTAATATGGAGATCTCAGGCACATCGTGGTGGTGACGACCTGAGGGGCTGCATCAAAGACTAGTATAACTTAAAGGATTATTTTGAACTGTAAACCATACAAAGCTGCTTTAGTAACTAGAGCCCAAGAATAAATGTATAGAGCTATGAATGAGCAGAACGGATCCCTTTTAAATCATGTGCACCAGTGTAAGCACTGCACTCGTCATGGAGTTTTGGGAAAATTTGGCACTTATTGATGGAATTCAGTCAAATCCGAGAGGACGAAAAACACCCGAGTATTTCATTTCTCATTTCATTAGAGCACTGAAGTGGAAAACAGATTTCCTAACCCATTTGGAAAAGCAATAAAATAAGCAAGGAGGGAAAATGTTTTAGCTCGTGGAAGCATATTTACATGAAATTTTAGATCAGTGTCACAGTGTAAACACACACACAGATAATTTAAAAGGAATCTGTCTTATCCCTGTCACTTTGCTCCCCCCGCAGACGTAACTGTATCTTGGCTGACGAGATGGGGCTGGGGAAGACCATCCAGTCAATTACATTCCTCTATGAGATTTACATGAAAGACATTGAGGGGCCGTTCCTGGTCATCGCCCCGCTCTCCACCATCCCCAACTGGGAGAGAGAGTTCAGGACCTGGACCGAGCTCAACGTGGTGGTCTACCACGGCAGCCAGGCCAGCCGAAAGACCATCCAGGCCTACGAGATGTACTACAGAGACGCACAGGTAAGGGATAATGGCACACTTATAACAATAGCATCTGCTGCTGCTGCTGAAGAACGGAATCACGTTTACTTCGAACAGCACAAAAAACTGACATTCATTTCTAAACTGTGGACATCAGAGCCCTATACTGAAGAGGTTAAACACACAATACAGGCTGTAAGCAACACAGCTGCTGCAGACAAAGCAGCCGTGTAACAGGTAGTAAAATAGTATGAATGTGTGTGTGCTTTAAGCCCTATGGTTAGTAAGACTGGACAAGATCTGCTATAAAGTTTAAGTTAACAGACTCAGTATCACAACTCTATCATTGAGACATGGGACAGTCTGATTATAACTGAATAATATTGAATATTTGTTTCAACCTTTGTGGTGTTCAGCTGACTGAGGAAAAACTACAGATTAAATATATAAATAGACTGAGCCTACGTTTGAATTCTATGTGCAGATTTGATTTAAGGTCAACAGTAAGTACAGATAGGCGTCTGTTTCAGGATCTTCCTGTTTATATAGAACAGTAAAACTGTTAATAGCCTACAGGAAAAACTCAAGGGCTAAAGTTGCATCAAAGAATCTATATTTATTACTGATGCTCATCAGGGAAAGACGAAGATTTAAGATGCTGCTGAAAACTTTAGACTCTCCTGCTCTCTGTGCAAAGAGGTTCAAGGGATCTTCCAGGAATGGTGGGGGTATTTTCTGAAGAACTGATTGGTCAGTAACTTCATACCGGTTGATCACTAATCTGGAACCTAACTTGCTCTGGAGCAGGTTAGGTTTGCAGCACAAGTTACCATGGCAATGTACACCTGTAAGTGCACAGAAAGCCCCGGGGGTTAACCCTGAAGTTACCTGGATCGGATGAAATCCTGCTTCGTACTACACGCCTCAGGCCCCCTCAGCTTAGGATCAGCCTCACTGATGAGATGAGGCTCACAGAAGTTACTTGTCCGAATCATTTGTCAGCGTGGTGCTGTGCTCGCCTAGCTGCTTGTTCGTAATCCAGGCTGAGTAAGCCTTAAGGTCGTGATGGAGGGGGGGAGTGTTCTTTCCTCTTGACCTGTCTGCTTCCTCACATGCAGCAAATGCTTGGGATGTTTCCAAGCAGCTCTTCACAGATTATGATAGCAGGAGGGGTTTTTGGGCTTCTGACCTGGTTTGAATTAAGAGCCACATAACAACTAGAAATACTCAGGAAATGACACCAAAACCAGCTGCTCAGGTGAACACGTCCCAAAGTTAACTTCCAGACTTTATCTTCTGTGTCAGTGTTTTTTTCTCTCATATTTATGGAGCTTCAGTTTCAAATAAAGTAACAAATGGTGACTGTTTTATTGATCGTCATGCTTATCCCCCCCCCCCTCCAGGGTAAAATAATAAAGGGAGTGTATCGGTTCCACGCGGTGATAACAACCTTCGAGATGATTCTGGCTGACTGTCCAGAGCTGCGCAGCATACCGTGGCGCTGTGTGGTGATAGATGAGGCCCACCGCCTGAAAAACCGAAACTGCAAGCTACTGGAGGGACTCAAAATGATGGACATGGTGAGTGGCAGACGTAGCTGTTTTTACTTTTTGATTCACAGGACAAATGAGCTTCTCCTCAGGGGTAAAAGTGCTGTAAATGCTTCCTGCTTACATTTTTAGAAACTCTAAATCTGCCCTTCCTGTCTCCGCTCACTGTCTAGGAGCACAAAGTTCTCTTGACAGGAACTCCTCTCCAGAACACTGTGGAGGAGCTCTTTAGCTTACTCAACTTCCTGGAGCCCGAGAGATTCCCATCTGAACAAACGTTCATGACTGAATTTGGAGACCTAAAGACTGAAGAACAGGTAAAAGGACGGCTCGGTGCTGTGGAAATTGACCCCTCATGTTTGCTGAATTCTCACTGCAATAACACACCCTGTGTGTATATCAGGTTCAGAAACTGCAGGGCATTCTGAAGCCCATGATGCTCAGAAGACTGAAGGAGGACGTGGAAAAGAACCTGGCCCCAAAGGAGGAGACCATAATTGAGGTAGAACTGTTTTAGCAGAAGTGAACGTAATGAAAGGAAAAAATAATTAAACCCACTTCAGTTCTGGCAACAATGTTGTCAAATGCTTTTCAAGTGGAAATAATTGAGTTGAACTACGTCTGTTTTGTCAGGTGGAGCTCACCAACATCCAGAAGAAATACTATCGAGCCATTCTGGAGAAGAACTTCTCCTTCCTGTCCAAAGGAGGTGCTGGAGGGGGTGGAGGGGGAGGAGCCAGTGTCCCCAACCTCCTCAACACCATGATGGAATTGAGGAAATGCTGCAACCACCCCTACCTCATTAATGGTACATATTCACTCTTTCTTTCTTTTTTCCCCCTATTTTTTTTCCTCCTGTGTTTATAACTTTTCTCGTCTGTTGCACAGGAGCGGAAGAGAAAATCATCGAGGAGTTCAGGGACTCCCATGGTGGTAGGGCAGACATGCCGGACATGGCCCTCCAAGCCATGATCCAGGCAGCCGGAAAGCTGGTGCTCATTGACAAGCTGCTTCCCAAACTGAAAGCCGGGGGGCACAGAGTCCTGGTGTTCAGCCAAATGGTCCGCTGTCTGGACATCCTGGAGGACTACCTCATCCAGAAACGGTGAGAAGAGAAGCAATTTTGTTTTCACTGAAGTTAAATATTTCTGTTTCTGCTGATATAGAGTCAAATCTAAAACTTGCAACATACAGTTCCAGATGATGATGTTGGACTGCTCTAAGCACTCAGTTTCAGGCAGACTTTTTTGACTCGTGGAGCTGCGCAGTGTCAAAAAGGGATATCCACAATTTGGTTAACTCAAGCACAGATGTCCCTCCCACCTGCTGACCCCTGCAAACCTTCTGTTTGTGGGGGTCAGCCAATCCAAAGCAAGTTTGAATAAAGTAGCTACATCAAGTTCCAGTATAAGATCATTCATGCATATATATTTTAAAAAATGATGCCCCTTTTGTGGAGTCTAAAGGTAAACACACAGAGATGGATATGACTGTAATAGAGCCACTTATGTCTGCCACAGCTGCCCGTCTCTAGCTACGACCTGAGATTGAAATTAGGTTGAATTATGCAGCGTTGTTCAGTGTGTGTCTGGCTCAGGGAAATAAATAGCGCGCTAAAGTCGGCACATCATATTTTTCAAGAGCTGCTCAATTTTTTTTGCTTCAGAACTCTTAAGTTAGCAAGCTAAAACTGTTCAACCACGAGAGAATAAAATTCCTGAAACTGCTGCGTTCTCAGTCAGAATATACGGAGGGCATTTATAAGCAGTCGAGTTATTCTGACCCATCGTCAGTTTATTGTTGGTGGCTTCAGCTGATATAACCTGCTGCCAGCCATATTTGTAATGCTGGAGAGATGACAGCAACTCAAACTGGCAAAAAGAAATGAGGAGCTGGATGTTATGCACGCTAATCTTTGCTAATAAAGAAGAGGGGGAAGAGATAACAGGATCTTATAAGATTAGCAGATCCATGTATGTTGGCAGGTTTTTTTCACTCGTGCTGAAACGCTCACACATGCAGTGAAATACAGACTGACAAAATGGAGAGTCTCTCTTCAGCAGCAGGTTTAGGCTGATAAAACAAGCAGAACAAAGAGAGGCTCTGCATTCCATCAGGTTTATTTTAGCCGATCCATTAAAATATGTTCAGACTGGCTCTGCACAGAGCGTTGCAGGCCACTTGAAACAACTTCTGCTGCAGCTACTAAACTCGCACTGCTGCGTTGAATGTAGTGACTGTAATTCACACCTGTTTTCCTGCTCCGTGTCCAGATATCCCTATGAACGTATAGACGGTAGGGTTCGCGGCAACCTACGGCAGGCAGCCATCGACCGCTTCTCCAGACCGGACTCTGATCGTTTTGTCTTCCTGCTGTGCACGAGAGCCGGAGGACTCGGCATCAACTTGACTGCAGCAGACACCTGCATTATCTTTGACTCTGATTGGAACCCCCAGAACGACCTCCAGGTACCAAACCCCGTGATTTGTGCTCTGAAATGATTCTGGTAGTGTCTGTGTCACATCTTTTAGTTTTTACCAGCTTTCAGGGTGGCCAGTTTAAAGTTGAAACTCTCTGCTGGATCTAATGACTCTGCCAGCCGCATTTAGCTGTGGTTCACTGGACCATATCATTAGTCCTGTGCTGTAACGTCACATCTCCAGCTGAGTAGCGTCCTTGGGAGTGAACAGAAAAAAGAAGAAATAAGTTTAAAACTGCGTGTTTCTGTGTCTGAATGCACCTTCCTCCAGGCCCAGGCGAGGTGTCATCGTATCGGCCAGTCCAAGTCTGTTAAGATCTACCGCCTGATCACGAGGAACAGCTACGAGAGGGAGATGTTCGACAAGGCCAGCCTGAAGCTGGGACTCGACAAGGCCGTCCTCCAGAGCATGAGCGGACGAGAGAATGCCAACAGCGGGGTGAGACGTCACACCGACCCATATATCCAAATCAGTGCACCCTTTAGTTTTCTCCTAGGGTCACACACCTGACCTCTTTGAAAGAGAAAGGAAATAAATATTTTCCTTTGTTGTTCAGGTCCAGCAGTTGTCCAAGAAAGAGATCGAGGATCTGCTGAGAAAGGGAGCGTACGGCGCTCTTATGGACGAGGAAGACGAAGGCTCAAAATTCTGCGAAGAAGACATTGACCAGATCCTCCAGAGACGAACACACACCATCACCATCGAGTCTGAGGGCAAAGGCTCTACCTTTGCTAAGGTAGGGTTTTTTTCTTCTCTTCCAGCAGTATGTAGAGACTGTTTGGCTTTAAGTGAGATCACTAACAGGTGTGCTTCTGTCTGCAGGCCAGTTTTGTTGCAACGGGCAACCGAACAGACATTTCTCTGGAGGATCCGGACTTCTGGCAGAAATGGGCGAAGAAGGCTGAACTAGACATGGATGCCATCAATGGACGGGTACTACACACATGTTGGAAACACAAGTACCTGCAAACACCACCCAAGAACCTGTGATGTACCCGTAAATCCACAGAGAGCCATCACAGTGTGTCTAAATACTTTACAAAGCCTAAGACACACAGCTCTGGGCTGAGTTCCGTCATTTAACGGGGGGTTACGATGGTTCGTGGTAGTTAAAGAATGTGAGACGGCTAGAGAGTGAGACAGTCGGGACAGAAGGGAAGCATAGAGAAGGGGGGAGAGAGAGATTAATATTGACAGTTGGGAATCTCCTCTCTTCCTTAATTACCCATGTTTCCCTGCTCTCGTGTGTGTGTGTGTTTGAGCGAGAGAGTGAGTAAGCTGCTTAGCTCCACTTAACAGAGCACAGATGCCTGGAGGGTACAGAGATATCACTTAGGCTCATGCTCACACATACACACACAGAAAGACAACCTCCGTCACATTCTCGCACACACACTGAGTGCTCTGCTAACTGGCAGCTTTATATTCCTACGTTCCTTCGCTCTCTCTATATTATTGCTCCCCCCCCCACCCACCCCGTGTGTGTTTCTCCCTCCTGACGACTTCTTCTCTGTGCTCCCTCACTGCCTCTCTTGTGGAGGGCCCTCCACTGGAACACTTAATCCAGCTCTACGAGCATGAATACAGGCTGCTCCCCTGGGATTTCTTATTGTACCGTGTTAAAATGGAAATGACTGCAGCTCTGTGATAATTGTGGAACTAACTACTGCCCTGTTTGTGCATATTAATGGGATTGCAAGTGGGTGGGGGTGGTTCAAATTAATTGAACAAAAATGTAATTCATTAGACAACATAATTAATGCCAGTTTATGTTTGAGCTAGGCAGCAAGTTTCTCAGTATCATGTATGAAACGTGGGGCCAAATATCCAATTATTCAGATTTGGTCCAGACGATGGCATGCATTCAGGAGTCGGACAAGTCAGAATATACAAGAAGTGTACAAATGGGCCACTTCATGGGAATAAAGCAGAAGGTGCTTTGCATATTTCAGGCCATCTGTAACTGAAACTGGGTTCTTAATAAAGTAGGTAACAGAGGGAAAGCGTTTAAAGTAAAACTTTTCCAACACATTTGTCCCCAGAACACGCTGGTTATCGACACGCCCAGAGTGAGGAAGCAGACGCGGCACTACAGCAGCGTCAAAGAGGAAGAAATGCTGGAGTTCTCTGAGCTGGAGAGCGACGAAGACGAGCCTAGCAGACCCTCCTCCAAACCACGGCGGCCCCAAGACAAAGCTCAGGGCTACCCCCGATCGGAGTGCTTCAGAGTGGAGAAGAACCTGCTGGTCTATGGGTCTGTCACGTCTTCATGTCAAAAATCAGATGAATGACGATTAACTGCTGCTTGAGATGCAATTTATGTTTGTTTGAGGTTCTTCAGTAAATTCAATGGCAGCCGTTCTTTGACAGTTTGGGAAATGCTTCTATTGGCATTCTTGCTGCATTGCTGTCACTTAAATAGAAACCCACTTTTGCATCATTCACATTGCAGAGCAATCCTTGTTTATCTTGTACTGGACCTCGGTGCAGCCCCTTTATCAGAAATAAACCGTTTTGGCAGTTGGATCCAAGTTGTTAGCAGCTACTAGTAGACTGCATATAGAATAGAATGCCTTTATTGTCATTATACAGGATGTACAATGAGATGCCTCTCGCTGTGACAGGAAATTGTAAACAAGCAAGGTGGCGTAAAGGACAGATGAAGGGCCCGTTAACCAGGTTGTTGTGCAGTAGGCTGGCTGTAGGCTGCGTCAGAGTAAAGTGAGACATAACCACATTCTCCACAGGCGAGGAAAGAAGGCTGCTGGTGTTAACACCGCTAACGTTAGCCACACTCAGCAAACTAACCTTATGCCAAGTGTGCACTATTATGCAAGGCACAAAGTACCACACGCGTCAGCAACATTTCAAATATGATTTGATGATTGTGAAATGCCACAAAAGGTTTCAGAGGGCTCTTAAACACACCTGTAATATTTGTGAAGACAGCTTGACAGTGTGTTTTCTGACTAGGCAACATTTTTTTAAACCCTTATTTCTCTCCTATAATCAACTAGTCACCAGAAACATCCCTGATCCTGTCATGTAACAGGAAGACAACAGTTAAGTAGGTCAAAATGTTAACCTGTTTAAATATGCAGAGATGATAGGTGTGAAGGAAATATCAGTAGGAGTAACGTAAATGGAACAAAACCCTTCGTACAGATGCCTGCTTTGGGAGGTGGTACGAATGTTAACTCTGACCTCGCTGAAGTAGACATTTGGTCCTGCAAGAAGCTGAAAGTTGTTGAGGATGTGGGTGGAGTCGATCACCCTGTTAATGTGTTTTGTTTTTATTTTTTTTAAATTACACAAGTTAATGGATGCAACCGTGCACACGGTGTGTCCGAGTAGACAAGAAATCACTGCAGTCGAGGCAATTACACCTACTAATCAGTGCCACGCGCACACTTGCAGATACCAAGTGTTCTTATTCTGCTGCACACAAATTGGCCTGTTTTTTATTCAACTTTAAATCAGATCACTCGGACCTCGACTGCATTCAACAGCAGTCTATAAAGTCGCATACACGAGCGGTATACGACACAGTGAGACTGACACACTTACCATGGAGACTGATTATTTGGCAAGCCCTTCAGTTTTCATGCCTGACTTGCTCTGTGTGTGCGCGCGTGCATGTAAGAATGAACAGTGGTGCTAGTGAGATGTCAGCGTTGTTATTGTTACAGTCTAGTCTCGTGGCCTGAGGCTGTAGGACACACAAACACACTGTCTGACTGGGCCAGTCCTCTCTGCTCAGCGCTCTGTTGTCTTTTCCCATCATCCGTCTCTCTCGCTCGCTGTCACCCACCATTTCCCCCCTTTTTTTAAAAGGCTTCAGATGTAGGCTGATGCACATGGTTCAATGAATATTGGGAAGCAGCAGCAGTGGAAAATTTTTCAGTTGAGAATAAGACAGTCTGAGCGCTCCTGGCCGCCACATCAGCCGGGTTGCTTTCTCTTTGGAAGTGGGGGGGCTGTGGTCCATGAAAACACACACAGTGATGTCTGTCTGGGTTTGCGCTGGTTAAAATGCCCATAATGGTTAAGCAGACTGGTAAGACACACAGCATAATAAAAACCTGATAGTCATTTATTTATGTGTGTTTTTTAAATACTCAAATGGGAACCTTGTAATTACCGCACCAACCCGTGGGGAAGCAAAATCGAGGTCTCGATGGGTCCAGCCTGCTTTCGCACTCCGAGGGTTAAAACGTAGTTATAGGGTTAAATGTTTAGCGTAAGGGGCTTTCATTTCATTTCATTCAGACTCCGATGAATGCATTGGAGCAACTCGGGGGGTTCAGTGTCTTCCCCAAGGATACTTTGGCATGCAGACTGGTTCAAACCACCAACCTTCCGATTAGTAGATGCCGCATCCACCCTCATGTGAAAGTGTGGTGTCATTGAGAGCCTCCACAGGGATAGTGGAACAACAGCGTGGTTATTGAGGCAAAATGGGGTGGGGTGGGGGTATTGGTTCACTTTCACAGAGCACTGGTGGTGTTTGCATTAAAACTAATATGGACCGTTAAGTATTGTGTAGAAGAAACGAGGGTATATGCACACACTGACAGTGGTACCTTTCCTGTTTCCCCTCAATGTCTCCAGCTGGGGAAGGTGGAGCGACATTCTGGCTCACGGTCGCTTCAAGCGCCCGCTGAAGGAGACCGATGTGGAAACGATCTGCAGAGCCCTCCTGGCCTACTGTCTGCTGCATTACCGTGGAGATGAAAACATCAAGAGTTTCATCTGGGACCTGATCACTCCGAGCGAAGATGGGACCACCAGGACGCTTACCAACCACTCTGGTAACACACTCACCTTACCCTGACCCGATTACACTATATATGCACTGTAGCCACTTTCAGACCAAAGAGTGTTAGGGACTAGCTGAGGGGTAACTGGGGAGCTCCCCAAGAAAGGTATAGGCACCGCTTGTTAATAAGGGAGCAGCCAAAAGTAGTTTGTGTAAGGTAAAGAGCCTGGAGTACATGAGAGAGAGAACCCAAATTATTCCCTGTGAGAAAACACTTTTTGGCAAGGAAGAACTTCCTTTTAACAGGAAGAGACCTCTGGCAGGAATGGACTCTGGGAGGGACAGCCATCTGCTGGGACCAGTTGTGGGGGGTGAGGGGGAAGAGAAAAAGAGGCGCACAGCGAGACCAGAAACAACAAACAGAACAAAACACAGCCTACAAGACAGATGAAACACAGTGCGGTGGTTCTTGCAGTCTCAAAATATCTTGTGTGTAATGTATTCAGCTGTACTGCTTTGTTAAAAATGTGTCACCCCTGATTGTTGCCTCACCATCTTTCTCTTTAGGTCTCTCTACTCCTGTCCCCAGGGGCAGGAAGGGCAAGAAGGGTAAGCCCCAGGCCCCGCCTCCACAGACACCACGTGCTGATTGGCTGGCTTCTTGCAATCCTGACCATTTACTGCAAGAGGATAGCTACAAGAGACACTTGAAACATCATTGTAACAAGTAAGGCTTCCCAGACATCTAAACACACCTTGACATATGAGCTAGTGGCTAACACATGCAGACAGCAGCATGAAAGCAGTGTGAATGTATATGGATGGCACTGTGGCTTTAAAAACAAGACGATGACAATGAAAAGTAAAACTTTTAACAGACGTAGCAGTCTCTCCATGACTCCCTTCTTACACACACACACACACACACACACACACACACACACACACACACACACACACACACACACACACTCAGTCATTTGTGTGTGGTCAGCTCTCTCTCCTGTTGTCAGGGAGATATGCTTCCTTGGCCTCCAGATTCAATTCCAAGGGTTTTTTCCTCCTTCAAGTGTGTGTGTGTGTGTGTGTGTTTGTTTCTGGCTGCACGCCAGGCCAGGTGCTAGGCAGGCAGACCTGTTGGAAGTGGGTGAAAGACACGCATAAACACAGACACGCACACATACACACACTTGGGGGTGATTATGTGGTGCCATCTGCTAGGCTGGAGCACAGCGTTGTGTGGCTAATCAGGCCTGGCACATTGATGGATGAGCACACACAGCCTGCCAACAAACACACACACTCTGCAACTTGTGATGCCATTGATGCACAAACACACAGACACGCTGCAGAATGAGTTGCAAATGACTGTCTTTATATTCCCCCCTCTTCCCCTCCCCCCCTCTTTCTCTGCCTCTCCAAACTTTCTGTTCCCTCCCTTCCAGCACCGCTCAGTCCTTTCAATCCATCTCCTCTCTGCTCCGCCCAGTCGTATCTTCCTCCCAACCCCCTGGCTCTCCTCCCCTTGTCTCCTGCTCCAAACATCCTTACTGGCATTAAATCCTGGTGACAAATCTTGTGACAAATGTTTACAGTGATGCAGATCTGCCAGATAGCAGCATTTCCAGTGTCAGGAGATCAAATCTGACTCTCACAGTCTTTGACTAGAGTAATTCATGTTACCAAAGAATATGCTCAAAGCAAATTCTGATACAGAGCACGTGTAATTCGTTTTACATGCTCCGTATCAGAGCATCAGAGAAGATGACCATTATTTTGACAGCAGTGGTAGAAAATGCCGAAACACGATAATGAATTATATTTTTTTAAACGGTAGGGAAAAAAGAGAAGAAAACCTCAGGGCATTTTCCAGCCACCGTTTTTCAGTCTTCTAGCAAATTGCACCTTTATACCACTTTGCCAATAAAGTCAGGCCGGTGTGAATAGGGCTGTCAGGGATCCCTGTGGTAATAAACATCCAGTGACACCTGCACCTGCAAAACATGAACTGTGTGCAGGAATTTTACAAAAAAAAATCTCTTAACTGGTAATAAATAAAGGATGTTTTCAATCTACAGAAAATGAATGTCAGTGTAATCTCTTATGACAAGGTAATCATTGTCTTATTCTGGCTTCTCATGTATTAATTTGCCTCTTTTTTGGGGTTTATTTTATTTTCATATCTTAAACCTCACGGTGAGGAAAAACAAGCAGTTAGAAAGTGTCATGTTTTTGTCTGATGTTTAATGTGATATTGAGATGTGGTAGCATTTTAATCCTCATCTCAAACTTGTTAAACGCATTGCCAGTGCCGCCGTGTTTTGGTAGCTTAATGTAATCTAGCGAGCCACCGTGAGCAAAAACACAGCGTACCATCTTTTGATGAACTAACTAGCGTCCTGCTGACTTCTGTTGCCTCTGAAGCACTTTGATTAATGCCCGGATGCTGTTTGATTGTATGGCCTGGGAACGTGGCCGTGCAAATCGCTGTGTTGGAGTTAAAGAATGTTGCCCGTTTTTAACTCTCATTAGTGCCTCTGTTTTTACTTTTGGGGACCGAAGGAGCATTTGGATCCAGAAATAACATCAAACGTAATGAGCAGACAGTTGAATAATGGAAAAAGCAATTAATAGATGACTTGATGATGTTGCCTCATTGGGAGCCCTCCCCCCCCCTTCCCCCAAATATGTCAACTGTGCAGAAGAGCTTCATCACTAACTGGTTCCTCCTCTTCTCAGGGTGCTGCTCAGAGTGAGAATGCTGTATTATCTGCGACAGGAAGTCATAGGCGACCAGGCTGAGCGCATCTTGGAAGGAGCAGATTCCAGGTTTGTGGACTTTCTCATTCAGTTTATTTTAGTGTCTTCACACACTGCATTTCCATACATGGAAATCTTTTGCTCTTTAGCCAGTGGATCTTTTCTTTTCCCCCATGAGCCCGTTCTTTTTTTTTTTTTTTTGAACTTTTATTAATTACAGACTAAACATTAAATATCTTCAATGTTTCAAATAAACAAA